>OX454264.1:30643682-31243682 GCA_949715065.1 Periphyllus acericola
AAATCAGCCGATTTATAAATCCAGTGCCTGTGAACTGCGGTTTTCCCATACGTGTCTATCTACTGTAGTATTAGGCAATATTAAAAATATCGAATTAATGTTATACGAGTAAGTAGGTTAAGCTACATAAGCATTTACAAATGTAAAATAATGCATTTCTAAGCAATTCCGATAATTAATGACAACACAATATTAGGAAATAAAACACAAAATAAGATTACAAAAAATAGGAAGTCAAACAATAAACATCTTGAATGTGGTTAAGCGATTAGTATAAAAAGGTAGAAGACCGACGAATAAAGGGCTCTTCTGTGGTGGTCGTGTGACTCGATCGTTACGGTAGAACATTTCATATCTGACAAGTGTTTCATTTAGTTGTGTGTGTTTACGTCTATACGTACGACTTCGATCGGCGTATACGACACTACTATAGAAGAAAAGTTAGATTTCTATATAATTTTAAAACAAAGCAAAATTTGATATTTTATCTACATGCATAAGGACTAATAAAATACGTGCCTAAAATTATTTACTTTGTGCGTTATTACTATATTAGTGTTATATATTCAATATATCGTCATGAAAATTGAACTGATTTCATTTTGTTTTCACAGATCCAAGGTGTCACTGGATGTATATGCACATAAAGGAATGCAGACCACCGTCCAAACTACTCTTCCAACCACGGCCCCAACCACGATCCCAACCACAGCCCCAACCACAGTTCAGCCCAAGTAGTCACGCTCTTATCAATCCACTTGTGTGATTCTTTAAAATTTTTATTTTTATTATTATTATCACAACCATTTTATTTGCACAATATCTTATTAGTTATTATCATTCAATACTCACATACATTTTCATTCTTTATTTTATTTAAAGTTTGTGTTTCATTATAAAAATATTAAATCTATAATCTATGTACGATTACGCATATGTCTTCGGTGCGGAGTTTAAAATAAACTTGGACAATGTATAAACGTTAAAATATATATCATGTTATATTGTAATAAAATATTCATCCACTTAAGTTTGTCTTGTACATTTTATCATTGTTACACTTTTTTGTCCATCACAAGGTTCTTAAAATAAAACGTATGTTATTATGCACATCGTGTAAAATTGTGAAAACATTTGTCGAAACAACGTGCACAGCATGGTTGTAACTACTGAAAATTAATGACATTTAAGTAGACGAGTCGTTTACCTTGCTCCTTATTTTAGAGAGGACATTCGGGGTCACAAAAGTCCAAGAGCAGATCAGAGTAAATGCAGTATGTCTTGGGAACTTAATAAAATAGTATACTTACTTATTTATACTACACTACCAATTTGGCTCGTCGCTTTGTTCGAATTTTGATGATTGTGACACTTACGATAACTATAAAAGAATATCGTGGTATTTTATTTCGATTTCCATTATTACCATTACCTATATGAACTTAGCTATTGCTATTTATATATTGATTAATGTTTAGAAATAAATTGTGGTTAATTTAACAGTACGAGTGTCAACCAGTTGTGTATTATTATTATGGTACTTATGAGCTCGCTCCCCGAAAATACTGTGTAATACTATCATACATGAAACTAACTATACACATGTGGCCATTTCTATATTTTAAACATAGTAGATTGTAGAGATACTAATATACTATACAAACTTTTCCACTCAAACAAATTGTATAGCTTTACTACTACAGTATACAGTATTATAAAATATACGTCTATTGATTGAAGTCAGAATATAAATAAAAGCGAGTTCCTGAAACTGGCGCATGAATGATGCAAATATTCTTGTAAATCGAAGACCATACATTTGTTCTACGTAAACAAAAGGTATATTTAAAGCGTCATATTATATTTATAAAAACTATAATTTCAAAGACTGAAACTGTGAATAATATATACGACGTACGTAAAATAGTTAAAATTATGAAAATAATCCTGTAAGTACTAGTTTAAGTTTATATAATTTAACAAACACATATTCATTAGACCAGAATTATGAATTAATTAATATAATACTTTTTATTCAGTATTGTATGTATTTTGTCGTTCTTTGGAACCAAAATACATTTAGAATTGTTAATAAAAGTCACAAATGAAATTCACAAGTTGTTTTGACTTTACATTATAATTTCCTGTTAATTAGGCTATGAATAATTATCATTGATGCCATGAGAAACATTTTTCTGTTACTAGTGCAATATTATAATATTACAATTATGTATTATTTACATAATGTTAAGACATAAAATATGTTAAAACATGGTAATATTATGTGTCAATAATAATGAGCAGCATATAACTGATTTATCTCAAAATAATTTATGGCATTTGACGTGCGATGTGTAATATCAGTTCATTAATCAACTTTGAGCATGTTATTCAAGTGATTCATGGCAAACACTAATGGTGCAATGTAGCAATGTAGATGATATTTTATATAGTTTAGAATTTTAATTACTTAACCATTATAAATTAATTAATATAACAATATTTAAAATGTGTCTCTTTTACGCACTATAAACTAACCATCGGGTACAAAAGTTGTTTACCACGGGATTTCCTTTTGTTTGGCTTTAAAACACCAGGATAAATTCAATGTCCACGTATAATTAAATCTTGGAGTAATTCAAAATGTAGTGCTCATTTTGCTAGATGATGAATTTCTACATGACAGAAGATTTTTTGTTGTTCGTGATTATAATATTTAGATGGTGTTTTTTTTGGTAAACTCTTTTACAATTTGTGACCATTTTCTATCAAATAATAACAGCTTTCCTTATTGGGTGTTATTCAAATTCAACTATCTAGAAAATTAATTTACATACTATTTTATAATCGCTTAAATTTACATTTTATTTTGTTACATGTATAATATATTTAGTATTCGCTTAAAATGTTAAAATAAAGAAAATCATTTTATACATAATGTCTTTTATGCTAAGATAACGATTTCATTTTTTATGGTTATTTGTAAAAATACTAGATATCTAAATTTAGAAGAACACATTAAAGAAATTTTTCATTAGTCTAGAATGAGAAATGACTTAGTTTTTCAGTATTATGTGTTTTTTGTCATTCTTTGTCACCAAAAGCCATTTCTAAATGAGGAAAAAAATTGTTACATTTCATGTCATCAAATTTTAAAATTAAATTTGTGGACACTTACCGTTTTTTATCAGATTCGTTAGATTCTTTAGCTAAAAATCTAGCTGAGGATCCCACAAGATTTAGAGAGACGTTAAAAGTATTTTCCTCAAATAATTTAGATTTGGTGATACGTAAAGGAGTTTTTCCTTATGAATATATCGATGATTGGAATAAACTAAATGAAACTACTTTACCTCCAAAAAATAAATTTTATAATTCATTAAAAGATGAGCAAATTAGCGACCAAGATTATATTCATGCTCAAAATGTTTGGAATAAATTTTTGACTTAAAAACATTAGGTGACTATAGTGATTTATACTTAGCAACCGATGTAAGTATTTTAACTGATGTGTTTGAAAATGTTCGTGATATTTGTTTAAGAACGCTTAAATTAGATGCATCGGTAATTAAAAAACATTTAAAATTCGATGAATACTTAAATGTTTTAAATGCTCATATTGATAATAAAGTAAAAGGAAAATCTGTTTATCGTGATATGAATTTAATTCAATCGCACAACCATTACGTGTATTCAAAAACTATAAACAAAAAGGTTCCAACGGTGACGATGATAAGAGATATATAATGAGAGATGGAATTAATACATTAGCGTATGGTCATAATAAATTAAGCTCTTAATATATTCAATAAATTATAATTAGTATAGTATTAAAAAAATAAAAGTAAATTATCATTTTAATAAATTGCTTTAATCAATATAATAATAAAAAAATTAAATTCTTTAATTATGTTATTTAAATCATTTTTATTAGAAAAGTACCTAATTTAATGTGCATGTACAGTGTTCGAACTTTAAATAATAATAAATTATTATTTTTAACTATTAATATATATTTTATCATTAAATTGTTTTGTTCAATTATTATTGATTGTTAATAATAATGTTTATATTCATATTTTTGTATATATTTTTTTATTGATAATGTACCTTTTTTAATTACAATAGCTTCTATTTATTGTTAATTTAAAGGTTTACTTTTTTTAAATTATTTATAAAAAAAATATTAATGTTTAAATACGTCACATATAGTGCGTATAAGTACTGCGTATTTATTTATGTGAATTATTGTTATTTTTTTTAGTTCAGTATGTTTTCAAGTAACGACATTATTACTATACCCACTATTTTGGATGATTTTGCAAACAACATGCTATTAGTAATTTATTAAAATCTTTATCACCATTTCGAGGAACTGAAATTAATGTTAGTCAAGTTGTGGAGTTTTATCCTCATATAGTAGTTGATTCAGAACTAAACAGAATGAAAGACCCATGCGGAAATTTATTTTGCGTGAGACTGACAATATGGGATGCTCAAACAACTGAATCTGCTACAAAACTCATTCTGATGATTCCAACAATCGTGGTTATGAATCATACACTGTAAATAGATTTGAATCAAGTATAAGCTATCGAAATTGGTTTAAAAAAGAACATAGGGTAGATACCACATTTTTTAAACCCTGAAAATAAATTTTGAGTTTTATTTTCTTCTAGTCTATTTATTAGTTCATTTAAAAGTGTAGGAAATAAATCCTTAGGTATTGTTGGGTATTTTGATCCTGATTTTGATTCTTTCCATGTTGTTAAGATGCTTCTCCATATTTTCTTCATGGGACCGAAAAAGGAAACATCTAGTGGCTGGGTGATATGAGTGGTATTTGGGGGTAAACACACAAACTTAATATTATTTTGTTCACAGAGTTCAAGAACTCTAACATTAATATGTGAAGAAAGATTATCGCCTATTAAAACAGTTGGTGCATTTTCATGTTTTACTTCTTTTAAGAAACTGAACTCAAACCAATCTTCGAAAGTAATTGAGTCAAACCAACCACTTTTAGTACGGTTGTAGCGAGCATGTTCTGGCCCACCTTCTGTCCAAGTTGTCCACATATGTTCAGCCTTATAAACCACATAAGGTGGAAGGCATTTACCCTCCGCATTGCCACAAAACATAACTGAAGTTGAGCTCTTGCTATAATTACACATTTTTTCAACATATTTCATTCCTCTTTTACATATTACTTTTTTATTTCCCGGATCATCACTAAGATTAGTTTCATCGTAGTTCCAAATTCTAGATGGTGGTATATCTTTTAATACATCACTTAAATTGTCCATATATGAATTTATTTCATCTAAACCAACTTCAGCTCTAACACTTTTAATGTTTGAACTCATGCGCACAGAGAGATTATTATGCCGATTTAAAAATTATTTAACCCATTCATATCCCGGGAGATTATTTTTAAATATATTTATTTTGACACCTTTTTTATCAAGGTAATTTTTAACAGTTATTCGAAAGTCAGCTTCAACGACTGGAAAGCCATAATCAGCTAATTTGATTAAATGTTGCTCGAAAGCTTTTTCTTCGGCTTCAGTAAATACACGAGAGCGACCAACAGGTTTCGAGTGATTTCCTTTTAGTTTATTTTTTATTGTAGATCTAGGTATACCAAAAATTGCTGCAGCTTCACACTGAGTCATTTTACGTGAAATTACATTTTGTAAACACTCATTCAAGGTTTCCGCAGAATAATTTGCGTACTGTCATGATTCAAGACGTTTTCTTTGAGTTCGCGGCATTTTTTCTAAATAATAAAAAATGATTCAGGTTTAAAGTATTGAAAAAAACAAAAATAAACAAATAAAACGTACCTATATAAAATTAAAAGCCACAGTAATCAAAGTTGACAGTCTTAACGTCAAAAAAATTTAAAGAATATTGGCGTCAGGTAACTTTGGCCCAACTTAGTTCTGGGCCAAAGTTACACAAAATAATGGGACAATGTTGGACCAAAATGATAATGAATGATTGTACAAAATGTTAATAAAGTAATTATATTCAAATCACCATATCTTATTTCTATACTAATTTTTGTACATAAAAAAAACTTACCGAAGATTTTTAACGTCGGATGATACTTGGTTGACACAAAAGTGTAATGTTAAAGTAATGTTAAAAATTAATAAAATAAACCAACGGGTACTGGGGCCGCCCAAATGTTGGGACCTGGGGCAAAATTGTCCACCTCCCCCTTTTCAACGGACCTGCCTACGAAAGTCGACAACGGTTTGGGCAACTGAAGTAGACATTAACATAAGCCTTAAGAAAGAAAATTAAAATTACGTACCGATGAAAACCAAAAGTTTTAAAATGAGAAAATACAATTTATTTGTGATCATATTTAAGCACTTTTTCATATTAAAAGTGTATATATGTTCAACTTTTAGTTCATTAATTTATGCATTTTTCACGGTTTTTTACAGCATCATGTCCTTAGCGGCTTAACCCTATAATAATTAATACTTCTAGTGGATCGTAAATCGTGCCTTACGTATTTCAACACGCCCAATACTTGGGTTCTACTGTTCTAGTTTCGCCTACGAGTCGGCTTGTGTTGTAATTATTGAATGCGCGATGTAGAGATTAAGAGAACCGGCGCGGCGGCAACGATATGTTGTTATCAATTTTGTTGTACGACGGCGTTGTTACGCGGGAGGTAATATTCCGTGCCGGTTGCGCCATCTGACGGCGGAACTGTAAGCCCGAGTGACACGTTCCGCGAGCACTGCAAAAATGATTTTTCCCCAACACGCTTTTCGACTTCAGTCCTTGTCACCGCGTACGTTTTCGAAAGTTTCGTCGACCCGTTGGCGGGAGGTGGCTTTTCGTCTGTCAAGAGTTGTAGAGTAGTAAGCACCCCCTCCCCCACCGCGGTTTTTCAACCCGGAGCCGCTTCTGGACTTACAGATGTATAGATACAAGATATATGGTGTTCGGCCGTTGCCAAATCTTCCCCGGTCCAGGTGGATCCGGCTAATACGGCGGAAACGTGAAAACGGTGCACGAACCCGTCGTACTGCGGGAACGACCGTCCGGTGTGCGATAAAAGTTGCCGGTAGATGGCGCAGAACGGCAGCCCCGTTACGGACGTCGCACGGCCTGCGAACCGTGGTCGGGCCTGCGTACGCAGGGCCCGCGCAACACTAGCGGCCCGCGCTCGGACCGTCGCGCGCCCGACGAGGGTACGCTTCGCCGGCGGTTGTGGCCGGACCGACCACCGGTGGCCGGGTCCCCCCGGATGGCCGCAGTACCAGTCGGCTCGGCTGTGGACGCGCGGAACGCGCACAGCATAATAGAGCGGCCCGTGCCCTCGAGCGGTGTACTTACTTGGCGTCGAGGTTAACCGTGATCATATAGGCGGTTCCTCCAGGACGAGACTTGCCCATTGCACTCCGGGTTGGTTGACCCCTGCGAGTATTCCTTATGCGAATACCTCGGACGCGTAATTTTTGGTAGCGGGGATCGCGTTCGCGCGTCCCACATAATCTCCTATGCGAACTATCAATTAATTTAATAACACTACAAACTTAGCATAATGTGTATAATAGCGGGAGAAGCCAACATGTTTAAATGATTAAATAAATTGATAGATATTGTCTTATTAGTAAGCGACAGAAATACTGACTACTGTTGGATGAATCTTATTGTTTTTATTATCTTAATTAAAGTTGAAATCAATACCTTTACCCCCAGCCATATCAAAAAAAATCATTTTAATCAACTTTTAATTCACTTTTTTGAGAACCGGGGGGGGGGCATTAATTGTTCAACCCTGGGACGATGAATTAATATGTAATTCATCCCGTGGAGCATTTAAAGCGATGGTGGCAAGCCGACCATCAATGGAGAATGCCTTTGAATCGGTAATCTCTCCATTGTTACGCTTTGAAAAATAACTATCATCCACAGTTTAATATTATATTTTGTTACATCAATAACCCTGCGTCAGAATTGTGACTACGAGAGGATCTAGTATTGAGGATCCCTAAGCAAGTGGTACAAAAAATCGTGCGCAAATATGGTCTGTTGACTCGTTTGCTTGATTTTGGCTCTTGGCATTCATATTGTATCGTTTAGCTACATAAAGTAGTAAAATTAGAATTGTGTTCATGAGATAATTTTAAGTTCATAAATTAAACGAAAACATTTAACTTACTCATTACCTAAAGTCTGTAATAAATTTAAATCTGAAATCATATATACTTAATTAACAGGATGTTCATGTCACTGCCGTACCTGGAAGGGGGTTTTGGGGGGTTCAACCCCCCCCTCCGAAATTTTTTGCGTTATTTTATGTCGTAGTAAAATAACTATTTCAGTCTAGAATAATCGATAAACCATTGATATATTATATACGTGCATATACGAATGACAGCTATGGTCTACGTTAAAACTTTAATTACCTACACAATATGATAATACAATAAGAACACACATTTTTGACTTACACCCCCCCGAAATTAATTTACATTTACGGCCATGGTTCATGTACATTGTACAGGTATTGTATACATCATTCAAAAAACTTTAATATAACTGAACAAGTGAAAAAGTGTTTTCTACTAATGTACATAATTTTAAGTGTTACAGAGGTAATATTTACCATAAAACTCAAAATGTTCAATAATTGGCACTCTCTACAACCCAAAACAATGGTTCAAGGTTTGCATAAGCTGTCCCGTTATAGCACCACACTATGATAACAAACATGGTTTATTAAATTATAGCAGTACAACATATATATGTCTATGGTGTCATTTGTTTGGAAACTAACTGTATTCATTTTTATGTAAGAATCTAACCGTGGTTCAAGAACTAGTTAGTTTCTTTAAGATGAATTATTCTAATAGATGTTCAGATACTTCATTAACATAAAAAACGATCACAGAATTGAATTCAAATCTCATAAAAGTAAAATTGAATCATAATAATCAGGGCTCGAAAGTTGTAACACTAAAATTGTTAATATTTAGCTCTTAAATATGCAGTTAAAATCTTCAAAATATGCGCTATAAATAGCACAAAAAATCAAAAATTATACATTTAGATTTAAAAAATTATAACTATAAATTTATTATAAGAAAAATTAAATGTAATTAACAATTACATTAATAATCAACTGTTAACAGACATGAAATATTATTCGCTGAGGCCTATTTATTTCCAATATTTTAAATATTTCTAATAAAATAACCAAATAAAATCATTATTTTCAGCAAAATGTGATTATATCCTTTATTATGTGAAAATATACCAAAAAAAATAGCAAAATAAAATTTTGTGTACGACATCTGATAAGTGTGAAAAATATTTGTATTTAACTTTGGATGTTCTAAGACAAACCAAAAAAAATATGCATTTGCTAGAACTTCCGAGCCCTGATAATAATGTTTTCTTCTAACATAGTGCTCAAAGGATGATTGAAATAATTATTCCTAAATATACATGGTTTGATTTTCTCATAATCACATATACATTTACAATTGGAATTCCAATGATGATAAAATTAAAAAAAAAGATTTAAATACAAAACAAATCAAACCCAAGTTGAGATAGTATAAATCAAGATATGATACCCTAAGTTCAAAATAAAACAATGACAACAATACACTATTACATGGATTACTAAAAATATTATATTTTAAAACGTTAATTTCATAAACAATATTCTTGCAATTTTTAAATCGTATTATATATGCCCACATAAGTTTAGTTTCGTCGTTGATTTTCAAAATATAAACTATAAATTTATTGAAAAACTGTTTTTTTACAGTGAATTTTAGTGTTAAATTATTATTATTATCACGAATAACTCTAATTTTCTGATAATTTGTACTTTTAATTATGTAGAAATGGTTTAAAATCAGGGATTAAAAACGTTTTTAACATACGTTATTTAATTACATTATTTAAATTAAATCGTTAACTCATTATAATTTTGATATCATTTTTAAAAATAACTAAGAGACTCTAAAATTATAATAAAGACTAACAACGCACACTTTTATATTAATTTAATAAAAATTTATATTAATTAGTTTAAGCGATTAGACGCATTTGTTGTAATGGAGCTTCTTATATCTGAGATACACAAAAGAAATGTTCTGTGGAATAAATTTCATAAAAAGTATAGGGACAGATTGGTATCGGAGAAAGAATGGGAAGCTGTTGCCAGAACAGTACACATGAATAGTAAGTCTGTTAAATAATTATTAAATTATAATAGTTCAAAATAGTTTGAAAATATATTTTATACAGTAAATATTTTAGTGTAGTACTTTCGAATAAAAATAATTGATTTTGTAAATTCGATGACATTTTTAGTTGACTTAGTTTTTAACAAAAAGTTAAGAATGAAAAATATAAAAGAGCTGAACATAAACACATATACCACACGTCATAACACTTCAAAATACACTGCACGTCTGAACGTCAAAAAACAAAAAATATCGGAATATTGTCAGCCTCAAATTCGCGTTCGCCGCAAATACGGACGACACGATTGCGAGCGGCGAATGCGGCCAACGCGAATTCGCTCGCGTTCGCCGCAAATACGTAGGACACGATTGCGAGCGGCGAATGCGGCAAACGCGAATTCGCTCGCGTCAGCCGCAAATTCGCGTTCGCCGCGTTCACGTAGGACATAGCGTAATCCGAAAGACGCGGTAATCCGAATGGGCTTGAGAATTATCTTATCGCTATTATGTAATATGTACGTATGTATGTACATATTATGAATTTATAAATAATATTTTCCGGTAATAACATTTTTCAATTATGTTTGTAATCGCACGTGTATGTCGTTTATATATGAACGTCGATTACATACGTTCGTCAGATGAGTGTCGTACTGCATAAAGATTTGATTTAAAGATTATTAGATTAAAGATAATTTTTTTTAAGCCACCGCCGCCGACACCGCGCACCGCCGCGCTAACGACCGAACCGAAAGGCAGAGATGTCTCGGATACTCAACACTTTATCTATAAATTATGCTAGCTCACATTACAGTCGGGTCTCTATAATTTTTTTTAAGCCATAGGTAATCCGACAAATCGCTAATCCGAACGACCCCTTTCCCCAATCAGATATCGAGACCTAACCGTATATCATTAATTTCGATTTTAAAATAACACGGTGGCATGTGTCAATTATGATTCTATTATAAATTATAAGTTTATAACGCTTGCAATAATCGACGACGAACACAGGCTTTTCTAACAGTAGTAGTGGGAGTAGGCATGCTGTCGTACCAGGGACGTACGCAGAATAAAAGTTCGGGGGGTGTTTTTAAAAATCAGTTGCTGAAAAGTAGAACTTTTTTTTTAATAAACATACGAAATTTTTTTAAGAAAATTATCTTTACTTAGTACTTCTCCTTATGCATGTTACTTGTCCTTATGCATTTTAGAATTCTTTTATACCCACGTCAATACACAGTAGGTATCATTTTATTTTATTTATAAATTTGTTAGTATGTATTAAATTTTATTTTGCTTTAGTCGGTTTTTCACAAACACAACGTAATATTATATCTGTCTATTAAAGTATAATATAAAAATTAATTTAAAATTGAATAAATAAATAACCATACAAAAAACCAAATATTTCGGGGGGGTGTTTAAACACCCAAAACACCCCCCTGTATCGTACGCTCGCACCACTGACCACACACGCGTAGCGTTTATATTTCATTTGTATGACGACACTCACGGCTTCCGATCTGGTTTACGTATACTTCCAAATGTATACTATATAGTAAATAAACACGTACACTTATTAGTCAAGTGTTTTACTTATTATTGTAGTATTGCTGTGATGTTGTGATATGTCTTTACTCTTTAGCGTTTACGCATACACAAGGTGTTTTACATTTTCGAATATTAATGCGTCATCGTATACGCACCCCAGTTTATGTACCGTTATTTATAAACATTGAAGTGTATTGAAATAAAATGTTTTACATTCTTACAAATTAATATGGTTGTCGAATTATTGAACATAAATGGCACAATGATGCCCCACACTATCATTCCAATTATTGGTGACGGAGCTTGCCTGTTTAGGACAATATCTTTTATGTTATATGACACTCAAGATAAGGCCCAAGAAGTACGTAAAAAGATTGTAACCTATGTGATAAATCATTGGGAAGATTATTCAATAATGTCACATGATAGTGATGGAAATAATTATCGGAGTTCTGCTGACTACTTTACTGATATGTTAAAATATAATACTTATGGAGGTTTATGTGAGCTGGTGGCAGCCGGACAATTATTTTTGATATTTATTGAGGTGTAGGTACTTAATTGGTATTTATTGAGGATTTTTATAACACCATAATGTATAAAATAATGTTACAATAATAATAAGAAGTAAAAATAGTAATAAGAATAATACTAATAATAGTAATAATAATTACAATTTGTCTAAAAATATTAAAATAAAGTAATTTTTTGCTGACTTCTGATTGTTACAATACATGGGCAACCTAGGATAAACTTATCTAAAAGGAGCCTGTAATAAATATAAAAACTGATAAAATAAAAGTTATAGTAGGTTACATAAAAAAACTGTAAACGGGCGAAGCCGGGTTATTCAGCTAGTATATATATATCTTGATTTTGGAGGAACCTGTCATGGTTATAGAATACATCATTTGTTTGAAATTTATAAACTAAACTATATAATTATGAATAGGTACGCTAATGTCAATTCGCTTTTATCTACAATAATTAATATACATTATTATGACTTATAAGTATGAATCTTTTCATTTAGATTTATTAAGTGTTTGAATTTCTCGTGTCTTCATGATTGTAAATATTTTGCCAAACATACAATTAATTTATTTTTTACTGATATTTGTTATAAACTAGGACGAAACGGAAACAGAAGTTACTAAGGACAACAAGAGATTATAAAAATGTGGACTCAATTAATATTATTCTCTTTACTGGCGCTGTCTGTTTGGTCGCAAACTATGTTAACTTGTCCAGCTGGTTCGCATTCCGGTAAGCAAACGATTGACTTTTAATTTTCTAATTCAAAACAGTCTAATATTTAGGTGAACAAAGTTGGCGAATGCCTGATGTGTGATTATCAGAGAGGAGAGGGGATAATATTTTCATGATTATTTTTCATACTGATAAGTTTCGTAAATGAAAATTAATAAAAACACTGATTGAAGCTTTCATGAATCGATAATAATACACGGAAAATGGCCTAAAATAAATGACTTATGGGAATTTGGTATGGGGCCAAGTACAATAAATTGATGTAAAATAAATACTAAAGTTTTGTTAGCATAATTAAATACATATATAGAATTTATTTTAATTGTTTTTAACCCTTCCCTCTCAGAGAGTATAAAATGTTGTTATAACTATGACCTTTTTAGTGCCAACAAGACCTCCTTTAGTCGCTGCCGGGAACTACGAAAGTGTGAGATTATCAGCTGATGGTACAAGAAGAGACATATTCATTTATTGGCAGACAGTTCAAGAAATCGAAATGTGCGATTGGTCTTTTGAGTACCGCGCTTATTATATAACCAGAACAAAAGAAAATCATTATGTGTAAGTAAAATAAACTAATGCATTCTTAATTTGTAAATTAATTTATTTATCTCGAATTATTATATAATAATTAACCTTGGTCATATTGATATATATTTTATTCGTCACACACTCATCAGTCAACTTCTGTTGTACGTCGTCACCCATCATCGCGTATCATTAACCGAATATGGTGCACCCGTGATTACGAGTTTTCGAAAAAAGTTCGGTATTCTTAAAAACAGAAAAAAGAACTAATTTTTAAATTATTTTATTTTATACTAAATAATTTATACTAAAACAAAAAATATTACAATTAATAATTATATGACTATAAATATATTTGGATTATCAATAATACCTTCTTTATTTTGCCGGTTAGAGCTGGTCGATGACAACCGCATTCCAAAATTGACCTACCGTAATTTTTGGTAAAATATAAATACGTTATCATCACTAGACGAGCAGCCTTAATCATTAAACCATATACGTTAATTTCATCACACATATCTCCACCTCAGCACGTTAATCAATAATTATAGTAATACACTGTTGGCTTACACATATATAGCATGCACCCTAGCAATGGGACGAACAAAAACCGAGCCTGGTTTGTAGGACTCAGGACGGTCATGGCTTACCACTTCCAAGTGTTCTCCGCCAACAAAGGAGGCCTGTCGGTGGATCATGCCAGCCTTTACGTGTCCAGCGAATCGAATGGTAAGCATTTGTGCGACAGAAAATATTTGTCATCACATAAACGCTTCGACTATGGGCCTTTGCGAACTGTCATTGTTATAGGACTCGAAGAACCGTCATCGTTCAAATCGGTAAGACACATGACAGACTACTCCTACACGTGCGATCTGTCATGGGCGATCAGCGGAAGTAAGAAGTTTTCCGAGGGCAATCAACTGGACTATTACACGTTGTATTGGTGCGTAAGCGACTCGGAACATATACACCAATGCGTTGTAAGTACTTGAATTACAATAATAAGCCGCCGACATTTGAAAAATAATTGTTTTTCGTTAGCTTTTAGTTCTTAATGAATTACGCGAATCATAATTAATGTGGTTCGAAACAGGAGTATTGTTTTAACAATCGATTATTTTCATGACCTTCTATACAATTTATTTATCACATGAAAATCGGTTAAATAATACCGATTCTAATAAATATTAATAGTTATGATAACAATAAACAATAAATTTATAATTTAAATCCTAATTAAATCGCAAAAATAATATCTTGAGTAGGGTGAAATATAGGGATGGGTATTTAAAACTTGAAACCTAAAATGATAAAATTTTAATTAAACGAAAAATTATAACCTATATTGTAAACTTATATAAATTAAAATATTGAAACTGACATGTTCCTAAAGCAATTACACATAACACAATAAAATGGGTCAATTAAATGTTTGCTAGCTTTCTATGTCGTAGACACCACTGTGCGTGTGCGATCTGGTATACCTACTCGTATACACCGTTTATCGGGTACATCAGATCGCAACGTTTTACCCATAACTGTTCGTAATTTTCGCGCACGTCTAGGACCAATTGAACTGGTTGCACGTGCCCGGATCGGAACGTTCCTACAAACTTACCGTGCCGAATGATAGATCCGGAAACAAATATGTATTTGCAATAAGTGCCAACCGGCTGAGGAACAGCTTCAACAGCAACAAGACGGTCAGTAGCGGCATGGTATGGGAATCGTGCAAGCCGCTGGACAACGAGGGTAAGTACCATAATAATTATTAATTACCTATCTATCCATGTATCGTTTATTTCCGTCGGTTTGCATTTTATTATAATATTTCATGTAGGTGTAAAGAATAGCTACACCGTGATAAACAGTTGGGCTACGATCATTGAATCGACGTACATTGGTTTGAGATGGAAATTTGACTGTGTTGAAGAATTCGACATAGTGGACGAATATAAAATAGTTTACTGTCCTTCGTATTACGGTAACCAGTGCACCGGTAAGTAATGTTATTATTAGTTGTTACTACTCCTAATCGCACATAACCAACGATAACATGGTTACGTACCGGTTAGTGTGAGGTTTACGATAACCGATCCGAAACGATTGTGCCTTCATTTCATCGTCATTATTGAATATTGATTAATAATTACTACTATGTTGTCTATTTTCCTGTTTCCCGTGTGGTAAAAGCGTGATAACAGGGCCAATGACGCATAAAAGTTGTAGGCACAATTAAAAGCAGTTTATTCGCGTGTTTGGAAATAACCAAGTGTACACTGTACACTGTCAATCTTCTTCGTAAACTTTATGGTATTTAGCCTTTTTTTTTTTTAAAATAATTCAAAATTATAGAATGTGTGCTACATGCACACTAAGCAAATATGATGAAATTAAACAGATTTATTAGAAGAAAATGACGGAGGAGGAAAACCATCAAGTGTTCGATAGATATGTCAACAATTTTAAATTAATTCAATATAATTATTTAATTTTTTTGTTTTTAATTTGGAATTTGATTTGTTATCACAATAGTTATCAGAGTTGTTTTAATTGGAGGATTCAAGAACTTTGTTTCAAACTTTTAACGGGCTGTTAATATATAATTCGTAAACATTTTTTTCAATAGATTTCTAATTATATAATTTATATCGATATATGTATGATCATGTTCGGGATGTTTCTACAATTTTATTCAAACCTTGAACTTTTATTAAATATCGATATTTATTCTGTTTTTCGGGGCTCCAGCTATCAAAGAATTTTGAAAATAAATATATGAGGCACGAACGCGTTGCTTTCAATTTCATAGTGGATCTTCGACCTTCTACCCCGTTACAAATATTTATAATATTTTATTTTTATATTACATTTAATACAAGAATTGCAATGTATTATCCGACAACATCATACGATTTTTCTGATTTACAATTACAAACATGAAAATAAGTCGATGATAAAGATGTCATTTTCCCCGACATGCTTACAGTAATTGATTCATTCATTTCCCTGTTATTTAAGATCTAATAGGTCTAATATGTAATATGACCGTTACTTGAACGTTAGAGTTTTTAATAGAATTATTTTCTTGATCTACTAAATCAATTTTAATATTTTTAATAACTGCTGTTTTAAGTTTATAATATATTAAATTAGCTGGTTGTTCTACTAGTCCTGTTCCTAATCTCTGTTGTGAAAAACATTCATAAATCGAATTTGATTGTTTCCCATTCTCAAATGAACCTTTAGCTTTATTACACATGGCTTTTATAGAATTAACAGCAATTGGTATATAATCAATTTTATCTGATTCATAGTATCGATTTTTATCTTGTAAGACTTCATATAATTCATTTTTAAATCCTAATGTTTTGGCTATACTGTTTTTACGTTTGAAATCTATTGTACAATTAGATTGCATAAAACATGTCGTACGCGAAGCTGAAAGCGTTAGACTAAAACTAATGCTATCACTAGTGGTTTTAGAAATGTATTTACTAATATCTTCAAAAGTGTAAGTGCCGTGAGGAATTTTTAAACTATCAGTGTAAGTTTTAGTTATAACTTTAAAATCGTCATTTGTCTCATTTACAAGAATTTTTTCAGAATCATTCATAAGAATATTTTCGGATGTTTTTAAACACACAAGAGCAATTTCAGAACCACCGTTTACATTTATTACCGGAGAATAAGTCGATATTATTGAGGAACCATTCCCTGATATCCTTAATGTGATTGATTCATCCATTGTAAAATTAATACTTAAATGTCCACAGATATATGTATTGTATTTTTGATAGTTTGAATAATTGTACAATATATTCAAACCTTTAAAATAATTTTGAAGTTCAACCGGAGGTGTAAGATCACCAAACGGGTCAAAATATATAACTTTATCTCCAAGTCGGTAATAACTAACCCAGTGTGTACCGTCGCCTAAATACGAATCCAAATTAATTATTGCACATTCGTTATTATGTGGTTTTTTAGGTAAGTTGTCTCGCGAAAAGACGCCACGAAAGTGATTGATTTCCAACTTTTTAACGTACTTTATAATATCCTCACTGGTGAGAGTTACTCTGTTGGGTAACATTAATTTTTTCTTGGTTTTTTTTTTTCTGTTAATTCCTAGACCTTTTGGATTCAAATACAAACCTTTTCCAATAGGATTGTTTAAGTATAAACCATTACCTTTTTTACGATTTTTCACAGCATTATATAGACTTGACGCACCAGAAGCTAAACTTCCTAAAGCTGACAACCCAGCAAATATTGGCATAAGCGGTAATACACCTCCCAACTGGTTCGGAGTTAAAATTATTCTCTTACCATTTTTTCTCGTTTTCTTATTTTTTTTCTTTGCTGCTAACAATATTTTTTTATTATTACCTTTACAACCCATACCGATTTTTCTTTTAGCTTTCATAGCGTTCACCACCGCGTACGCAACAAGTTTTTCTTTTTTAGAACTATCACTAGCTTTAACTCTTTCCCAAGCCTGTTCTTCTAATAACTTATCAGCTTTATGTCTAATATCTAAATTATTACTGTTCTCATAAGCAATGTCGTGTGTTCGACAAGCAGAATCTAACGGATTTACACCTTTGTCTCCACATGCTAATCTCTCTTTTAACTTAGTACCAGGACCACAATACTGATATCCTGGTACATGAGCTTCGAATGGAAGCTTATTTATAAGAGTATTTAAGAAGCCTTTACCAGATTTTAACTTACGAGTTGAACGCATTATATATAACTGGATTCATAATTTAAAACTCTTTAGTATTTATATATAAAAAAAATGGAACTAATCGAGCAAAAAGATAAATTAAACATTGAAAATGTTGACACACAAGTTATAAAAAATCTATCAAGACACGGACCATTATTACCAGATAGTATTCGTGGAATATTGGTTGGACCTTCAGGATCAGGAAAAACAAATGTTATGTTTAATCTTATAACTAATAGAAATGGATTAAAATTTGAAAATATTTATTTATACTCTAAAACCCCTGAGCAAGAAAAATATATACTATTAAAAAATATAAATAATAGTATTAAAGGTGTTAATTTTTACATATTTACAAATGCAGTTAAAGTTATAAAACCAAATTTAATTTAAAAAAATTCAATTTTTATATTTGATGATGTAATTTGTGATAATCAGACACCTATTCGCGATTACTTCAGTATGGGTAGACATTCTGGTGCTAATTCTATATTTTATTTAGCACAAACATACTCAAAAATACCAAAACAGCTAGTGAGAGATAACGCAAACTTTTTAATAATATTTAAGCAAGATGATAAGAATCTACGACATATTTTCGATGACCATTGTTCAGCAGATATGGATTTTTCAGAATTTCGTAAAATATGTAATTTATGTTGGAACAAGAAAAAATATGGGTTTATATTTATAGATAAAACTCGTGAAATGGATCAGGGAAGATATAGATATGAATTTAGATAACAGTAGATACTGTATTTTTTGGTAGCTATATTTTCGTTACATTTTCTGAATTAATTTATAATACATTTTATTGAATTAATTTATAATAAATTTACTAAATGATAATTTATATACTATAATATCAAAAATCGTCAAGACAATAGTTTAAATTTTACTTGAATTAAATTTAAAATTGAATGTAAATATTTTTCATATTTCAACATTTAAAACGATGTCTTTATATTTATTTGAATACTACTTAGGATTTATAATTTAAAAATTAAATACAATTTTTGATTTTGTGGGCTAACATGTTATCGAAAATGTTACCAAATAATTGGTAACAGGTTGACGGTAAAAACGACACGGTGAGAAATCGGTCGTCTGCATACTTGTATAGTATGTGAAGCAACAGATAGCCCATATCAGTTGAATGCGTCTTTTGTCCAAATGTATACCTTTTTTTCTAACCTCCTTTACCTACAAAACGATATATATAGGTATGCAGGGTAGGGAGAAATCGTCGTATATGATCCCTTCCCGCAGTCAGGCATCGGTAGACATCGGTATTCTACTTCTAGTGCTACACATTTATCGAAATCGAGTTATTAAAGTGAAGAATACACAAGAGCAACAGTACTAGCACATTTTATCATTTTGGTCCATTATTTTAAGACACAGTTGTCAGTAGCTTATTTTGAAGTTGATTCAACTAATGCCAGATGGCAGTGTGGTACTCGTAGACACTGCATGGATTTATTCATGAAGACAAGAAATATAGCCTACGTGGAAATATTATACGACTTTTAGATACATGATAATAGTATATTAGAATATTGTTGAACATTGGCTCAACATCCGTGACTACTGTGCAACAAAATACATAAATATGATTATCACTGACGAATGACATGATTGTAAAACTTTATAATCGACATGTCGTCACAATAGTATGTATACTGTTTCAGTAGTCACGAAATTGTAACTACTATCTGATATTATATATAGCTCTCATCTATATGCGAAAATAAGTATAACGAAGGCAGTCCAAAACGTAAGTCATGTTCTTTATCATATTTATTTTATAATGAATATAAGTCTATAACTATTCATGTTTTTAATACTTTATAATGATCAATTTCATTTTCACCTTTATTATTGCCATGCTAAAAATTTTATAATTTTAGTTCCTGGTTCCATGGCAAGAAGGAAGAATGATGGACCTGCAACTAAATGCTATATCTGAAGCGAATCAATACATACATAAGAAATACTATGACCGAGGTAAGAATAAATTATTCATTAAATTTAAAAAAAAAATTCTTTGTAAAATATATTAAAAAAATAATTTAATTTTAATTTCAGGCTAGGCTGAACGGCTTAGCAATGATGTCGATTCATAGGGATGAAAATTGTTTTTCTATTGACGCAGTCTTAGCCGAACTTTGTAAAAATAAAAGAAGGCTCGATTTTATTTTGTAACATTGTATGTATATAATGTAATCATTAGTTATTATTTTTTTCCATTATAATGTCTCTATCTAATAAAAATAATTGTAGTAAATGTGATATAATAGTGATGATAGTCATGGGCGCCCACAGATATTTTCACCTGGTGGAGGGGGGAGGCAAGGTGTGTATAAAAGATAGTCTTGAAAAATATACCATTTACAAACATTGGCCAAAAATCAGCGGGGGGAGTATGGTCCCTCTCCTCTCCAGCGGGCGCCCGTGGTTGTAGTGTTAGTGTTTAAGTTTTAGGTGGGTGGTGTGAATTCATATGTGCACCCCTAATATCAATTGTCTCAATCCGCCACTGAGAAATAGTAAAATTTAACTCTGTAAATTTAATTTTTCAACTATAAGTTCAGTTTTATTTCTTAACATTAAATAATATAACAAATTAAATATTATGGAACAATATACCTAACTAGTAACTAGTAAGTAGTAACTATGAATAATTTTCAAAGTGTGCGCCATGTTTCATTATACATTTTTCATACCGTTCCAGAAGTCCAGTTGTCGTGGATTCCAACATTTCAAAAGTAAGAGAGTTACACACATCAATTATGCGTTGTTTTAAATCATCTAACGACGTTGACTGTTGGGAGTATACTTTGTCCTTTAAGTAACCCCACAAAAAGAAATTGAGTGGTGTTAGATCTGGAGATCGTGGTGGCCAATTTAGTGGACCTCTAGTTCCCATCCATCTCGATTGAAAATTTGTGTTTAAATAATCACGGACTATATTCGAGTTATGTGGTGGAGCACCGTCTTGCTGAATCCACATATTTACTCGGAGATTTAATGGAATATTTTCTAATAACATTGGTAGTGTATTAGTCAAAAA
The DNA here is from genome assembly GCA_949715065.1 of Periphyllus acericola. NCBI lineage: Eukaryota > Metazoa > Arthropoda > Insecta > Hemiptera > Aphididae > Periphyllus > Periphyllus acericola. The sequence goes on from OX454264.1 coordinate 30,665,077, forward strand.
GTCTAAATAACGTTGGCCAGTTAGTGTGCCATGATAGAAATAAGGTCCAATCAAATAACCACTTATTATACCACACCACACATTGGTATACCAGCGAACTTGTGCATTGGACTCACGTGTCCAAAATGGATTTGATTCATTCCAGTAATGAGAATTATGCCGATTGACAATACCATTATTATTAAAACAGCTTTCATCGGTCCATAATATTTTTTTCAAAATATTATTGTGGTCATGAAGGCAAATAATTTTTGAAATATATTGAAGCCTTCTATCTGGATCAGAGGGTTTCAATCCTTGTACATAATGCAATTTGTATGGATGGAAATCATTTTTCTTCAATATACGATGTATAGAGCTACGACTAATGTCTATTTCTTTAGCTACCGACCTGACAGATGCATGAGGATCACTGCTGAAAGCTGCCAAGACATTCACTGTATGTTCTTTATCAATAACATAAATTTTTTTTGGTTTGAAACCATTTGGAAAACGACCTAAAAAGACTATTTTTTAATGTACATCTTAATTTAAAATTTGTATAATAATAACTGAATTATACATGTATGTATTAGGTTTTAGGTACATAATTTGTTATATTAATTTTATAGGAAATTTTATTGATAATAAAAAATTTACCTATATTACGTAATTTTGTTTCTATATTACAAAATGTGTTTTTAGATGGCTGTTTCCTTTCTGGAAATTTTTGTAAATACAGACGAGAAGCTTTTACTGTACTTTTTCCTCCACTTTCATAAAAAACTTTTAACATATCACGATACTCTAAATTACTATAAATAGTAGGCATATTTAAGAAAGATAAAAATAAAAAATATTGAATTTTATATTTCAAAAATCATACACTGCATTTTTAAATACAATTTACATTATTTAATTTTAGTAAACTTAATAAATAACAAATTATAAAAATATATACAAATACAGAACTTAAAATTAAAATATTTACTAACAAAGAATTAATTATGAAATTGTTTATAATTATATTAGTATAGCAAGAACTTCAATTGGAAAAAAATGTGAATGAGAAGATGATGACCGACATAGAAAATTATAGGTATATCAAAGAGATATATAACAAAAAAGTAAACATAACCCTATATTTCTTTACAAAAATTATGATAAGTTATTTACATAAAATTATTCTTCTAGTGTGAATCATGGTGGTGTGCTAAGCATTCAGACTTAGCCACCATTCATAAAAAACTGATTATTGTGACACTGGAGGAAAAAAAAGAAATAGATTTGGCTCTAAAACGCCAAAAATACTGGTGTAAAGATAATCAAGTAACTTGAAAATTTGAAGTAGCTAAAATATTTAGTCTCTATATTATTAATTATGATTATTTTAGATTAAATGTTGTGTGTATGACCGCAAGATGGGCGTAGACAAAAATTCTTTCCCTCCTAATTGCTGGGTACAATACAAAAAAAAATTCAACGATAATACCACTGGCAGTAAAAATATGTCAGTAAATATTATTTCTGATGATGAAGTTGATGATGATATAAATAATTAAGAATTAAAGTAAAATGTTGAGTTATTTTTTAATTGTTACCTACATATCTCCAGTCTAAGTAAAAAACTTACTTTCAGCTATTTACTTATTGTCATTCAATAACATTCTCTGCTATACATGTATGTATAAGGTTCTTTCACTAGTGACGCTAGCTGAAGAAAAAAAAAATAACCGACACCTATAATATAAGTTAACAATTTGTTGGCTAAATGTTCAAAACAAATAAAAGTATAATTATAATATTATACGCAACGGTTTGCAACTAGCAGAGTATTCATGTATAAAACAATACACTCTTAAGTGTTTCAAACAATTTAACCATCAGAAGGATATTAAATGTCACATATTTATACATTAATACAAGTTTATACCTCGTTTTAGTTATTATTTTTTTTCCATTATAATGTCTGTATCTAATAAAAATAATTGTAGTAAATGTGATATAATGTTTGCTGAACATGATTCTTCAATTGAATGTGATGGTTGTAATGCTGTTATTCACAACAAATGTTCGGGACTTTCGGCAAGTGAATTAAAATGTTTAACACTTAAAAATTTGGAACTTGAAATATTTTTGTGAATCCTGCAGCAATGGTTTACGTGAGATTCCAGAACTTAAACCGTTTATTAGCCGAGGTCAGAGAACTTAAAAATTCATCAGGTATTCAGGTATTAATAGTAATAGTTATAGTAATTCTTCATCTCGTTCTGAGGAGTTAATAATAAATGAAGTCAACGAACGAAATATAAGAGCTTCTAATTTAATACTATATAACATACCAGAATCTAGTTCAACTGCTATCGGTTATAAAATTGCCCACGATTTTAATCTGGTTAACAATGTTATAAATTCGATAATGGGCAGCGATAACGTTGTCAAGCCTATAAAACTAATACGCCTTGGTAAACTCGGACAAAACTACTCTCGCCTAATTAAAGCCGTATTTGGTTCTCCTGCTGAGGCTTTCGACATTTTGAAATCAAAAAAAAAATTATCTACACTTCAGCCACCTTCTTCAATTGGTGTCAGCTCCGATCGTACCATTCACCAGAGGAATTACATGAAATTGTTGCGTGAAGAACTCGAATCTCGTAGGTCTAAAGGCGAACCAGATTTAATTATTAAATATGTTAAAGGTTTCCCAACTATAGTTCCAAAACACAGTCATTCTAGTAATAATTCAGTCAATTTTTTATCTTAAATATTTTCTACCAAAATGTCCGTGGCCTTCTTACGAAATTACCTTTTTTACGCACTTTATTAAATGTTAATGATGATATAATTTGTATAAATGAAACCTGGTTAAATAATCATATTTTTGATGCGGAACTTGGTTTTTGTAATTATACTATTTATAGGAATGATCGTGATTTGTCTGAAGGGAAAAAACGTGGTGGTGGTGTCCTGATTGCCATTCATAATAAGATTAATTGTGAATTATTATGTGTTCCAATGATTGTTGGCATTGAGCAAATTTTTACAAAAGTTAGGATTTATAATACAAATATTATTATAGGTTGTATTTATATACCACCTGATGCTACAAATGAAACTTATTCTAGTCACTGTGAAGTAGTTGAGACACTATACACTAAATTTCCAGATTTTTATTTCGTTATTCTTGGTGATTTTAACTTGAGCAATTTTGACTGGTCTACCGACCCATCAAACCAAGGTTATAGTACGGGAAGCATAATATTTAATAGTTATATACATTTTTTAAACCTAAAACAAAAAAACCACATTAAAAACCTAAATGGCAGAACACTTGATTGTATTATGACTAATGACAACGTTGAAATTATTTCTTTAAATCAATCTTCAGAATCCCTCGTTCCCAAAATTGATTATCATCACCCACCTTTAGACATTTTTCTAAAGTTTACGAATTCAAAATTGAAGCCTACCTCTGAATGTCTTATCATATACAATTTCAACAAATGTGATTTTAATGAAGTCTGTAATTTTCTCTCTAATATTGATTTTAATTCTAATTTAAATAATAACGTTTCTTCTTTTGAAGAAATGGTAAATAAATTTTATGAAATCATTCATCATAGTTTCAGTTTATTTGTCCCGAAAACCAGAATTTTCAATAATTATTCTCCCGTATGGGCTAATGCAAGACTTAGAAATCTTATTATTGAAAAAAAATCAGCACATAAAAAATGTAAGTTGTACCCTTCGCATGATAATTATTTGAAATTCTCTCACCTTCGTAAAGAATGTAAAATCTTAACTTCGGAAAGTTATTCTCAACACTTACTCCATATTGAAAATAGTATTCAAACAAATATTAAACCATTTTGGAAATATATTAAATCTTTAAAAAAGACTGTTGATAATGTGCCCGATACAGTAAAATACAATAATTCATCATCAGCAAATATTCAAGAAAAAGTTCAGCTTTTTGCCGATTTTTTTTCTAATGTTTTTGATTCTGATTTGCCTAATTCGTTTGTATCTAATCAACCTTTTTCCGTATCTTCTGAAAATATCCTAAATTTAAGTTCCTGGTATATTAATAAAACTGAAATTATTGAGTATTTGAATTCATTAGATACTTATTCCGCTACAGGTCCTGATGGTGTCCCTTCATCTTTTCTCAAAACTTGCTGGTCAGTACTAGTTGATCCTTTATATTTGATGTTTAATAATTCCTTAAGTATTGGTTACTTTCCTGATATTTGGAAAATGTCTTTTGTGACACCGATACATAAGTCCGGTGACAAACATAATGTTACTAATTATAGACCTATTTCTAAGATGTCAATAATCCCTAAGATGTTTGAAGCGATTATCACAAAAAAATTATCTTTAATTATCTCTCCGTATATTTGTTCAAATCAACACGGCTTTAGACATAAAATGTCAATTTCTACTAACCTCCTACTTTATTAATCTAAAATATTAAATTCCTTCAAATTGATTCCATCTACACAGACTTCCAAAAAGCCTTCGATAGAGTCAATCAAAAATTACTTCTAAAAAAATTAAATAGTTTTGGTTTTGGTGGGAACTTTTTAAATTGGATAGAATCTTATCTAACTTGCCGCACACAAGCAGTAAAGTTATCTCTTTTCACCTCCATTTATTTTAGTGTAGGTTCAGGTGTTCCTCAAGGATCTCATCTGGGTCCTCTGTTATTTATATTATTTGTAACGATTTACCCACTGTTCTTGATTCTTCAGTAAACTTGTTATTGTTTGCCGATGATGCAAAACTATTTTCACAAATAGAATCTCTCTCTGACGCAGTAAATTTGCAATCTAATCTTGACAAGCTTGTAATTTGGAGTAATAAAAACTGCTTACCATTAAACATCAATAAATGTAGTATCATTACTTATACTCGCCTACATAAACCTATTTTGTTTAATTACTCAATCGACCATGTATTGCTTACAAGAGTCAATCAAATTAGGGATTTAGGAATTTTACTTGAATCAAATATGTCTTTCTCTTCACACATAAATTTGGGAACAAATAAAGCTTTCAAAATGTTAGGTTTCATTTACAGAAACACTAAAAATTTCAAAAACATTAACTCAATGAAAATATTATACTACTCTCTTGTTAGGTCTCACTTAGAATTTGGCTCTGTGGTTTGGTCACCAAATTATGCTCTCTATATTAATCAGGTAGAAAATGTTCAGTATAAATTTCTAAGGTTGATCTGTTATAAATTTAATTTAGCTATTGACCGTGACACTTATCACCTACAGTCTACCAATCTGGGGTTACCTTTATGCGAAATTAGAAGAAAAGTTGCAGACTTGATGTTCTTGTTCGATTTACTGAATGGTAACATTGATTCTTCCGAGCTCCTTTCCCTTGTTGGTTTTAACTTTAGTTATCATAGTACGAGGTCACATAATTTATTTATAGTCCCATCTTATTCCACTAACTATAGTTCCGCATCATTATTTCCCAGAGTACTTGCTTTGGCTAACAGCATTAATAATCAGATCGACTTCTTTTTTATGTCTCGTAATGTTTTTAAATATAATGTTTATGTAGCATTAAGCTCGGATGTTAATTATTTGTAAACTTATCAATTCTCAGTATCATAAATGTTTTAATTATTATTAATTTGTTGTAATTTTATTGTAATATCAGTATCAAAACTGTATTCTTAATTGTCTTTTCATTTGTAAATATTAATTATTAATTATCACTGTACTATTGTTTATCATTCTAAAGGGTATATACCCGTTTATATATATATATATATAAATATAAATAAATAAATAAATATGTATGTTTAATTTTTGATTTTTTTGTATCTAGTTACCAAAAGTTTATAAAGATATTAAAATAAAATAATTTTAACTTGCAAACTAATGATAATATGTACCTGTGTTCAAAGGCATTTCCAAAAATATTTTCTACGAATTATGTTCAATCTGATAATTCCATAGTATTACTAGGTATTTCTCATAAATTTAATACAATAGAATTGTCTTAAAATATGAGAAGACAAGTCTTAAGGTTTTTAGTGATTACGGCAAAATGTGTTTGATCCATAAAATATCAACTTAACCTAACTTTAAATTTAAAAAGGACTTACAGAACAACTATAATTAATATTCAAACCACATGTCATTTGCTTCATAATTCAAAATCAAAATGTTCTAAATTTGTTTAAACGTATTTAAATGATTGAACAATAAAATATTGATGAATGATGATGATTTAAAATAAGTAATAGTAGGTACATCATGTTATAAATTATAATCATATTATGTTAAATTATGATAAAATATGTATTAGTATGTGTATGTATTTAATATTGATTATCAACCTTTTAATGATAACAAATTTATTGTTTCTTGGAAGAAAACAGTTGAAAATCGACTACAGCAGTAACAGTGATTAGCAAGAAATAAATTTGAATTTTAACACACTTTGAAAATTGTTTAAAAATTAACGACTTAACCAAATAAAAGTTTTAAACGCCAAAATGGTTTTTAAATACTTATTTATGAAATAGCTATCTTGGATTATTAGAAAAATATTAAATACAAAATTTAAATTATTTATTTTTGTTGTAAAAAAATAAAATAAAGTATAAGATATACAAATTATAGCGCAGGGCTCTACAAATCATTACAAAAAAAAACTTAAAAATATTGAATAGAAAAAAAGTTATTGCATTAGTCAAATAGACCTGGGACACCCTGTATATACAGATAAACATATAAATAATTAACATAGATATAATGTATTATACAATTGTTGAATATAATATGTATATTGTAAATACAGCATTATAATAAATAAATAAAAATACAGTTAACATATTTTAGTATAAATAAATTTAATACTTTTGAAATCCATATAATTTTTCACCCCCCCCCCCCACCCCTAGAAAAATGTTGTAAATCCACCACTGAATCTGGAATGGGCACAGACGAGGTGTATAAGTTATTCGACTTTTAAATTTCGAAGTAATCCACAAACGCCTATGCATTCTATTTTTTTGTTCATGTTTTAATTTAATAATGAGTTCATTATCACAAAATCAGTACTTGCCATCAATAAGGCGTCGTCACTTGACGTAATTTTTTTAATTGAATATTAAATTTTAAAATTTTGAAAGTATAAAATAAGTTATGTGCGTTCGCAGCATAAACAAGCGAAGGCTTCCAAACGCGGACTAGCGAAGAATTCGGAATGAGTTTGAACAGTATGCCAATGATCCCAAATCAAAGTACAGCCAACACCAAATGTATTGACCGTTGGCGTTCGGTTGCCTTGGTCGTCTAGTCTGGACGCGGCCTTAGTCGGTGGGATTGTACGTGCGAGGGGGGGGGGGGCGAGCATAATACACAACAGTATTTACCAGACATCATACACGCATTGCCGCGTTGCGACGAACAAAGTCGTCACGCAGACTAGTTCGCGAGTTGTCCGTCGCAGCGCGCTCTCGCTGGTGAGCGCTTCCGGCACTTGGAACGGTATATATACCCGTTCACTCGTTGTACATGACGAGCGCGCCAAGTGTAAGCCATCGTCCCACTGACTGTAAGGTCGACCTCGGCACGCCCATGCAGGCCTCGAACGTAATGGCCTGTGTGACGGTACGCCGAGACCCCAGCGCGCGAACAAGCCGCCCCCCTACCTGTTATCAGTCCAATCAATGTTATTTTAATGTTGTTGAGGTGTGCAACCCTTCAATTGATCGATCCACTGACCGCATCACATCGGTACGGATCGTTCCCGACGAACATGGCCTACTACGTCGGTTAGCGCTCAAAATTTTTTCATATTTTTTTCCCCCATCTCACTGTCGAGATATTCTCATTTCTAAATGATTATTATGATTATTATTTTTTTCTCGGAAATAATCGCGATAAGAAGTTAACGTCAATCTGCGGTCGCTCGTTATCACAACTACGTACCATCAACAAGGGCTCAACTTAATGTTTTTATAAACCGTTCAGCATGATGAAAGTTACCTTTGTGCCGTTTCTATGCATAATACTTTATTAGCTTTTTCTCATTTCTAAAAATAAATAACAGACATTTAAAAGTAGATCTGTTTGTTTGGATATTTAATATTTAAATGTATATTATAGATGTTTACAGGTTAACTATTTTACATTGATGACAATTATGAACGGGTAATAGTAAGAAATAATTAATATAAAATAATTATAAAATCATTTGGGAAAAAAAATTAACTTATATATATATATTTATATTTCAATATACTCATTAAATAATACAATCATATTCTTGAACAATTCAATGAGTTTGTTAATAAACTCTATATGAAAAAAAAAGTTGTTTGTGAAGTAGCCAATTAAAAGTACTCTAGGTTTTTACTTTTTTAAAACCAATCCTTGTAAATTATAACTATTAACAACATATTTTTTGTGTTTAATAATTCAGTTTATTGGAGTAGACAACACCCAAAGATGTAAACAAATAAGAATCATTTGATATTTGTGCAACATACCATATTGCAACATGCCATAAGCTCGATCTCACTCTCAAACAGTAGATGATGAAGTTTTTAAAATATGTGATGGACTATTGTTAACTTCTTAATCCTTAAATTAAATAATACCTAAGTGTTTCGAAATACACTTTTCGAACATGTGTCTTGAAGAAGCTTCTTGGGTCCGGACTAGAACTCAATCCTTGTGCGAACCATTGAACTGAAAGCTACTATATTTCAGGAATATAACTTCATAAGATAGGTGTAAACTGTAAACAAAAAGAATTAAATTAAATTGTTTAATGTTTCAATAGCAAATTTAATAGATATTTCACTAAATTGTTTATAACATTTGTGTTATAAACTATTAATATATACTGAAATTTGTTTAGGTATATTACAGTTTTACTAGTCTACAATAAACTGTTAGTAGTTTTGTTTAAACCAAAAGTTGAATTAGTTTCAGGTAAATAAACTAAAACTACTTACTAGTGAAAATCATTAGGAAAAAGCATTAAGGGGCCCAAAGTTGTTCCAACCTAGTTGTTAGTGTTGTTACTAATATAATCAGTTTGATAAAGCATATTCTTTCCGACAGTAAAATTACAAAGTAAATGCATTTAGACTATGTGTGAGTGGCAATATAACTTAAATTATAGTAATAAGTATTCGTATTAGGAAACAACGGTACCCATTAGGAGTCAGAACAAAAGGAAAACGACAACTTGTTACTTGCTACCGCTAATAGTTCTGTAGACGAAGATAAATGAGGTCAAGTTGTAAGCATTTTAATCAGATGTTCGATGACACCGACAAGTCGATTCCAATAGCCATGATCGTATGAAAATGCATGTGTCGCACGAAGTGTTGATGACATGAGGAGTAACGGGAATCTGAAATCTTAATGAATTTTCGTCGGCCGGTTAAGTATTCTTGACTCACACTCGGGTGTATACGCAAAGCTTTTAAGTCCATTACAATAATGAGTAGATGACTAACGAGTGGTATAGACAATTCCTAAAACGCAAGTGACGGGTGAGCCGTTCGGTTTTGTTGCTGCACGTCAACCATGAATTAATAAATACGATAGCGTTGAGTGATAAGGAGTGAAAATGTTAAAATGACTGATAAATCTTATCAAAATCGATTTTAGAAATCGAACGCTTGTTTTAAATTTTAAAAATTCGTATAAGGCGGCGTGCACATTGGAAAGCGTTGCGCGGTGAGCGATGGGCGGTGAGCGACGAGCGTTGAGCGGTGAGCGATGAAGTGTGTACACTAAACAGCACGCGATCAGCGTTGTCTATAATATTTTAGTCACCTGCAGTCATTACCATGGTACTGTGCTAAAAAATTCGACGTATTTTACTTACCGATAATACATTTTTACGTAAAGTTTTTTTTAAGTAAAAAACATAGAAGGATTGGAGTTCATGAAATGAACAAAAAACGTAATGAATTTGGCGAGTTTCATCATATTTATTGTTTGCGCGAAAGTGTAATTATAAGTTGGCGATAGCGCGTTTGACCACACTAGCCGCCTAACGAGCTGGGCGACTGCGTGTTCCTTATCTGGTCCCCGTCTCCTTTCTTTATTACGTAACTGTGATTGTATAAATGTCGTTTATGTAAATTTATGGGTTTTTTTTTTTTTGTCGCATATTGTCCGTCGTCGCAACAACACGGCTATATCGGCCCATTTTGTTCTATTGAGTTTTTGTTGTTTTTTACCTTTGTTTTGTAGTTTGAAAGTAACACGATTGTGAATATTATTGTTATTGATGTACTCGTATGTTAGTGTGCACAATAAAGTTCAATTCATCCGTTAAATTCAGTTTTTAAATTTGTGTTCCTGTCGTTCCATCACCATCACGTTAGTGCAAAGTTGTTGTCTAGACAGCCGTCTTCCACAACCGCGTAAGTCCGCCGGCACTAGGAGGTGACTGGGAGGCCGGCCAGTGCCACGCCGTCATAAGTCTGGATGTGTATGTGTGTTTAATTTTAAGTATTTTTCATATGTGCGCTCTATGGTCATTGCACCACATCGAACCGACCACAGAGACTTTCCGTTAACTAGACTGCATTTCCAACATCCCGTAATTTAAGTGATTGAAAATCCCTTCCTCTTTTGCTGCGTTCAGTTGCCGATCCACCGGCTAACCAGGGGTTTTGTTGTGGTGTTTGCTGCGCCTAACGCAATACAAACCCATTACATTTAAACATCAGAGGTTGCCTATCGCCATTTATAAGGCGAAACATTGGTGTCTCGAATTTACGATTCGAGTGGTCCTTCGAGTTTTCATAAGATTTTGTTTTTGTTTTTGTAACAAACATTTATAATGAATTAAGAAGAGATAGTGAAAGGTTTTTTAATTTTTAAGGTATGTCAAGAGAGACTTTTGACTTTATTTTGTCCAAAGTAAAATTTAAATTAACCAAAAAAACGACAAATTTTAAAAAACCAATTTCTGCAACTGAAAGACTTTATGTGACACTTAGGTAAGTCATAACTCATAATTTTTTACGAATGAATGTTTTATTACATTGATAACAACATAGTTTTACAATAGCTTTTTCTCAAACATGGAAATAGAAATTAAAACAAAGGAAATTAAAATAACTGAGGTAAAAAATTAAATAAAAATAAATTCCACAATTCTTTTGGTACTTGAAAAAACGTACTATTATAACTTAAGCATACGCCTTAAAAATAAATAATACAAATTGATTATTTTAACTTTATTAAATTAATTATAAATATTTTGAGTATAAATATTGGGAGTACTTAAATCTTGCCCTGTGTTTTGTGGAAACTGATGGTAAGTTTCTTTCTGAAAACTTTCTTGAGACGAAATAGTTTGTGGTGGAATGTACATCATTGCCCTTTCTTTTTCGATTTCTTTATGTTGTAATGTTTGGAAAACTACATTTTGAATATTTGTTCTTAGTTGTAATTTTTCTAAAGCATTTAAATTGTCAAAATAAGGCAACAGACTCATTAAAAAGTGGTACTCGGGATTATTCGTCATAGTTGAGTCCCTTTTTTGCTCTTTCCTAATAAGATCTAGTTTTTGTAGCTCTATTTGCAAAAAAAGGATCATAGTCCATGTCTTCGACACGTCGTTTCTTACACTTTTTTTTCAGAGCGGGTGTTGAAAATTAATTTGAAGAAAAAGAGGCAGGTGTTTCTGGAAGAAGCCCGTCAGTACTATTTTCTTCGTAATTTCCAATTTCGATAGACTCATCTTCTGAGTCATTTATTTCTGAACGAGTCTCAGAAGTCATAGTAGTAGGAAGATTTCCACTTGTTACACTTGGAATTAGTGTGTCTTTCACAAATAACATTAATTCGAAATATGGCTATTTTGGCTTGTAACTTCTGCCTTCTGCCCCAGACCTTACAACAGGAATTTTTTGAAGCTCTACTCTAAATTTGTCTTTAAGATTCTTCCACTTTGCTTTCACAATTTCACCTAAATTAAAATAACTATTTAAATTAATTGTATATTATTTAATTCAATGACTCAGTTCATAAATTTTTCAATAAACTTTCACGTTGAATACACTTAAGAAGAACAAAATTAAATCTATTTTAATATAATCAATATAGGGTGAAAAGACAGTGATTGAACAGTTTAAAATTTGTTTGCTATTAAAATGTATTATAAATTGTAATTAATTTTCTATTATAAATACGGATATTTTGACGAGTTTTGTACAAATGTTTTTACTTTGAATAATCATTTTTTTCAAATTGTAAAATTAATAAATAAACATAGAATATTTTGTTTATTTTTAAACAACTGGAGATGTACATTTTTTATTTAATTTAATTTAATGCAATTACCTATTTGTTCGTTAGATATTTATCTACTGGCCTTTCTTTCCGAAATTTGGCAGTTACACTAAGAATGGGAGCTTCGACAGTAGGTAAAATTGTACACGAGACTTGTAAAATAATCCGGGAAGAATTAGTTGAAGACTTTATGCCTGTTCTGAATCAAGACCAATTAGTAAAAATTTCAGATGATTTCTACAGACGATGGAAAGTTCCTAACTGTATAGGATGTATAGATGGCAAGCATTGTCAAATCAAATATCCCATAAATAGTGGTTCAAGCTATTTCAATTATTTGAAGTATTTTTCATTAGTTCTTCAAGGTGTAGCAGATGCGGATAAAAAATTTATATTTATCGAAGTTGGTTCTAGAGGTAAGCAGAGTGATGGAGGGACGTTCGCAGCATCGACACTTTTTCAACATATACAATCCAATACCTTTTTACCACCCGATAAGGAATTACCGGGAACTACGATTAAATTACCTCACGTGTTCATTGTTGATGAAGCATATCCTTTAAAAACGTTTCGCATGAGACCGTTTCCAAGTCGCAATTTGAATGCCTTTAGAGAAAATTATAATAAACGTTTGTCTGCTGCTAGAAAATGCATTGAAAGTGCATTTGGTATACTGCGTGCCAAATGGCGAATACTAGGAAAAGATAATGAAGTTAGTTCTGACAAAGCTGTACACATTATTAAGTGCGCTTGTATTTTACATAATGTGGTGCGCGAAAAAGACGGAGATAGTGATCTCGATTATTGTCAAGAAATGTTATACAGTAATGCTCAGGAAAACCAAATTAATAATCTACATGAAACAGGAAATCACGGTGGTGCACGCAGAGGGTCAACAAGAGCACAAGAAATTCGAAATGAATTTGCAAATTTTTTTTTGGACCATTAAACTTAGAAAGCTGGCCACTACATAATAATTTTTACTTTAATTAATTAGTTTATCAGTAAGTTATTCTGTATGAAAATAATGATATGTATACAAATGTTATCATGATATAATGTACACATTTTTTAAGAAAACTTGTTTAGAAATAAAAAAACAGATTATTAACCTAACCAAAATTGACCTCCGTAGTTAGTTATACTACAAACAGTTTTAATTTTTCCAAAATATTAAATTACAATGATAATTTGGTTTTTAATATTCAGGGCTCGGGACTTAATGTACTTAAAAACTTGAAAATATGCATTTACATATGCACGTAAAAATGTCGAAATACCTATGCATTATCGATAAAATATGCAGTATAAACCTATACATCTTAATAATATGCGTTTTCAGAAAAAAATACCAAAATATCCAAGTACTCGTATAATATGTGTATTTTCCGAACAAATATGCAAAATGCATCAAGTCCCGAGCCCTGTTACTAATCAATAGTTGGAATATATTATTATTTTTTTTTTATTAATATCTTTTAGTATTATTCTATAATAGCTCAACAATTATGTTGTTATACATATATAAACATACAGAAAAATATATTATTTTATGTACATATAAACGCAATATGAGCACGTGCATGATAGTTGGTGTTTGTGTGTAGGATAAAAAACATATAATTATTGAATTTACAACAACAACAATAATATCAGTATACCATATTCCCATTTAGTTTTAACACACAATAAAAATTTAATCTTAAAATCCTTTTTTTAATAATTAATTATATGAAATACAACCTTCTAGACTTAGCAGTACAGTTATGTTTATCATAATGTCAAACAATCAATATGAATTGATTTTTGTACTTTAATTCAACTCGCTATTGTGTTATAGGTTATAAGTTTATAACTTATAACCTACCTATTATTACCAGCTCTTTTACCATGACTGATGTTTTAAGTTAAAGGTGGGTTTCCATTGCATTGTGTACATGCACATTCATGTTATGAAAGGTGAGGTCCAACTGCAACGTTTGTTGGTAAGCAAGATTAATGTGGTTTTCACCCACTTTGTTTTTTTTAATATCAAAAACTGATAATTCTGATAATATGGAATAATATAGGTAGTATTTTTTAAATAATTTTTGATCTTGGGATACTCTTAATTTAATTTATTATATTTTAAGTTCATCCTTTTTATAATACTTAATTATGTATTATACAAACAAATTGTTTAATCATTGTTACAGCATAATATATGCAATATAATTAGCAGTTTTCTGGCCAGGACAATTTATTTGGAGCTTTTTTACCAGTTCCTAACCAGAAAAAAAACTTGGTTTCAAACCCTTAAAAACATAAAACCCGGTTTTAACCCGTTAACCGGAACCCGAGAAAACATAAAACCCGGTTTTAACCCGCTAACCGGAACCCGAGAAAACACAAAACCCGGTTTCAACCCGTTAACCGGAACCCGGGAAAACATAAAACCCGGTTTAAACCCGTTAAAAATCAACCCGTTTTGACTCCCTGCCTTACAGGTTATCGACAAAAAAAATGAATACAATTTTTATTGAGCGATTAAAAATTACATTTTTTAGTAAGAAATTCGTAAAATTTAAGATTTTAACACTTAGAGCTTGAACATTGTGTACAAAATTTTTAATAAGATTTTATTTGTATTCAATACAAAGAAATGTATTCTATGAATATTATTCGTAATGATTCAAACAGACGAAAAATTTACCTAGTACTCATATTAGCATTTTAAAGACATTTTCTATAAGATTTGTGGTGTATGCAAATATTTCCCAAATTTTAATCGGTTATAGTTTGATAACACGAGAGGACATAAATAATTTTCTCCATGGTAATAATGTGTAAAATTATTTCATCATGATAAAAAAAGTTAATTTATATGAATGTGTCGTAATAAAAAGAATGATAATATGAAAAATACTTTTGTTCATAAGTTCGAATAAAAACTACTACCAATGTTTCGGCATTAATAATATTAATAATAATGGTAATAATAATAAAAAAAATTAATAATAATAACGAATAATTCGCATTTTAAAACTTTTTTAAAAAATTGTCATTTGGTCGGATTGTTGAATGTTAATTTAAATCGGGTACACCCTTATAAGAAACTATTACATAAATTCAAAATGTTTCGTTTGTACGAGAAACGACCCGAATTAGCGCAATTCGATGTGTACGCGCGTGATCGACCTTTGTCTTTTGTTTGCGTACGAACACCCCAACTCGTATAGCACTTTTTAATATTTATTCTTATTTATTACTTATTTTATTATTAAGACTTAATAAAAATAATTTGTTAATATATCATTATTTATTATAATATTAAATGTTATCTGATTAAATAAATAATTATATATATATATAAAAGATAATGAAAGTGTTGGTGAATTTGTGGCGATGTATTCAATTCAAACTCCATTATATACTGCCATCATTTTTATGCATATTTAACATTTTTCCATAGAAAATTTACAATTTTTCCGTGTATATTTATGTGCATATTTTGCCTTTCTTAACTTCTATATCTTTGTAATATATATATATACAATTATAACTTTTCACGTAGTGACGAAAACCAACCCACTACTATATTTATGTAAAACTAAAGTATAGTAGTGTTGTGAGTGTTAAAAATCAAGAAGTTAATTAAACTCTTTTCAGAGAAAGAAGCCCTATAAAATAGCTATCTTCGAATTTCACAAAAATTATATAATAATAACTTAATTTTTTAACTTTTTTAATAATACACTTATATTTACCAAACTATTGACACCAAAATTGTCTTTCAATCTGTACGATACATTTTTAGTACTGTTGTAGTGTAGTGCAACCTTTGTAGTGGCGACCTAAGATATTTTCCAAATTTTTCATGCGACCTTTTTATAATTAATGTTCAATGAAGGAATAAAAAATAACTATTGGGTACTCTTAATTTAATACATTATTTTACTCATATTACTTACGCTAATAACTGGATATAATATTAATTACATTATATTAAAAAATAAACATTTCTATTAATAATAGTATTGTACATCATTTTTTTAAAAAAATAATGAAAAATTTAATGACTTCCTCGGTTTTGATGTTGCTTCACATTCAATGTGAATTTATCTTTGATTCAATCAACATTGATAATTGGTACAAAGAAAAATGCTGGTCAAAAACTCATCAAATACTATTACAATAACTTATAGCTATAAATTTACTTTATCGGTTGACATTAACGGAAACGAATAAAATTGATAAGCTTTTCATTCCGGTGGCTACGGAAAATCGGTATAATGTGGTCGCAATATCGCGGTTTCTATTGAAATCATATTGATTTTAGGTGTTCTATAACCGACAAAACGCATAGTGTGTGATCCGAGCCTTAGTACCAATTATTATCAATATTGTGAATGACTCGTAATGGTTACTCAGTTTACTCTTAGAAGAATTTACGAAAACTGTGTTAACTTCCCTACAAGAACAATTAACATAAGACGAACAACTAGGTAAAAGATTTGATCTTTATTAAAAAAACGACAGTTGATTAACGTCCGGTCGACCTCGCAACGGCGCAGGTCACCAGTCGCTCATCAACGCACAACCACAACAACCTTTTTCTTAAAACAACAACCGTCTCCTCTAGACAGCATAGAGCACATACGCAGTGCCATCTAGGGGAGTTTACACTCGGCCTTCCTGCTTAGGACTGTTGTCCTCAACAGTTACAATTTAACAATAAAAAATAACAATTTCATAAAAAAAAAAAAAAGAATAAAATCCAATTAAGTGAAAGTAGTATACAAATCAAAATTTTTTTTTTTTTTTTTAACATAACAATTACAAGGTAACAATTCAAAAGATAATAACAGTTTAATTATTAGTATTTACAGTCTTTACGTTTCAGTAGCGTTATCTTAGGAACTGCCAATAGGACTTAACACAGACTTAATTTCATCACAGTAAGGTTGACAACTAAATATTTAAAACAAATGATATACTATATCCTATCGTCAGAGAATATGCGTAACACGCTTATGTGAATAATATTTACAATAACTAAACAAAGACGAATATCAACAACTAAAAGAGGTAAAATAAAGTGTACAATTTAAACATAGTCTCGAGCCCAACCTGGAGGGTGCCTTTTCCTAATAGGTCTACCATCCGTTTTTCCCGTAGCTCTTTCTCTGAGTTCCGCCTCAGCTTCCTCTGCTCGATTGTCTCCTGTCCCTTCGTCTCGGTCATCCTTAGTCTCTCCATCCTGGTCATCATTCGTCTCTTCATCCTGGTCATCTTTCGTCTCTTCATCCTGGTCATGCAGCTTCCATGACTTAAGTTGCATCACATGTGCAGTGGTGGCGAACCGACTTTTTTTCTCTCGATTCAACTCAACCACTCGGTAAACGTCACCAGGTAGCTTCTCGGTCACTACTAGGGGACCTCGATAACGGTTTTGTAGTTTCGTGGACTCTCCAGTGGCAGTAGGGCATCGCTTCATGACCACTACCTCTCCCACCGAGTAGCTCGTGTTGTCATGACGGTGTTTGTCAAACGCAGTCTTCGTCTTCCGCTTGGATCTCTCCATCTGCTCACGTGCTTCTTGCCACAACTTTTCCGGCATCGTCCACTCGTCTGCCGTCTTAGAAACAGCCCGAAGTGTTCCTAGACGAAACCTAGGTCTATACCCGTGCAGCAATTCAAAAGGCGTCCTAGACGTCACCTTGCTCTCACTGTTGTTGAGGTAACGCTGTATCCTCGACAGGTCTAGGTCCCAACCACTAGGTTCACGGCCCTCGGTCATTAACGCAGCCATAACTACACTATGCACCCTTTCCACTTGTCCATTTGCTCGTGGATGGTGCGACGAAGCCAACACTAACTGGACACCCTGGTCTCGACAGTACTCCTCGAACAACTTGGAAGTAAAACACGTCCCGCGATCTGTGATAAACTTCTTGGGCAAACCATAAGCTTCCACAAACTGGCCCACACAAGTTAGTAAAGCTTTAGCAATAGTGCCCTTAACTGCAAATAAGACCACAAATTTCGTAAAGTTGTCCACCAACACTAGGATATACTTATTCCCAGTAGCGGTCGTCACAAAGGGCCCCACATGGTCCATGTGTACAACCTCGAATGGACGTTGTCCCACCGGTATTGGATGCAACAACCCTGGTCTTTTACCCCTCGGGTTCTTCGACAGCAGACACTCGAAACACATGTGGATGTGCTGCCTCACATAACGCCTCATCTTGGGAAACCAGAAGTCCTGGAGGAGGTTACTCACCGTCCGATCGACAGCTGGGTGCCCGCTTAGGTCATGTGCCGTCACCAACAAGCTCTTCCGCATCGCCTTGGGCATGACAAAAAGGAGACGATCCCCATGCTTCCTGTAAAGCAACCCGTGCTCAACCTTATAGTTGTCGTTTTCGGCTTCTGGAGTAGCCTTGACCATTTCTAACTCTCTAGCCACTTCAGGATCTGCGGTCTGGCACATCAGCACCTTATCTTCCTCCGTCATCAATGTACACACCTCGTACCTCCCAGCCAATTCCTCATCAAGGTCCCGTTCCTCCATCGCTACCGGCGCACGTGACAGCGCGTCCACATGGCTCATTTGAGTACCTGGTCGGTACTTGACTTCGTAGTCATACTCTTGTAAAGAGTCATGCCAACGTGCGACTTGTGAATTGGTACTTCGGAAGTTGTTCAAGTACATCAACGCTTGACAGTCGGTATACACAACAAACTTCACCCCCAACAGGAACTGCCTTAACTTGTTCATGGACCACACCAAGCACAAAAGTTCAAGCTTACTAGAATGATACCTCGTTTCTGCATCGCTAGTTTTTCGGCTTGCATAATATACAACGTGTAGTGGGTCACCCAGCCTCATTGATTGCAGTAACATGGCCCCCAAACCAATCGCACTGGCGTCCTTGTGCAATTCCGTTGTAGCAGCATCAGATCTGAACAAAGTTAAAACAGTATCGCTTACCAAAGCCGTCTGTAACTCACGAAAAGCCACTTCATGTTCTTCACCCCAACAGAAACTTTCCCCTTTCCTGGTCAGTTTATTGAGCGGCGCGGCGATCAGCGCGAACTTCGGAATGAACCGTCTAAAAAAACTCGCTAACCCAAGGAAGCGCCTCAACGAATGAGCGTCTTCTGGAACAGGGTACTCGTTGATCGCACGCGTTTTCTTCAGTCCTGGTCTGATCTCACCACCTCCAACTACAAATCCAAGGAACTCGATACTCTTCGTCCCGAAAAGACATTTCGACGGTTTTAAAGTCAATGCTGCAGATTTGAGTCGTTCCAACACGGACCTCAATTTAGTCAACAGATCAGGCCAATCCGAGCCGTCAATCACCATATCGTCCAAGTAGTTGTGCACAGTTTTACCTTGCAGCGGTCCTAACACGTTCTGCATCAGCCGAGTAAATTCTGCGACTGCGCTCGACAACCCGAATGGCATACGCGTAAACTGACCTGTCGTGTCAGCTGTGATAAACGCGGTCTTTTCAGCAGCTTCTGGTGTTAACGGTATTTGGAGATATCCACTCGCCAAATCCAGCTGAATGAACATTTTTCCGGCCGCCAACGCCTCAAGCTGTTCCGACATATCCGGCAGCGGATAATGTTGACGAATGGTTTGTTTGTTTAAACGCCGATAATCAACACACAGTCTGTTTTTACCGTCTTGTTTCACAAGCAGCACTGGGCTCGCATAAGGAGAGACCGTATCGACGACCACCCCACTCGACTTCCACTCTCGCACGATCTTGGCGATTTCTTCGCGATCGGCGCGTGTCGTTTTATATGCCGTGAACACAAACAATCACAACAGTGATAACGACGATTTAAAATCGAAACGATACCGCACTCGATTCACTATAACCACGGTAACCGGATTGGACAACAACGGTTGAGGTTATGTCCAAACTCAAAACGACGAAACCACGTTTCTTTACAATTGTTCGAATTTCGCCAGATTTTCGAGACGCACCACAAAAAAAAACTACCACGAACGGCACGAACTGTTCGGAACTCGTTTCCTGAACACGCGATCTCGAATAGACGTCGTTCAATGTCAACGGACGACACGTGGTCTAGCGCACTACGTTTCACTAATCACTTCCGATATCCCACTTCTGATAATTTATGTTAACTTCCCTACAAGAACAATTAACATAAGACGAACAACTAGGTAAAAGATTTGATCTTTATTAAAAAAACGACAGTTGATTAACGTCCGGTCGACCTCGCAACGGCGCAGGTCACCAGTCGCTTATCAACGCACAACCACAACAACCTTTTTCTTAAAACAACAACCGTCTCCTCTAGACAGCATAGAGCACATACGCAGTGCCATCTAGGGGAGTTTACAACTGTTTCATTTATTATTTATAAGACTCAAAAATAAAATAAAAATATCAACGTTTTAAATTTTAGCCGACCCATTAAAAATTATTGGCGACTCACAATTGGGTCGCGACCCTAAAGGACGGTTTACACGCAACGACTTATTGTACGTTTTATCGAACACGACAAAACGTATCAAGTAAAACGGAGCGTGTATACAGCAAATCGTACGTCTTATCGAATCGGAGTGAAATCCAAGATTGGATCGAAAGATTGATGGGTTTGGAATAATTTTCCGCGAAATTGAACGACAAGTCGTAACATGTAAACACAGGTTCGACGCATTGTACTACTTTTCGTCCAATTTTCGTTTAGTTCTCTCCTAGACCAAGATTCAGCTTGACCTACAAACGTCCTAGTTTGTAAGTTTGTAAGTTTGTAAGTTTCGTTTTTTTTATCATAGTTAATAATAATTTGGTAAGTGTGATATTTTTTGTTTTTTGCGAACATGACTGATTTATGGCAATGTTCCCACGAATTTCTCGCAGAATTTATTGAATTGTACAAAAGTTTTTTTTTTTCACGTCTATGGCAAGTAAAAAGCAAGGATTACAGTGATAAGCATAAAAAAAATTTGGCTTATGAGGAACTTATAAAAAAATTTCGAGAAGTTGACTCTTTGGCAAACAAAGAGACAGTTAGTAAGAAGATTAATTCATTGAGAACGGTTTATAAGAAGGAGCTTGCTAAATTAAAATAATCAGCCACCTCTGGGGCTGGAAAGGATGACATATACAAACCAGTCTTGTGGTATTTTGATCTTTTAAATTTTTTAAATGATCAAGACATTCCAAGAACACCTCGCGAAACGATTGATGACGATGACGCTATGTCTGTTGGTATAGATGAAGAGGTAAGTGAACGATTTAATATTTATATTTATTAAATAAGTAATGTATTGTCAAAAGACAGGTGATACTTTTATTTTTATAATACAATTTGTATATTAAATTTAGAAAAAGCAATATCATTAAGTAATCTTTATTTAATTGTTTTCCTAAAAATAGCTTAATTTAACATTTCTAATTTATGAATAAATTGAACACAATTTAGAGGGAATATTAAATGAATAAGTGAGGGTATGTGGTGTACTTATGTGACTGTGATACTATACAAAAACAAAATACCTAAAAATAAAAAAAATAATTATAATTTTAACTTAAACTTGAATAGACAATGTACTCGTAGTATTTATTATACCTTTAATAGTCACTGTTGTATTTTATATAAAATAGTTAAATTTACTTAAAAAACAATATTTATACATCAATGTCTAAAGAATATAAATATAATATATTAATACATTAAAACCAATACAATATAAATATGAAACATGAAGGTTTGTATTATTGTACATTTTGTTTTATTATTTATTCTAAATTGCTTAATTATTGCATACTTATATAATAAGAGTACATTCAGAAAGAGTTTAACAAAACTTAGGTAGAAAATTAGGAATGAAAATAAAAATACAAGTTATCATTATAATACACCATTAATATTATTTGTTGACAACTTACTGCTGAACAGATATGTTTTTTTCTTGCCATGCTACGGATCCTTCTTGATTGAAATACTCATTGAAGTTCTGTCTCACAATCTTGGCACTTTCTAATTGTTGGCCCCTCATATTACGTTGTAGGTTATGCATCCTTTCATGATCACATCTTTCTCCTAATTCCACACAATGGTTAAAAATATTTTCAGTGTCCATACTTCCAGGTGGGGTGTAACTTTGTGGTGATATTTTACGCAAAAAATTGTGTAAAGCACAACATGCTAGAACGACAGTCTCTATGTTTTCTACTTTTAAATTAATTGATGTGTGGAAGATGCGAAATCTTGAAGCTAAAATTCCAAAAGTGTTTTCAACTACACGGCGCGCCCTAGACAAGCGGTAGTTGAAAATTCTTCTTTCCTTATTTAGAGAGTCTCGGTTATAAGGTTTTATAAGATCTGGTTGCATCGCAAAAGCCTCATCACTCACAAAAACATACTCGAGAACCCGATTTGATTGCGGAAGCTGTGTAGGTTCTGGAATTTGCAAGCCGTTGTTAATGAGTTTTTCATAAAATTTTGTATGGTTTTATATATATTTTATATGGTACACCACCATCAGAAAAACGGCCATTAGTACCTACACTGCAGTAAATAAATTCACAGTTCGCATTTGCTATAGCCATCAAGACTATACTGTGAGTTTTCTTATAATTGAAATAGTAAGATCCGCTGTCCTTGGGAGGAATTATTTGAACATGTTTCCCGTCAATCGCACCAAGGCAGTGAGGGAACTGCTACTTGTTTTCGAAATCATCTGCAATGTCCAGCCAATCCTTAGAATTTTTAGGAAACTAAAAATAATAAAATAGTGTAGGTATTTAATTCAAATTTTAATGAAGACCTGACGTGTGTCTATATTCAGGGAAAATATTGTACGGAATTGTTTAAAACTAAAATAATATAAATTATTTTTAGTTTTAAAATGTTCGTTTCTTATCAACAAATTTTTAAAATATAAATATTTCTGTACGGAATGATTTGACGTTTTATAGAATAATAAGTGAGTAGTAAATTATTATTCACAGCCTATGGGGAACAGTGTTTCTGAGTGTGAGTGGGTAACTAATATGTTTCTCAGAATATATTTTTTTAGTTTTCTAGTTTAATGAAATTGAGAATCAAAGTTATCAAGAACATACTGACAATCCATCTACTCCAGCAGAAAGTTCAGCCAATCGGAGTACTTCGTCGTCCAGTGCTTATCAGTCACGGGGATCATCTCGAAAGAGGCAAGCACGTACGACTAATGAAAAAGTGGAGGATGTGTTGACAAAGGCTGAGAAGCGATTAGAATCTATCTCTTCCGATGATCAACAATTCAAATCAACAATTCGCAGTAGACCAGTGGGACCCTATTTTACTACATCTGTTCGAGAAAAAACTTGATCCACAATTGAGAGCTCAATGGGAACTACTAGTAGACAACAATGATAACCCCAGTGTAGATGAATTTGTGACATATTTAACAAAATTCTGCAAAGCTGCGTCTGCCGGCCAGCCCAGCGGTGGGCGTGAAAAGGCTACAACATCCAAATCAAAACTGACTACATTGCATTCCTCTCAATCAAATCAGAAACCCACATCATATGTAAACAAATTCCAGAGCGATAAGAAACGACAATTTGTGTGTCAAGTATGTCAGGCGAAACCAGGTCATCTATTAATAGCTTGCTCCGTATTTAAAGAAAAAACACCTAAAGAACGACATCAGACCATTAGAGACTTAAAACGCTGTTTCTTGTGTTTCAGTGAACACATGGTATCCCAGTGCAAACATCAAAAACTGTGCTCAGAATGTGGAGGTCGTCATCATTCACTTTTACATTTTGACACTACCAACGTTGATCCTGACCCAGCCACTATTAATACTTTGTTTTCATCTTCAGAAAACCGACCTTATCACACTAATGTATTAATGTCAACCATAGTCATTCTAGTTCAAGATTCTAGTGGACATCAACAAGAAGCACGGGCTCTACTAGATAGTGGTAGCCAAAGCTCCTTTATCACCGAACATTGTCGAAAACGTTTAGGCTTACCTCGAAAAAAGTGCTGTGTTGCAGTGCAAGCTGTTGCTGGCATGTCAGTTCAGCCGATAAAGGCAAAAACCGTGTTAATTATCAGACCAATGAGACATGAAACTCCTCAGTTCACAGTTGAGGCTTTTGTGCTTCCCCAGATAACCGGTCTCATCCCTTCGGAACGAGTGACCAGAACTGAGTGACCTCACATCAAAGGACTCGAACTAGCTGATCCTAGATATAATGAACCAGCACCGATAGATATTCTGCTGGGCGCAGAAGTTTTTCCTTATATTATTAGAGAACAGCGAAGAGAAGGCACAAATTATGAACCGGTAGCTATTGAGACAGTGTTTGGGTGGGTTTTAATGGGACACGCATCAGTTACTACGTCCTCTACAACTACCACATTATGCACGTCCGTAGATTCAGTTGCCACATCACTACGGCGATTTTGGGAAATCGAAGAACTTCCTATCACCTTTAAAACCAGCCCAACAGAAAAAAAATGTGAGGAAATCTACCGTACCACTACTACCAGGCAGCCAGATGGACGATATGTTGTTCATCTACCATTCATAGAATTTCCACCGCCGCTTGGGGAATCCCGACACCTAGCCTTAAAGCGATTTTCTCAACACATTGTATGTAATTATTAATTATTTATTATGATGCAAGTATTTAATATAATTACATATGTGTACGTTTGTATATCATACTTGATTATATGTTCCCAACACTCTCTTTTGACCATCATATCAACATAATAATCGGCAGAGCACTCAAAATATTAGGATTTGTTAAACGTAACACCACCAACTTCTCATCTAGCTCCTGCCTCCGTATACTCTATTTCTCCTTAGTTCGCTCCATTTTAGAATTTGGAGTAGTGATATGGCATCCTTACCTAGCCCGTGATGAATTAAGAATAGAACGAGTTCAAAACAGATTTATGTCCTATGCTGCCTTCAAATTAAAAATTAAATACCCCATACACGATTACTCACTCATCTCCTCTACTCTTCGAATCCCTTCTTTAGCATCACACCGCGCAGGGGCTGACCGTCATTTTATTTCTTCGCTTCTTGAGGGATCTTTAGATTTTCATGAATTGCTCTCTTCTATCTCATTCCGTGTTCCTACTCACTCTACAAGAAATCATTGCCTTTTTCAATTACCTTACCACCGCACTTCCTATGGATTTAATCACCCACTTCACATAATGTTACGCAGCCTAAACTCAGCCTAGTCTATGTCACTTTTAATACTATTCAATTAACATATTTAACATATATATTTTAATTTTCTCATGCCATTGTTACAACTGTTTATTATATTATTAGTCTAATAAAAAATATTGTACTTAAATTAATGCCTGTCCAGGCGTATATCAATAAAAATAAAAATAAAAAAATAAAATATGTTATCAAGATAAAGAAATATACATTATGCTGCAAATTTTTTGTTTTTAACCCATTTGTATAAATATATTTTATTGATTTTTTACTAAGTTGCGTGCCCTAATCAGTAGTTATTAGATAATTAATAAACACTAATGTGTGAAAATAAAAATAATATTTTTTATTTTATTATTAGTTTAAAATCAAATCATTATATAACTTATTCCATTGATTATAGAATAAACAGATAGCCCATGGTATAGGGGTTTTCGGCTACTAAAATTATGTTCTTATAGACTGTCGATAGGTAGCGTTGCAAGAATGAACAGATAATTTTTCTAAAAATTACATTTTTGTTCTTATCGGGTAACATCGGACCCCACCACGATATCAACCGCTTGACCATTTCGTGACCCCGGCAACAGACAATTATTATTATCTTTAATGGTTGTAAATGACGACCGTTGTTATCGTTTTTGGCCAGAGTATAATTTTGTACATATAGTTACCCCATACATTATTTAAAGCCTAGTCATGTTTACTTATACTTATTTTAACCGTAAACATTTACAAATTGTTTTTTGTTCCTCGCTTGTATAAAAACTTTAGTCGGTTTAACCGCCTTGCATTTTTACTTTTTTAGTTTACTTCGCTAGGAAAGATAGTATAAATCTGGAGGCAGTATGATAATGGAGACAGTATTGTTAGCAACAGTACGGTTACATGCTGTTCGAGTGTGAATAACAATCTTGGGTACTGGTTTGTTATAGTCCCGCCCAGGCACGTAGCCAGGGGGAAACCGGGTGGGCCGGCCCCCCTTATATTTACTAAGGCCCAGGGCCAACCCCCCTAATTCAAAATAATCATTTTTTTTACCATTTTATTGGAATAAATCTATTGCAATAATTACTAGGTAATATAATTATTTTTACAACAATTAATTTTGATATTCGTGGATAACTTTATCTGAACTTGGTCTTGATAATAATAGGAGCTTTTTGGTTTTTTATAGGATTTTTTGGGAATAAATTACAATCAATATACATATAGGAGCCCCTATTCACTCATCAACGACCAGAGCAAACCGCTGGGTATAAAGACTTGACATTTTGTACAGAGGTTCTTTAAGCAATGTAGAGGTGCACTGACAAAGCATTTTTCAAAATTTGAACTCTAAGGGGTTAAAAGGGGTTTTTTTTAAAGTTTTTATATATTTTATAAAGCTATAGCTATATAGGTATTTTTTTCCGACTATTAACCACTGTTCATCGGTGTATTGATAGTGCTAATAGTACGTGGAATTCACAATTTAATAATAACAATCAATTATAACTGGTGGTAATAAAACCAGTCGCAGGTAATCAGCGACCCGCGATTGTAAAGCGGCCCATACACGATCAATATTTGATATTGACAATAATTTGACAGTATATGGATCATATTAAAGACGTGTTCAATATATTGAAACAATCAAAGTTATTTTGATATTTATTGATAAATTGTCAATATTTAATAGTAATTTTATAATTATTGTGCTGTTTGTGGCACTTATCAATACTATTAACAATATTTCGTCAGTATAGTTTCCAGATCTAATTTATAGTAGGAAGGATAATTGGCTGATTGGGAGAAATATTCTTCTCCGAATTATTTACGAAAAATCAACTGTAAAAAGTATTTATGATTTTAAAAGTGTTTAACCAATCTATTCACATATTCCATCTGCATATTTGTGATAGATTGATGCCCTATGTCACCAAGTATATTAAACCGCTGGCCCCTGTGTTAGAGAAATTTAGACATCAGGTTCTGTAAACGATCAAATAACACCCGTACGTCAAAGAACCTCCAGATCGGCCGATAACATCGCCGCGGTACGTGAAAGCGTGCAGGAGAACCCGGGGCAATCAATTCCTCGCCGTGCACAAGAACTCGGTCTTTCAAAGTCTTCGACTTGGCGAATTTTGCGCCAGGGCTTGGGCTTACACCCGTACAAGATCCAACTGACCCAGGAGCCCAAAATGAATGACCATAGACAACGCCGTTTGTTGGCTGACTGGGTTTCGGAGCGTTGGGAAGAAGACCCCAATTTCGGCAGAAAAATCATCTTTAGTGACGAAGCGCATTTTTGGATGAATGGCTATGTAAATAAACAAAATTTCCGTATATGGAGCGATACCAATCCTCATGAGGTTCACCAGGTAACAATGAATTCACAAAAAGTTACGGTTTGGTGTGGATTTTGGGCAGATGGCATCATTGGTCCGTACTATTTTGAAAACGACGTTGGTGAGGACACCACCGTCAATGGTGAGCGTTACAGAACAATGTTAACAAATTTTTTTTTCCCCAAAATGAACGACATGGACGTGGACGATATGTGGTTTCAACAATATGGCGCTACGTGCCATACATCGAACGCCACGATAGCCATTCTGAGAGACAAATTTGAGGGTATAGTTATCTCTCGTCAAGGTGACGTGAATTGGTCCCCGAGATCGTGTGATTTGACCCAGTTAGATTTTTTCTTGTTTGGTTTCTTGAAGTCGCAGATCTATGCTAATAAGCCACAATCGACAGATGACCTTAAATTAAACATAACCCAGGCCATCGCTCATTCAACCAGATCTATGCGGTAGGGTCATTAAAAATTGGACCACTCGGATTCGTGCCACTGTGAGAAGCTGTGGTGGACATTTGAATGATATTATATTTAAAACGTAATTGGCATACTTTAAACTTTAAAATAAAAAAATTATTTCGTTAATACCTCACACACAGCTTGTTTTATTTCATTTTAACAGCGGCCCGCTCTTATTGAAAAACCCTTTTTATGTGGATGAAAATTTCTTTGAAGCAACTAAAAAACTTCAGATCTTAAATATAAGTATATAATCATCTTACACACATACAAATAAAATAAGTGATTATGTTAAAACTCATAAAAAAAAAAAAAATATCAGATACAATTTTTCTTAAAAATGGTACACATTTTATACCAAACACAACATTCATGCGCATTTCTTTAGATATAATCGTATGTTACACAATACAATGTTCTGTAAAATTGATTATTGGTACTTCATCTACGGTATTGAACATAAATATGACCTAGTCAAATGGTTAGATTAAGTGTACATTAAGTTAAAATGGATAGAAAAAGATTGAATTGTCATAATAAAAAAAAATGTACATAATAGAGGATGCAATATATATCTCTAATCGTCACCAGACTGTCGACTGGCATCCCCATTTTTTTCTCTAGAAGGCGAATGGGATTTTTCATCAGGTGAACGTGAATCACGCCTAAAATAAAAAACATATACAATTTCACAATATACATATTAATCCTTATATATACTTAAAATTAAAAATAATCAAAATTATGTAAAAATATAAAAGTTTGTTTATTATAAAATAGTGATAGATAAAAGATTTTATTGTGTATTTTATCTATTGAATTCAAATATGTTTTGAATGTTTTGTGGGCCAAATATGTAAATACTTATCATTGTGAAAGAATGACATGTAACATCTTACAACAGGTAGCATTACTGGAAAGTCAACATAATTATTGAATGTTTTGCTACCTAAAAGTAGCCTTTTTTCATCAAAAAGATTTAATATTTTATCTCATAATCGAATAACCATAATCATAAACATTTAACTAATATGATAAACAAGCTTAATAATCATGATGAAATAATACAAAAAAAAAGTTTTCCTGTGAACAATAAATCTTCCACAATTTTCACTCTCATACAATTGCATAAATCAAAACATAAATCCGGACTCTACTGATAATGTATGTATGTAAAAAATTTTCAAGACCATTCTTCCGATAGAATAGTATTAAATACTAAGCTATACATTTTATAAAGCAGTAAAATGTAAAAAAATGTTTTAACAAAATAAGACTTAATATAAATAAATCATATAGCATTTATAACTATTTAGCATTCTAAAAATTGACCCACAATGTCAGCATTTTTCAACAGAATAGAAAATTATATCAACCAAGGTGTTTAAAAATAATTGGTAAGACTTACTTAATACGCTTATTGGATATTGATTGTGAGCGTGACTGGGACCTTTTTTTGTCAATAGATCCTGAGCGAGAACGCGATTTGGAATGAGCTGGTGATCTAGTTTCAAATAATTATAATTACTCTTAACACAATTTGCAAATTTAATTTAAATAAAAAATGTAACATGGTACTAGCTTCAAGTATTTAGCTAAGAAGTATAAAAACGGAATAAATAGATTGAAAATCTTAAAGAAAATTTAATTATGTGTACTGTTAACATACTTGTAAGGCGATTTCGAACGAGACTCAGACTTTGACTTGGAATGGCTACGTGATCTACTTCTATTAAAAAAAACATTTATTACATTAAAAATTAAAAGCAGCACTTTATTTAGCATGATAAAATTATCTTACATTTAAACTATACTTATTTAGAATGAAATTTTACCTTGATCGAGAGCGCACACGGCGACGGGATCGAGAACGGGACCAAGAACGGGATCGAGAACGGGACCTAGAACGGGATCGAGAACTTGAAGGACTACGACTACGTCTTCCTCCATGTCTACGGCTACTTCTTCTATCTTCTTGAAGTCTAATACGACGTCCATTCAATGCTGTGTCATCCAATTCATCCATTGCAGTCTTGAGATCCGAATATGATGCAAACTCTACAACACTATACAAAAATTGTTTTACATTATCTATAAAACTATTAACTTAATTTAAGTAATTACCCTTCATTCTCGATATGCTTATGTGCATCAGCAAAGGTCACTTCTCCAGCTTGACGCATGAAGTTTTTTAATTTCTATATTGATACAAATAAACTAGAGTAAATAAATAGTACAATATTTTGTATTTAAATATCAATATTGATTATATTTTTATAACTAAATTAATTCTATGCCAAGTACAAGTGTTTTTAAATTGGGATTGTTTTCGGAAGAGACTTCACTTGAAAAATGTAATGATAGGAATAAAGTGCTCATTTGTTGTTAGTAAACTGAAGATGTTTATACACAAATTGGGACATGTTGATTGATTTTAGTGCTTTTGATGATCGTGTGGCCTGTTGATGACTGATATCAAATTGCTATTTTGTTACTGCTTCTTCTAGAATCTAGATCCTTAACTCGATATTAATTTGTTTTAATTTTTCAAAGATTTTTGTTTCAACATTTATTTTTAAGTATAACAAATACCAAACATTGTTTATGTTATTATTTAAATACATACCTCTTAAACACTTGGAATGGTATTGTAAAGCGACTCGGTCTCGGACCTTGTGTGGGGCGACATGAATGGGGGGTTAACCAAATTGGGCAGCTGATCGGCTTGTATTGTTGGGAATACCTTTGGTGGCTAGGCCGATCATCCTAGGCCCGGAATGGAATGTGTGATATCGTACTGTGATATATATATATTTTGTGGTATTGGCCTATGTGCCTGATTGTACCACCCTTATGTTATCGGCCAACAATCAAGCGTTTAATGTCATTGGTATGGACATCAATCGAACCCAACACATTGTGGTGGCTCTTTAGAAAAATAATATTACATTTTTTTTTTCATTTTTTTTTTCCATTTTTTATGATTAAAAATAATTTGTTTTCTTAAGCAAATAGTTTTTCTTAAGCCATTCACTTTATTTTACTTAAAATAAGTATTTTAATTAATTATGAGAATACATTTTAAAGAGCAATCTTGTTCATTGGGCAATAAAGTGAATGGCAACATAGTTTTTTTTCATTTATTTTTAGATAGCAGAGCAATTTAATACGATGTTATGTTGTTAAACCTTAATAGAATTGCAGGCTTTTTCCTCAGATAATATTATTGATGGAACGTTTATCTGCACCTCACAAAAACAAACCACGTGTGAATAGAAAGTTCAGGAGACATTATAATTAATAAATCTCCAAAATTAACAAATGGCAAAACAAAAGTAATTTAAAATATTACATTTTAACAAATATAAATAAAACACCAATGAAAGAATACAAATTCACGTGTTAATGATTTCTTACCTGCCAGTTGACACCACTAGACAAATTTTCAACAATCAATCTATACTTTGATCTTCTTGGTGGATCATAACTATGATTTCTGTCATCCCTAAAAATCACATAAATGAACAGTTGAAATACATTTAAACAGTTTATTGAAGTAACACAATACGAATAATTGGTATTGGGTAATTTTCAAGATAAGAATGATTAGCATAAGATAAATAATAACAAAATTAAAAACTTATAAATAAAATTAAAAAGGAACAAATTAATAAAATATTGGAAGAACAAATGCTTATAAATTCCATCAGATATTAATTTAAACTTGGGTCAAATAATTTAATAATTTTTAAACCAATAATAATATATTTGAAGAAATTCAACTTAATGATAAAAGAAGTATTGATTTCTATGTTAATGAAAGTTGGTAATTTTTACTATTCTTCTTTACATACATTTATATAATAATGAAGTATATATTATTATATATTTCATATACAAGTAATGGGTTGTCAATATCTATTTATGATACATTTAGGAATCGTTCACTAGACTTAGACTAGATTTTCGTAACAGAAGGGATCAACTAAATATAATCACAACAGCATTATCAAGCATTCAGATACGAGTATGTACAAAAAAGATAAATATAACTGAACATCAAAAAATTTACAGTAAATAATATGATGTTTTATTTAATAAATCAAGTAATTAAAAGTTATTTGTAATATTGCAAATGTATAGCAATAATAAATATCAATTAATTACACTTAAAAATTATAAGAATATAATGAATGTAATTCATACCTGGCATCAAGACGAGGTCGTCTGGGTGGTGGTGGTGGTGGTAGAACACCACCCCGCCCTGAACCACGACAAGCATCACTGCCCCTTGGGGTTCCACGAGCTAGTTCAACTGAAACTCTGCAAAATAATAATAATTCGATTTATAATCTCATAAAATATATACAGTATATACGTTTTTTATTTACTTAAAAAATTATTAATTCACATTATTTGGAAATAATAAATACAAAATATAAGTTAATTAAAAAAATTAAAACATGTTTAGATCTTGAGGCTGATAGTACATACAGTAGAGTCACGCTAATCCGGATTAAACGGAATGGCGTTTTTTTTTATTTCGATTTTTTTTTCCAATCAGAAACGGTTTGTTTACCCAC
Organism: Periphyllus acericola; assembly: GCA_949715065.1. Classification (NCBI taxonomy): domain Eukaryota; kingdom Metazoa; phylum Arthropoda; class Insecta; order Hemiptera; family Aphididae; genus Periphyllus; species Periphyllus acericola. Next base: position 30,697,968 of record OX454264.1, read on the forward strand.
TCCCAACTCTTGCACAATTTTTGTAAATGATTCACCAGCATCAATACGAAACAAAGCTTGGAGTTGTTGTTCCATTGCTACAGTCACTTTCCTACGTTTAACCGAAGTTGTCATTTTAGTTATTTTTATAACAAGCGGAAGATAAAATAGACGTAACGATCTACATGAATACACAATTACCACTAAACGAAACAACGAATGTTATTTAATTAACTGAAATGAGAAACGATAACATTATACATCTCACAATATGTAAACAAAACGATAAAATCTTAACCACGGGTACTTCTCGAATATTTCGTAGACGTACATCCGGATTAGCAAGACTCTACTTTATATTTAAAATGTATAAAATAAATTCACTCAGACCATTATATCTTCCCATAACTTCCTAATTATCAGTCTTTTAGAAAGTTGTGTCTGCAATAATTTAACATTTAATAACAATATGATTTGAAGAACATTTTTTTTTCTGTATGTGATTCTTAAACAAAAACCATTAAATATTATAAAAATGTATACCTTCCACCATTAAGTTTACGGCCATTCAATTTATTCACTGCATCATCAGCATCACGATAATCATCAAATTCCTATAAAATAAATAATATTATTTTTATGATTTCTCTAGTTTATATATAAGAAAAATAATGATAAAAAAAACCATCAAATATAATTTATAATTTTGAATTGTCTGAAATATAACAAAAACCTTATATAACTTACAACAAATACATATCCATTTATAAGCAAAATTTCTCTTATACGTCCGAATCCCCTGAAAAACCTTTCTATATCCCTTTCTCGCACTCCATAAGGCAAACGGCCAACAAAACTGCTCTTGAACCACTTCTCATGCTGAAAGTAAGAAAAAATTTACACTTACCACAAAAGCATATCCATTCTTCATAGAAATATCCCTGACTCTGCCAATTTTCTGGAAAAATCTCTCGAGATCCCTTTCACGAACGCGATAAGACAGGCTGCCAACAAACACCCTAGTGCCATTACTCATTGTGACCTCTTTGGATCAGTCACGAAATGATTAGATAGTAGGTACTTCTACAGCAGGATAGACTTATCCAGCTCCTGATAACAACGATCGTATAATAACATCATTATTAACATCATATAATATAATACACTCCATTACTAATAGGTTCTCAAATGGGATTAAGGACAACTACAGAATAAATAATAAATTTCAGATGTTTGTTGTTATGAAGGTAGTTATAATCATAAAATGTATTTATATAATTAATTACTGCCATAACATAGAATAATAATAAAAATCTCAAGGTAAAAATCTTGAATATGAAATTATTGATGTATAGCAATTATACTATAATCATAACTTGAGAATAACTTTTATGCAATAAAAAACCTTAAAACACTTAGTATACAACAGTAAATTACTTGATTAAAAACCATTTTGAATCTAATTAAAACAGAACTTCTAAACAATTAAATATTTAAAATGTATGAAATATGAAAGTGATGAATAATTTGATATACACAAAAATGGCAATTTGTAGGAATCTAACTATGCATTAATTCCAAATTGTAACACCTTTATTAGATACTAAAAATGCATTTGTCATCCAAGAGAAATATGAAACATACATTGTACATTGTACATGAATCAAATAAAAAATTATAAAAATAATTATTAATATACGTGTACATATATTATAGATTAACAGGATTGAATTATGTATATCAGATTATTTTGTCCATGATGTAATGGAAGACTAACACTTAATGCTTAATTTATGTATTGGCATATTTAAAATTTAATAAATGTATGAAAGATAATTATAATATTGCGAGTATATTAATTTACTAAGAAATCTAACTACAGAAACTGATGAAAAAATTAAAATTTATAAAAATATTGGCTCTATAATTACTTTACTATAAATTATATTTAATAAGTTAAACCAAGAAAAATTTAAGTATTATTACATACTTAGATTACGAAATGAAGTTTATAACAGAGTATTCAACTATTTTACACTAATATGAAATCATTCTTAACTGATTATTGATAGTGAAAAATAATTATATATTTATATATATAAAAAAACACAATGATATCGCCGACGGACGTCAATATGATTCGAAAGATTTTTAGTGATTTATTAATAAATAAAATTGGCAGAGTAAAGAAAAATTGTTATAATTAATTAAATTTAGAATAAATTAATAAAACAAGATAAAGCTAAATAACCAAAATTGAACTAAGAATTAATTAACAACTTAACTTGATTTAATTAATTAATCCAATTGAGTTGATTTAGCTATCCCAAATTATTTATAATAGTTTTAATTACTATAATATTATCAAAAATTTAATTATGTCAATGAGTTATAATTAATTAAACAATGGAAAAAATAGGAATTGGTTGCTCAATTTTTAATTATTAACAAGTAAAGTAAAATTTGTTAAGAGAAAAAAAAAACATTTTTATTTTTTTTTTCTCTTAACAAACATTTTTACGATTACTTTTTTGATTGTAAATGAAAAATAAAATTTTAAAATATAATTTCCAAACTATAGGAATACCATGTCATGTATAATTAATGGTAATACATTATTCAGATTAATATAACTCAATTAACATGTTGGTAAATTAAAACTCTAAAGTAATGAAAATACCTATACATAATTTATAGTTAAGTTAATTATAAATCAATCTGTGGGTAGTAACTTATTTTAATTTAATACCATGGCATGTTAATGTTTTTAGCTGAGACATACTTTCCATAATCTACAAAAGAAAATTTCTTTTCTTTTCATATCTATCATGTCATTAATTCAAATCTCGACGAATAACAAAAAGGTATTAACGTCAGTTTTTCGTTAATTAATTTTCAGACTACACCGATTAATATGTACAAAATGGTTTCCGAAAAATGTATGTCTTATTAGGTTTGATTTCACGAAAAGGAGACCCATTAGATGATATAGCTTTAAGTACTTCGAGCATGATGTTTAATCGTTGAGGAATGTTTTATTTTAGACTATTACACCTTATATTCTTTACACGCACGTGGTTTAGAGTAGTTTCATAAAATAATTATAAGTATGCAACCATATTTACGCTGAATAATAAGTCAACAATGGAAGCTAAGGTTAAAATATATTGTATACAACGTTAACCATTAAAAATATAAGAATTGAGTACTCACTGGAATTATACGTTGTCTCAACACTCGACTCGATCAAAACCTTTGTAAATAGCGAAAAACATATTATCCGTTCAAACATAAAATCGATGCGACACGAAGAAAGATGAGCAAAATAAAACGCAAACACGTTAGGAAAACAATAATGTTACAGTGAAGAACTGAAAAGACGTGTCGGCTGCGTCCAAAAAGAGAAAGTTACGCGTCATGTATTTTTTCATCCAGGTAGGCGGGAACGTGCGCGTACGAGAAAAATGGAGACAAAAGATCTTGGGTCATAGGTGTTACCAGTAAGATCTTGCCAACTGTTGAACCAAAATTTTGAAATCACGAACGAAAAACAGAAAATCAAAATCACTAAGAGCGGGAATTCAGAAACAACTGGTATTGTGCTGCCACCAAGAACATCATTTTCACGGGTCCTTACGATAATGACGCAAACAGTTTCCACTGCACGTAATGCCATTTCAGCATTAAAATACACCTTATCGATATGGTGTATTTAGAAATGTTAGAAATGTTTGCGAGTTATGGCATCAAATACTACAAGAAGATTTTTATCGTTTGGTCCAAATTCAAACGCTCATAATGTTTTGAATGAAATATGAAAAATAAAAATGAATGTAAGCCAATGGTGATAATGAGATATATCCAACCTCCTTTGCCCTGCAAAGATTTTTCTGATATAATTATGATTTATCGTTGAATTTCAGTCTGTAAACGCCAAGATTTTCTTAAATTTTGTTCAGTGGGGATAGGCATGATTATACCAAGTCACCAATATATTAATAAAGAATCAAATTTAATATAAATTTTTTTTCATTTCATATAAATAAATATCTGTAAAAAAATATGCTTGTACTTACTGTTTACTATGATCTATTACATTATTATAATTATAAATTAGATAAATAGTTTTGTGATAAGGAGTTTCACCCGAGCATTTATTCTTCGACTGTAATGTAATGTTATCTATAATTATCTATAGACCCAGGTTCATGTTCACACCATTTAAGACACCATCGGAACGGCGCGATGTCGAAAATATTTGTCGCGCCCGTCCAGCTAAACGCATAACATAGAACCACGAAATAGGATATACCTAACCCTAAGGTGAAAATATATCTTTCATGCATAGAACAGACCGTACCATAACCATAGCCGGTATAGCACCATGTTATGTTATTAAAACAAACTCGTCCTCAAGGTACTCGAAGTATCACATAATTGGGAACATTTGCGTTTTTTTAGCGACCTGCGGACGTCGCGCCATTTAATTTTATCATACTTGTTTAATATAAAAATATTAATATTATTATATACTCTATTCCAAATAAGATCAGCCTTCGGCGGCGACCAGTTTTCGTCGGGTGACGGTCAGATTCCCCCCACCAGCAATTCGACTGCAGCTCTAAAAAATACATACTGTTTCAGAGAATACAATGCAATTTAAGTTATTTGTACAGGTCGCTGGTCTACGATAGAATAATTACGTCGTTCTAGCCGTCGTGCCTTGGCGTCAAAGTTCGAGCCCGTGCTCATAGTGAAGCCACGCCCATGCGCGGAACTCGGCCGCCGAAGTCTGATCTTATTTGGAATAGAGTATAGAAATTGATTTCTTTAGTTTTAAAATGTTGAAATGTTGAATATTTACTAAATAATTAAATAAGACATTATGCTTGAAATTACCTATAATTATAGGTTACCTATGTTAAAATATTTGTTCCGTTTTCATTTCAAGGGAAGCGATGACTTCTTTGCCTTCCCGGGAAAACTACCCCTCCTGACGTGGACGGATGGTACACCAAGCAACACGTAACAGCTATATGAGAAATGCTTGTCAGTTGTCAGTAGCTTATTTTGGAGTTGATTCAACTAATGCCAGATGGCAGTGTGGTACTCGTAGACACTGCATGGATTTATTCATGAAGACAAGAAATATAGCCTACGTGGAAATATTATACGACTTTTAGATACATGATAATAGTATATTAGAATATTGTTGAACATTGGCTCAACATACGTGACTACTGTGCAAGAAAATACATAAATATGATTATCACTGACGAATGACATGATTGTAAAACTTTATAATCGACATGTCGTCACAATAGTATGTATACTGTTTCAGTAGTCACGAAATTGTAACTACTATCTGATATTATATATATAGCTCTCATCTATATGCGAAAATAAGTATAACGAAGGCAGTCCAAAACGTAAGTCATGTTCTTTATCATATTTATTTTATAATGAATATAAGTCTATAACTATTCATGTTTTTAATACTTTATAATGATCAATTTCATTTTCACCTTTATTATTGCCATGCTAAAAATGTTATAATTTTAGTTCCTGGTTCCATGGCAAGAAGGAAGAATGATGGACCTGCAACTAACTGCTGTGTGAAGTCCTACACATAAAGAGAACTAAAACAGTATTGTTCTGATTCGAGGTAACCAATTCACTTATTAGTAGATTATTATAATTATTCTGAATGATTATGAACGATTAAGAAAATAAATGGTTTAACAAGGATGTATATTATTAATATTACAAATAAAATATTTAAAAGAAAATAATTAATTGCATATTAAAAGACTATCTAAGTTAATTCATTTTTTAGAAATAAAAAAGTACTATCTGGACATAAGTAAACATTTTTTTTTCTAATTTCGAGTCATTAGAGCCATGTGAAATGTTTATAAGCTAACTATAGTCGATTCAAAATGAGATGATGACTCGGCGGCCAAGTTGTGCGCATGGGCGTGGCTTTTGTTGCGGACGGGAGCTCTAATTAGTCTATCGACTGCCGATGTGTGTAAATAATTTAAAAATAAATATAAAGTTTTCCCAATTTTCGATGGTTAGAACGTTGCTTCGGTCACGTGATCGATGCTTGTGGAGGGAGTATGACCGGCGGCTGACCAAAACAGGTCGCCGCCGAGTCATCATCTCATTTTGAATCGACTATAGTTGGTTATTTATTAATTACACCGAAATTCGTCAAACATTAAGGCGGGCCACACACCAGAGAAATTATAATCACGCAACTTTTTATATGCAATCGGTTTCAGAAACTAGTTTCACGTTGATCTGTATATTGAAGAAACTTAAACAATGAAACTATAGAATTAACGAAATATGATTAGTTTTCAAAATGTCGTCTGACGAGGACGACGTGATTTTGCTTTGGTGGTGGGCACGTCAAAAAAAAATTTCAAAAAAACGTCATTATTGGGTATAAAGTATAATTTAAAGTATGATTTTGTTTTATTGATTAGTAAAAAATATGTTTCTACCAACTTACTTTATTTCAGTACGTGGAAAAATTCGAAAAAAATATTGTTTTTTAAACTAGCACTAGTATTTTAAGTATGATAGAGCATAATTCACTCAGTAAAAACTAAAAACGTGCATGACTAGTGAAAATGTTCATGAAACTGAAACAATGAAACCAGAATAACAAATTTCGTGTTATCAATTTCGTAAACTATAAATAAAAATAGTTGCATGAAACTCGGTGTGTGTTTCCCTATGCAAATATATCTGCTGGTTTCATGCAATTATAGTTTCGTGTTTCATGTTACAAGTTTCGTGTTTATAATTTCTCTGGTGTGCGGCCCGCCTAAAAGACATTTCACTATCTGAGAGACAATCACCTACCACAATCAATGAAGCTAAATCATTAGTTAAGAAACTTAATCATTTTGAAACGTTACTATATTCCAGAGGTTCTCAAAGTGTGGGGCGTGACCCTCCAGAGGGGCGCAAAAGCTTTATAGGAGGGGGGCGCAAGACAATTTTAAAAATCAACATTGCATTGGTAGAAAAAATAAAAAAAATTGTGAAATGTCCGTAATAATAATCGCGTTTTGCATTGTATACAATTCGGTATATTTATACATCACATACAGGCAGCAACAATCAACACGAGCCATTATCTATAAAAGGTTTGTTGTTTCATCGATAAACCATTATTGTCCGTCATTCTATTTTTAAACATACGCAATTCTACGTGTTCAAATATGACAAGGTTGCGATAGTATAACGTTGTCAGTTCGATATCGTGTTTGCTCCCTAGTGCGTGTGAGTACGTCTGTGTGAATACGTTTTGTTTAATTCTATTATTCTGGTATTAGACCTACTTGTTATTCGTAGTACGCGGAGTAGTACGTTTAATAATGAAGAGATTTTTGATAATTGATCAAACTAGTGCTTCAACGTCAAGCAGCAGTAATAAAATTATGAGGGCTGATGTCAGTAATGTAAACACCGAGTCAGCCGCCAGTACTTCAGGCCCAGTGTCGAATTCAAAATCTACAAAATTAAGAAGGTACATAATTTTTTACATTATTTATATTGTACATAATTTTCTACATTATTATCATTAATTCTTAATTTATATTTTTTAAAAATTCTGTGTGTTAATAAAAATAATTAGTGCACGGCTGAACATTTTTTTTTTTTTAATTGTTTCATAAATTGGCATATTGAAAAAATTATATTTGCCATCCCTGTTCTATACCATTGTAAATAAAATTATCATAATATGTCTTTTGTATTTACTTAAATATGATATAATATTGGATTAAAAAATATCGACATACTTGATAATTATTAATAAAGATAATGGAGTTTTAGGACTTGAGGTAGATATCTGACAAACTTAAATTAGTGAAATATTATTTTGGATGCTATCAATGCCTACTATGAATAGTATGAATATAAAGTATAATAGTGTATTTACTATACTTAAATTATTACCTTTTCAACGCATAATGATCTATATTTTTTTATGTAATTTACCATAGAACTTAAAATGTTCTTATCTAGAGTTCGTTGGAGTAAGTCGTTTAGTTTTCTGGTCTCCGTTATCTAATTTCATTTATATCGTTAATCTACGGTATTTTTCGTTCATTTTCAATTTATTTTATTTTCGTTCACAATGTCTTTTACGTGTGTCAAATGTTTTGATATTTCTACACATAAGGACGATGTATTAGAGTGCTCACTTGCAAAAAGTTTTTGCACTATTATTGTGCGGGCTACTCTGAAATTAATTTTAATAAAATGTCAAATAATACGAAATCAAGATTCAATTGCCCTGAGTGCCAAACTGATAGAAAAAAATTTCAAAAATCTCCTAAAAATCAAAAAACGGAAAACAATATCAACTCGGATAATCCTTTGGAAAAAAATATAGAGGAACTTATGAATTCAGTTTCTTTTATGAGCTCACAATTTGACAATTTTAATAATAAAATTGATACCATTGTGAATGAACTAAAAAATATCAAACTTACAAATGAAAAAATAATTGCTGAAAATAAACGGCTCTCAGATGAAGTTTGTATACTGAAATCTAAAATTGAAGAAATTGAACAACATAATTTAGGTATATCTGTGGACATAATAGGTATACCTAAGACAACTAATGAAAATTGTATTGATATTGTGGAAGAAATTGGTAAAATTACTAATACGGAATGTAAAGTAATTGAAGCCTATAGAATAAATTCCTTAGTATCAAAGCAAAATATTATAACGGCGAAATTATCAACACTGGGCATGCGCAAAGATCTAATTCGCAATGTTAGATCTATGAAATTGACTTCGGATATTATAAGAAATAATTGGCCGAAGGAAAAAATATATATTAATGAACGTCTTACAAAATCAAAAAGAACACTTTTTTCTCAAACCAGACGTGCTGCGAAAGAAAAAAATATCAAATTTGTATGGTTGTCTAATGCTGATATTCTCGTAAGGAAAAACGATGGTTCCAAAATAATGAAAATTAAATCAACTCAAGACATCGAAAACTTATAGTTAGTACTATATTACATTCAATATAATTAAAATAAGATTAATAATTTCTATTTCCAATGAATGATATTAAATTAAACATTGATAAGCTTTTAAATATAAATAATATTAATTCAAATTATGTAGATTCTATAGCGGATATCCCCCTATCAAATGATAATCTATCATTTTTCGTAATAAATATAAGAAGTATAAATAATCATTTCAATGAACTAGCTATGTTGCTAGGTTCAATAAAAAATTATTTTAGTATTATTATATTATGTGAAACATGGCTTTTGAATGATGTTGAATTTACTTTAAATGGTTATATATAGGGCTGGGATTTCGATGCACTTTGCATTGTTTTCTAAAGCTTACTGTGCAATGCTCGTCTTGTCACAAATTCGTTTCATGTACATTTGAATGAGAATAAGAAAGTTTATTTTGCATTTTTTTGCATTTTTTGTCATTTTTTGGCATTTTTAGTTTTTTAGGTCATTTTCTTAATTTTTTAGGGCATTTTAGAGTTTTTGGAGCATTTTTTGAGTTTTTTTAAACCAAGTGTATGAATTTGAAATTTTATTTTAAGACTTTTACACCAACATGGTTTTTAAATAAATATAATAGATTATAAGTAGGTATTCGTAATTCGTATTATATAATTGGCTTATCGTCATTATCGGACAAGGTTTAATAAATAGGTTTAATAATAGCCTATTATTAATAGGTAACCTAACCGATGATATCGTTCGACGTTCAGTACGAGTTTTGTCGTCGTTAACACCGTCGTTTTATTACTCTAGTTAATTGTTTTTGATAATTTAATATAAAAATGCCAAAAGTAAAATGTTCGACAGCGAGTCGACTGCGTGCGTTTGTTCAAGAATTTGGACATAATATTTTTTCTACCGACGGATTTGTGTTATTCTGTAAAATATGCAACGTGAAAGTTACTGCTGAAAAACGATTTGCCGTACAACAACATTTGTCAAGAGATAAACACATCAATGGAGTAGAACGGAGTAAATTACAAAACGAAAAAAATAGTACACAAAGTTTAATTACAGACGTACCAAACAGGTCGGAATATTTTTTAGATTTAACTCGTACACTTTTGTCATGTAATATTTCGTTAAATAAACTCGAAAATCCTGCATTTTCTAAATTTTTGGAAAAATATACCAATAAACAAACGCCTGATCGCTCCACATTACGAAAAAATTACGTCAGTATATGTAACGATGAAACTATAAAGATGATTAGGTCATACGTAGAAAATAAAAAATTATGGGTTTCTATCGATGAAACGACGGACGCCAATGGTCGTTATGTTGCCAATGTTATAATAGGGACATTAGAAGTAGGTAACATAGGTAAAATGTTTTTATTAAATTCAGAAGTATTAGAAAAAACCAATCACAGTACAATTGCCAAATTTTTGGATAAGTCTTTATCAATATTATGGCCACAAGGAATAATACACGATAATGTCCTTTTATTTTTAAGTGACGCTGCTCCGTACATGCTAAAAGCAGCCACATCGATTCAAACTTATTATTCGAAAATGATACATGTTACATGCTTGGCGCACGCTTTGCATAGAGTTGCCGAAAAAATAAGAATACATTTTCCAGATGTTGACGAATTGATAAATAACGTAAAAAAAGTATTTTTGAAAGCACCGTCGCGAATCCAAATATTTAAAACAATGGCACCAGATATTCCACTTCCTCCTCGGCCTGTATTAACACGTTGGGGCACTTGGCTTAATGCTTCTATGTACTATTGTGACCATTTTGAACTGATTAAAGAAATAATTAATCAATTAGACGCAGAAGACGCAGTTGCAGTTTCTAAAGCTCAGAATTTATTTTCTAATGTAAATTTGAAACATAACTTAATATATATAAAGGCAAATTTTAGCACATTAGCAACATCTATAACTCAATTAGAAACTTCCGGAGTACCTTTGATTGATTCCATTAACATTATTCAAAAAATAAAAACTGAAATTCAAAAAGCACCAAATCGAATCGGAAAAATCATATACCAAAAACTTACTACTACTTTAAATAAAAACAAAGGATTTAAAATCATTTCCGATATATCTGATATTTTGAACGGTCAAGGCGCAACAAATGAAATTCCGGAAGAACTTACAGCGAATGATTTAGCCTTCTTCAAATATTCGCCAATCACTTCAGTAGATGTTGAAAGGAGTTTTTCCATCTACAAGAACTTACTGGCAGACAACAGAAGATCATTTTTATTTGAAAATCTGAAACAAGCTCTCGTGGTTCAGTGTAACAGTTCAGAATATACAGGTAAATAAACATACGATCTAAACGTATTAAATAATTTATAAAAATATTTTTTTTCAGATTGAACGAAGTCCACGTCAAATTAAGTCTATCTAGCTTTGTATACAACTTTTTTTTAGATTTATACTAAAAATATGTATTTACAGTTTACACTTGTAAGTTGTAATTGATTTTTATAATGCATTTTTAAAACTTTTTATTGTAATTTATACTAAAATTATTAAAAAAAAAAATTTTTAGATAATAAAAGCATTTTTTAGGGCATTTTTCATGGTTTTTTAGGGCATTATTTAGAGTTTTAAGGTCATAAAAGCATTTTTTTTAGGACATTTTTCGGGGTTTTTTAGGGCATTAAATTCCCAGCCCTAGTTATATATCTATAAACTCGCTGGGAACGTTAAATAAAAGTGATGGGGTCACAATTTTAATTAAAGAATCCCTAAATATTCTTCAAATTGAAAAAAATGTTATATTAAATTGTAATTCAATACATCTTAAAATCAAATCTAATGAATTATTATTTTCTTTAATCTGTATATATAGATCGCCAAATGACAATCAAAATTTTATCAATAATTTTGACTTTTTCTTATCTCAGAATAAAAATAACTAAATGATAGTGTAATGATATGCAGTATCATTTATATACAAAAATGTTATGATTTAATAAATAACGACTCCTTCGGCACACACACAGAAAACAAGCAATAAAAAGGGACAACAATCTAACGGTTCCCCATTGTCAATAACTAGGTCAACCTTCATGGGAAACCGCCCTTTGGTCAAAATAACCATCCCACCACACAGTCAGATCGCTCTATAAAAGGTCTTCAGACAACCCTTCTCGCGGGCTCTCCGTTGCAAGTCGTCAGTGCGGGCGCACCGAATTCCGGAGATCTCTTTTTACTTTTACGCAAGTATCATTTTTAATAACATTTGATTTCTGTGTGAGTGTCAAAGTGTCCAATTGCAACCCATTAACGACTTTGCACATTTATTTGATCATTTCCTGTGATCCTACACCGTGAGCGGTACGAGTATCAACGGCCGTACAACGAGGCGGAATCAGGTGAGTGATATAATTGTAATAAGCTTGTGAGACCTACAGTCACCTACATCGGCTCTCGGACCTTTGTAACCCCGAGTGCCCTCCTTACAAGAAGGAGGAAGGTAATTTAACCCGATTCCTTTTACCACCTTATTTTTCCTTTTACTTTTGGGTTATTACAAAGTGGCGCCCAACTATAAAGCTCAGTTTAATAACTGAGAGCTGCTAAGGTTGACTGTTTGTCTAAATAACGGCATTATAAAAAATAACCATTACACTTAAAAACAAAAATATATAAAATACACTCATTTATATAAATATCAAAAACTCATCATATGTTGATACAATTTTTAACATAAGAGTAATAAAAAAATTTTTACCTAAAATCATCTTAAAAAAAAAGAGATATTACAAAAAATCAAATAGATACTTATTTTAATTTATCCCAAGAGGAGAATTCAAAAACAAAAAGTATCATAAAATTGAATAACAATTTGAAATCAAAAGTAATTTCATTAAAATCTAACAAAATTATAATCTCCAAATAAAAAAAAAAAAAACATATAAGAATAAAAAATATAACTATTAAAACAGACCATATGTCCCATGTCTAACACTGAAATCGACCCAATTAAATTCAATAACCTTAAATTATCTAATATATCTACGGGTTGGGTTCATAAACTTAGTAAAGAAAAATTAATTCAAGAACTAGCTCGTAGAAATCTAATCACAACAGGCATAATCACTGATTTAAAAACTAGATTATTTACGTACTTAAAAAGGGAATCCTCTTCGGACGACTTTGAAAAACCAACCAAAAACATACCATTCATACCAGACCCAATAAGCGATAACGCAGAAATAAAAATAAAATCCACCATGGGGGATACTAAAAAACCCTATTTTAAACCTGGAAAGTTCACGGGCACCTTTTCCGAAAATATTGATTCATTTTTAAAAAAATACAATAGGGCTGCTCTGATCAATGGTTGGACAGATGTTGAAAAATCACTATATATCCCGGTATTTTTAGAAGATTCGACACTAACTTTCTACGACAATGTAATAGACACAAATGAAGACATAAAATGGCCCGAACTAGAAAATAAACTAAGACTAGAATTTGAACCTATTGCTTAAACCGATATGCTCCGTATTATGTTAGAAAAACGAAAACAGTCACAAGACGAACAAACAGTGTCCTACATAAATGAAATAGAATCACTATGTAGGCGCATAGATAAAAATATGACACAAGGGGAAATAGTGCGGAGTATTATGAAGGGATTAAAACCAACCACAGTGAGGTGCATAGGGTTATTAGAAAACAATACTCTAGAACAACTTAAAAAAAATATACGTAAATACGAACTAATAGAATTCATGACAACAGAGGAAACCCAAAAATCTTCATTTGAAATTGAAAATGAATTAATCAACAATAAAATTCAACAAATCAGTTCCAACAATAAATACAAAAATGACGAAAATGAGAAATTACGTGTGGAATTAAACAATTTAAAGAAAATGGTCGAACAAATAAAAACTTCACAAAATTTCACTCCATTTTCATCTAATCAACCTATGTATTCAACAAACAGACACGATAATTACAACAGTCATAGCAAAAATTATTATAATGAACAAAAACAATGCAAAATATGCCTAAAAAACAACCATACCGAAAATAACTGCTATTTTAAAAACAAACCTAACGTGACATGCCAATTATGCAATAAATTCGGCCACTCTGCTAAAAATTGCCATTCAACGATAAAATATCAAAAAAACCTTAATACAAGAATAAATAAAACTGATCGTTCACCATCAGTTACGGCAAATCCCAGACAAATAATAAATAAAATAAACTGTGTAACAGATGCACTTTACATCGAAGCTAAATTTAATAATTTAAATGTTCCTGTAACAATTGACACTGGCGCTAATATTAGTTGCATAAGACAACAATTATTACCCATTAATTATAAACTAACACCGTGTCAAACACAACTAACAGGTCCTGATAATAAACCATTAAACGTAGTAGGCACTACTTATATAAATCTAACGATCAATAATAACGAATTTAATATACATGTTTATGTTGTAAACAATCTTTTAAGTAAAATCATACTTGGCAATGATTTTTTTATTAATAACAACGCCATTATAAACTTTAAAGACAACTGTATCTTACTAAAAGACGATATAAAAATTGTATTAAATGCTAACAGAACAAATGAAAATAATTACATAAGTAATAATAAAAACATAATAGAAATTAAAGACAGTGTATTCAATTCACCCCCCGAATTTGCTATAGCTCACTGCATATCAGCTGATCTTAAAATGAATGCAGGCATAGCGAAGTTAATATGCAAAACATACGGTGACACAAAATCAGAATTGTCGTCAAAAATATTAAAAGTAGGAGATACCGTAGCTACGAATAACAACCAGAGAACTATATTTCACTTAATAACTAAACAATGGTTTTACCATAAACCTAAATATAAGGATATTAAAAATTCAATACGCAACTTAAGAATTAAGGCACAACAATTAAATTTATCAAAAATCGCGATACCTACAGTTGCATCAGGCCTGGACAAACTTAATTGGTCCATAGTCAAACAATTAATTTATTCAGAATTTCAAAACACTAATATTAAAATACACATATATCACCAAAATTATGAGTATCTAACACATAGTTGGAAATCTAAGGAACATAATGAAACAATAAATAAAATACATGCATTTTTTGAAAACAAAAATAATGAAAATAGAATAAAGAATATACAAGCTATAAATAAAAATCATGCATACAACATATTTTCTATGTACAAACCGGGAGAAAACGTACCCAGTGATGGGAATTGTGGACTATACGCTATCTGCAACGTCCTAAATGATCACAAAATGAATAAAGTCACGTCCATATGTGAAATATTACAGTTGTTAGAAATAAACAGCTTACCAGACTATTGGTGGTCAGACGAAGAGCTGGCCTCAATAGCCAATTATTACGGTCACGACACTTATATTTACAATGACAGTGACGACACAGGGATAATATATGGGAATGGCGATAGACCTTCTACAGTATTATATAATGTTAACAAAAATACTCATTGGCTCCCAGGCACACTAACAACAAAAAAATCCAATAAAATCCCAAACAAAATAATACATATTGTAGAAATACCGACAATCACCACCCTGAGAACAACCTTCGAGTGTCAAAAAAAAAAAAAAAACTAAAAAAACTGCCCCGCTAACACAAACATCAGCTTAAATAAAATACAAACAACTATGTCCCACAATCATAAGATCATAAATAAAGAGTAAATACACCCGCTTAATGTATCCATTTACATTAACAATTTGCCACACTTTGAAAATAAGAATAATGTCACCAAAAACGTCAAACAACCTAACACTATTATGACCATAAATTTGATAAATTCAAATACTAAACAATCTTTAAGAAATCCTAAAGAATTACATAAAATAAGGGATAGAATACTGCTAAGTATCCAAAAAACTCAAATAATTCAAAAGAATACCACAAAAAAACCCACAAATCTATGCATTATAACACAAATGATTTAGCAATGATAAGATTCCCATTCTTAGAAGTAGGAAAATCTCCAAAATATAGAGGACCATACAAAAAAAAAAGAAATTAACGACTTAAACTATAAAATCAAACTAGTGTTAAATAAAAAAGAAATTGAAGACATCATTCATGTCAGGCGTATAACACCGTTTTACTCAAAAGATGGAGAAAACAAAACAAACTAAAAAGATACAATTCAATTAGTTTAACCTGTTAATAATACATGATAAAATAAGCCTAATTTTTTTAATCATTTATTTCATAACTATGGAAAAACAAAAATGAATAACGAATCAAATTGTCAGCATAATATAAAAATAAAATAAAATATATTATATGACATAAATAAATTAAAGAATAAAATAATTATAGTTATATTGTAACCAAAAAAATTACAAATAAGATGGCTTATACAACAACAATAATAATTATTTATGTATTTCCGCTGCATGTTACAATATACTCCATACTAATATCATAATATACACCTAATACATCACTACCTAGACACTTCCAGTACCTAGCTCTATTCAAGACGTACTAATATCATAACATTCAATGTTCAATAACAAAATAAAATATTAAGAGAGATTGTAATAAAATATATTATTTTTCTGTACGGCAACTACAACATTTTTATGTTCCAAATTTCAACACAAAAATATTATTAAAAATGTAAAAAAATAAATATTATTATGTACTCATATCAATTAATGAAAGATAAATATTCGACATGTATTTTCTATAAGTAATATGTAATTAGTGAAGTAAAAATTAAGATGATGAATAGAAATTAGACTATAAAACAAAAAAAAAAAACTGTTAAATACAAATATCTAAAAATACTAGCAAGTAAGATAGAACAAAAAAAAATGTGTTCCTTTTAATTTAGTTGTAGATTAAGCAAACTACTACATAAATATATAAAAAAAAAATGTATGAATATCAAATCAAAAATGTACCTCAATATTGTGATTACCATTTACAAGGCACATAATCAAAAAAAAAAAATTCAGAAATTGTAAATCATTTACTGATTAATATCTATATATCACATTGTAAGCATGCATTATAATCCACCAGATAAAAAAAAAAAAAAACAATATATATATAATATATATATTATAGATACAACAGTGTAAAATAATTGTAAATTCATCACACTGTCCTTTTCTCATTGTAAAAGTAACAACCCCCAACCATATAATTCAAATTGTATTCCAACTTTCATTTTCTTTAATTTCTACAATATTGGTAAATGTTTATACCACTCTCACTCTCGCCTGCGAGCGTTGTTGTGAGGGCACAACAAAAAAAAAAGTGTAAGGTGGATGTAATGATATGCAGTATCATTTATATACAAAAATGTTATGATTTAATAAATAACGACTCCTTCGGCACACACACAGAAAACAAGCAATAAAAAGGGACAACAATCTAACGGTTCCCCATTGTCAATAACTAGGTCAACCTTCATGGGAAACCGCCCTTTGGTCAAAATAACCATCCCACCACACAGTCAGATCGCTCTATAAAAGGTCTTCAGACAACCCTTCTCGCGGGCTCTCCGTTGCAAGTCGTCAGTGCGGGCGCACCGAATTCCGGAGATCTCTTTTTACTTTTACGCAAGTATCATTTTTAATAACATTTGATTTCTGTGTGAGTGTCAAAGTGTCCAATTGCAACCCATTAACGACTTTGCACATTTATTTGATCATTTCCTGTGATCCTACACCGTGAGCGGTACGAGTATCAACGGCCGTACAACGAGGCGGAATCAGGTGAGTGATATAATTGTAATAAGCTTGTGAGACCTACAGTCACCTACATCGGCTCTCGGACCTTTGTAACCCCGAGTGCCCTCCTTACAAGAAGGAGGAAGGTAATTTAACCCGATTCCTTTTACCACCTTATTTTTCCTTTTACTTTTGGGTTATTACAATAGTTTTTTTTTTAAACCAATAAATAGTGATGAAATAATGTTACACTTAAATAAAATAAAAAACTATAACTCTTTTTATGAAAATAATTTGTCAAATTACATATCAAAAAAAACATCTAAAACCATTTCATTACCATTGTCAATTATTTTCAACAAATCTCTTTCAACAGGTAAATATCCATCAAATTTCAAAAAATGTATTGTAATTCCCTTATTTAAGGCAGGTAACAAACTAGAGTGTGGCAATTATAGGCCGATATCCATATCTCTAACATTATCAAAAATTTTTGAAAAATGTATAAAAAACAGACTACTTGATTTTTTAAATAAAAAATGTTTCTTTTCCAAATGTCAATTTGGCTTCAGGCCTGGATTATCCACTATAGACGCGCTTTTTAAGGTAGACAACTATGTTAGGAATAATATTGATAATAATAATAAAGTAATGGGTATTTTTTTAGATATTCAGAAAGCTTTTGATAGCGTGAATCATAAGCTATTGTTGTTTAAATTAGTTTAAATTAGAAAACGCAGGTATTCGTGGTTTACCTAATAATTTAATTAAATCTTTCTTAGGTGATACAACTCAAAGAGTTAAACTAAATGATAAATATAGTGATATTCTAGAAGTATCTTGTGGTGTACCACAAGGCACAGTCCTAGGTCCCTTATTATTTATAATTTTTATAAATGATCTACTTAAAATAAATACTAATTTAAATACTGAAATTCTAAGCTATGCTGATGATACTGCGATTTTATTATCTGAACGAACAACAGATAGTTTGTATTATGAAGCAAATAAAATCCTAAATAATATTTATACCTGGTTTTCCAAAAATAAATTAAAATAAACTTGTTGAAATCCAAATACATTTTGTTTAACCCACAAAAGTGTAATACTTTGAATACTAACAAATTAATAGTCCATTCACTAAAATGTGACTCAACTTTTAGCAATACATGTAAGTCGCAATGTGTTATTCTTGAAAATGTTAAGGAGGTAAAATACCTTGGCCTAATTCTAGATTTTAGATTTAAATGGGATAGTCATATCAATTACTTAAACAATATTTTACGTAAGTTCTTTTTCATTTTTAAAGAAATCAAATATATTTTTAATAACTCATATAAAAGAATTATTTATTTATCCTTGGTACAATCAGTTTTTAATTATGGTATAGCAATATGGGGAGGAACTTACAACAGTAATCTATCTAGATTATTAACAACTATAAACTGTATCATTAAATATCTTCTAAATCTTTCATTTCAAACAAGTACTACATTAATTTATAAAGAACTAAAAGTTATGGACTTTAGGCATATTTTTAATTTTAATACACTTGTTGTACTTTATAGAAATAAACATTTAATTAATTATTTTGATCATGATCATTATACAAGATATAAACATAATATTAACATATGCCTGCCTAATTATAATAAAGTTTTTGGTCAAAAGGGTGTTTTGTATAACGGTCTAAAACTGTGTCAAATCCTAAATATCAACATTAGTCATTTTAATAATTTTAAATCATTCAAAAAGCATGTTAAAAAACTTGATCTGTCTATTATTTAATTATTTGTTAACTTCAACACTATGATTTAAATATAATATATTTTGTTTTTCTTACTCTTATCTTTACTCTTGTTATAATATTACATATATACTTTGTAACTTATTAATACCAACTATTTCAAATTTATTGCTTATGTATTAATTTTAAGTTAATATAATATAAGAACCGCTCCCCCAGCACAAGCTTTGCTTTTAGGGGGTGCTGCAAATAATTATTTTACGTACTTATATAATGTGTCACTTGTCGTATTGCAAAATAAATATTATAATTATTATTATTATTATTAAAAAAATGAAGCTTTTGTTACTTCAAAGAAATCCTAAATCGAATGATTGAAATTCAATTATTTTTTTCTGTACATGTTAGATTTTCTAAATAATATTAAAAATGCAATAATAATAATACTAATCTAATATTAAATATTTAATTTAATTTTGTATATTTTTCCCAAGATAATGCGCGTTATTTTGATTATTTAAAGTTCGTCTTATATGTTCAGACATAATCGAGTCATGTTTTGCCAATAATTCAATAATTTTTAAAAAATTTCCATTATTATGTTCATTGAGTTTCTCTGATGATCCCCGAAATGCCAAACTTTGTTGTACAAGAATTTTAACATAATAAATCCATAATATTTTTGCCGCCCTAATTACCCACTTAAAATTGCCGCCCGGTGCTAATGCACCGTTTGCACGCGCCTTGAGCCGGCCCTGAGAATAATACAAATTTTAAAACATAATATTTTAAATCATAGTGACCTTAAAAATGTTAAATTAAATATTATTGTCTATTATTAAACAAAGTATATTAATTAATATTCATATTACTATAATACTTTATTGATATTTAGTGGTGACTTCACTATCACAAATTTGCGCAATTCTATTTAGTATTTTATAGTTTTATAAGTTTCTCGAACTTGACAATCTTATTTTTGGAATAAATTAAAATCATCTCATAACTATTTCTTATTTTTTTTTAATTATTCATCATTCAAAATCAAAATAAATATTTTCAAATTTATATTAATAATCAAGAAATAGTAAGTAAAATAATTATAAGACTAACGAGTAAACATATAAATTATTAAATTATTAAGAAATGGTAAAGATAATAGAATATTTAACTGTATCTATAAATTAATTTTTTCCAAGTATATTTGAACCATCGAATGAACAAATTAAACAAAACATTGCTGCTGCTTGAAATGTTTTCATTCTATATAAACCAAAAGGAAATTCTATGCACAACCATTTGAAATTATTGAGTTCAATACATTTTTTTTAAAATTGTGTTTAATAAGATATTAAATATATAAATCATAAGTTACATTATTTCTAATTATTGTAAAATGCACACGTTACTGGCAAAATGTTGAAATTCTAGTATTATTTTGGTTTTAGACTAAAATGCATACAATACAACAGCTAGTTATTTTAATAACTATTAATTCATTTTTTTAAAAATGTTATAAAATTATATAACATTTTAGTACTCATTTAATGTAGAGTAAATTTTAGTAATATTTTTGACATTATAATAATTGATCCATTACATGAGTCAACAAACAAATATAGACCTTCATTTTTAAATTAGTATTCTCAAATGCTTTGTTTTCCTATTCGACTCACACTTAAAAATGTATAATCAACAGTTCTTATCAGTTCGTCATACCAGTCGGACGTATATTTAACACGCTCGTTATTACTTCGTAGTTTTCGAGGTCATATACCAATATGTCTACAAAATGTGCAAAATGTCATGAACATCTAACCCACCTAGAGGACGTGGTTAAATGCAGCTCATGCGACAATCAAACCCACTACTACTGCAATGGCATTTCAGAAGTTAATTTTAGAAAAATGACAAAAAACACAAAATCTCGTAACATATGCTTCGACTGTCAAAACAATAAAAATACTAAATTAAACACTGATTCAAATAGTAATCTAGAAATTAAAATCGAAGAACTTATAAAATCGGTAAGTTTTATGAGTCTGAAATTCGATACATTCGAAAATAAGCTTGAAACAATATCCAACGAAATAAAATACATTAAAAAAGAAATCGAGCAAATTAAACTAGAAAACACAAGACTTACAAATGAAATGAATGAAATTAAATATAAGTTAGAACAAATTGAACAAACCAATTTGGGTGTAAGTATAGAAGTAACCGGAATACCGAAGACGGAAAAAGAAAACTGTTTAGAAATAATAAAAAAAATTGGAGAAATTAATAATGTTAAATTAAACGTATTAGAAGCCAAAAGAATAACTTTAGAAAAACCTAAACTCAGTATAATTATAGCAAAACTAGAAAATAAAGACATGAGACTATACTCATCCGTAAAACAAAAATTAATAAGCTAAATTCAAATATGTTAATAAGTAACTGGCCAGAAAACCAAATATACATCAACGAACATCTTACCAAAAACAAACGTATCCTCTTCGCTCAAACAAGATTAGCCGCCAAAGAAAAAAAATACAAATTCACATGGATAAACAATGCTGAAATACTAACAAGGAAGGATGAAAATTCAAAGATATTTCGCATAAGAACAAGTAACGACATCGGAAAACTGTAAGCCTTTTATATAAACTTTATTTTGTACAATAATTAATTACATAATTCATTATTACACATAATCCGAATCTTTAAATAATAAAATCAATCATTTCCAAACTAATCAATATCTAATAAATCTGAGAGCCAATACCTATAATAACTTTAATGAGTATAATATCAACAATAAACGATATAACTGATAATGAAACTACATCCTTGCTAACAATAGAAGAAATAAACTCATTAATAAAATTAAATAATACAACCATAAATATAATACATATAAACATTAGAAGCATACTAAACCATCTACTCGAACTTGAATGTCTCAACAATGCACTTAATAACAATATCCAAATAATAATTACGTCTGAATCTTGGCTAGGTCCAAACTTCAGTCATAACTACCTACCATTTAAAGGCTATCAAATTATATCCACAAATAACAACAATCGTAAAAGCGACAAAAAGTGTATTAATTTTTATTAAAAATGATATAGAACAAATTAACACAGAATATACTAAACCAGATGCAAACTGTATTTTAACTATAATAAAAAATAATAATGCAAACTTTGTAATTCTAGCAATATACAGATCCCCAAGTGGTAATATTACTAAATTTATTGAGGAATTAAATATTATTATCTCAAACATAATAAAATCACATAAAAACATTCCATTAATCTTAATCGGGGATATAAATATTAATATATTAGACACAACAAACTCAACAGCGATTTACTTGGATCTACTTACTACATATGGCTTTATTCAATATATTAATCGACCCACCAGACCAAAATCAAATACATGTATAGACCATATTTTTATCAAAAATTACAATAAACTTTATGTCCTACAAACTGCAGTAATTGACTCATTAATTACAGACCACTATCCACTCTTTCTGCAATTAAATATTAAATCGATATCAAAAAAAGAAACAAAAATCAACAACATATACAAATATGTTGACTATAATAAACTATCACAAACCATAAATGGAATAGATTGGAATGAATTAAAAAAAACTACATGTACAGAAAAAAAATTATCATTACTCTCGAATATAATATTAAATAATGTTAAAATATGTACTTCTAACAGATACAAAAATAACAACCAAAATAAACTATGGATAACTACAGGAATAATTCACGCGATAAAAAAAAGAGATAAATTACATGCTTTAACTAGACAACAACCATTTAACATAGCCTTAATAGAAAAATATAAAAAATATAGAAATACATTAACAGAAATCATTAAAAAAAAAGTTTGATTTCTATGGCGAAATCATAAAAAAAAATAGTAGAAACCCAAAAAAACTATGGTCAACTATAAAAGAAATAACTACCCAGTCTAACCACCACTCAAAAGATTATAAAATTAATATAAATAACAAAATACATGAATCAGACACAGACCCTTTTCTAATAGCTAACACTTTTAATACATACGAGTACTATACTAATATATGAGATACAAATCCAATAAATTCTAACTCACATTATAGTGAAAACAAACCCACAATTGAACCCAGCTACAAACAATCACTATATCTCAGAAAAATAAGTAAAACAGAAATTATTAAAATTATTACCGACATGAGAGGAGACTCGTCACCAGGAATAGATGGTATTTCAATAAATTTAATTAAAAAAATAAAAGAACAAATATCTGATATTTTAGTCCACATTTTAACAATATCCTAGACGAAAGCAATATACCTAAATCCTTCAAAATAGCTCTAGTAACCCCTATATATAAAGGGGGTAATAAACTAGATATTTCAAACTATAGACCAATATCCTTACTCAATGTTTTTTCTAAAATATTTGAAAGAGCAATAAAAACACGTCTATTAAAATACCTAGAAGAAAATACTATCCTCCCATCATCACAATATGGTTTTAGAGAAAATACTGGAACTGAAGATGCATTAGCACAACTCACGAGAAATATATATTCAAATATGGAAAAAAAAAATAAAACCCTATGTATATTTATGGATATAAGCAAAGCATTTGATAATATCTCTCATAATCAATTACTAAATATTTTTAAATCAATAGGCATAGTTCATAAATCATTCAATCTACTCAAATCATATTTACAACATAGAAAACAATTAGTTAAAATATCAAATACTTTAAGTACTGAATTAAAGATTAAGAATGGGGTCCCACAAGGAACCGTTCTATCCCCTATTTTGTACATCATATATGTAACTGCATTAGAAAACCTAGAACTACAAGGTAAATTATTTTCTTATGCAGACGATACAGTTTTACTCATATCTGAAAATAAATGGGAAAAAGCAGAACAAAGTGCAGAGTTAGACATGTATAATATAAACCAATGGTTTCTAAAACACAATCTGAAGTTAAATTTTAATAAAACCAAATATATAACTTTTTCTCAAGACAAAAGAACCCAACCAAAAACAAATACTTTAAAAATCCATAAAAACAATTGTAATAAAAATAATAATGACGCGTGTGAAGAGATTACAAAAACAGAAAGTACAAAATACCTTGGAATCACAATTGACCAATACCTAAAATGGAATGTTCAAGTGCAAAATTTAATAATTAAAATACGTAAACTAAACTATTTCTTTTTAAATGCTAGAAAAATATTAAATAAACAAACATTAAGAATAGTTTACTTTGCCATGATACAATCAACACTACAATATGGTATCACAGCATGGGGTGGACTGGGAATAGTAGCAACGAATAAACTAATAACTGCTCAAAAGAGCATAATAAAAATAATTAATAACAAACCAACAACTTTTCCAAGTGAAAATCTATTTAAAGATTTTAAAGTTCTAAATATACAACAACTCTTCCAACGAAATTCACTATACTATATCTACAAATTAAATCTTATTGACACTAAACCAAAAACCTACCATACATGAAAAGAAAATTACATAATGAAAACCTATAAAACCTACAAAACCTATAAAACTGCTAAATCAAACAGACACTTTGTCAAAACAGGGCTAGATTTATTAAATATTATGCCTATTTCTGTACTGAACTGTAACAACTACAAAAATTACAAAAAAATTGTAAATATATGGATATCTAACCAAATGTACGATAAATAAACTCTCTCCTTAATTATTATTTTATATCCCTTCTTAATTTATTTATTGTTAATTATATTATAAATATTGTTTAAGTAACTATTACTATATATATATATGTACATTTTTTTTATTTTTCTTTTTTCTTTCTTCTAATTATAATTTAATATAAACTTAAAAAAAAAAAAAAAATTTTAATATTAAGAAAGATATATTACTCTACATACCTAAATAAGTTATCAACATATATGTTATCATTTAATATTTTTTTCTTATATTCTTATTTTGTTTTATACTATTAAATCATATTTTATTTTATTCTATTATTTTTAACGCATTAATGTTAAATGATTTAGAACTCCAATTTCACCAATAAGAGGAATACCTCAGTGGTGAATTGGGCCAATTAAGCAAAACAATTTATAAAAAAAAAAAAAAATTTATAATTTTTTATTAATTGTATACATCTGTATTAACTGTATTAATTCATGTTTATTTTAATATCTATTTTTGGCCAATAAATTATCTTATCTTATCTTATCTTAACTCATAACAACAATAAGACATCAATACGTACTCGATTATAGAAAATTGGTATTCGGTAAGCGATAGGTATGGAAAAGTATCATAGTAAAGTCTACTAAAATATTGTACTTAAATTAATGCCTGTCCAGGCGTATATCAATAAAAATAAATAAAATAAATAGTAATATAAATACCAAATATAATGCATCTCTCTGACACTTTGACATATAGTTGTAACATGAAATAAACAATTTTTTTTTTTGAATATTTACAAAGTCACACAACGAGTAACATTTGATGAGTGTAGTTTTTTTTCACATTTTATCATTTTTTTTTTTTATTATTATTTTTACTTAATTGCCAGTAAACATTGGTAGCCGCCGGCCGACGCACATCGGTGACAACTGACAAATGGTCGGTCGGATTAACACGGACCCATCGACCACCGTCTTTCTTACCACGGCGGCATTGCATTTGAATATAATATAAAGGCGTGTACAACCGTTTTGGCGTAACAAAGCCTTTGGCGCGCAAATACAACCTTTGTGTGAACGTGCAACGCGTGGCGAAATGATAACGACGGAGTCACGTAGGCGCGTTCCATCGGCTGTCGATAAGCCGTGTTTTCATATTATTAATCCAAACGGTGTTGCGCCTTTGACAGGCGATGTCATGAACATTGTGGACGGTCGACCGTCGGATTGCCGTCAAGCAGCCCCTGCAACTTACCATTCTACGAAAAGATAGCGTTGAAATGAACGTGTTATCAATAAAACTGTCACACGTCTCCGACGACAAAAAAAAAATGAACAATAATACGTAAACGACGGGTACACGTGGATCGAACTGGCCACAGGTCATTTGGCCGAACAACAAAATGAATTGAACTCAACGAGGTTCGACGGCGGAATACGCGGTAGAATACTTCCGGAGCGCGTAAAGATCAAAAGAATAGCGACGGTCCGCGAGCCGTCGGCTAATGTCTGGCTATAATTTATAAAGCGGGTGCCCGACGGCCGGTGAGATTGGAGCGAGACGAGACAAGACAACATCGTCGTTCAAAATGAAAAGCACGGGCTGATAAGTGATAACATCGAGTCAGTGACATTATAACTGCGGCCGGACGCCAGACGCCGGAGTTCACCCCCCCCCCAACCCTCCATCACAAAGACACAAAATGTTCCGATCTTATCATTGGTTACATGTTGTGTATTAATATGATTTTACCGGAGACATACACATAACATAACGTGTAACACGTCACGTAACACGGAAAGCACTTTATTCGTTTTTGTGTACATTTTATTGATTCGCACACAGTGTTCTTGTATCTATTTCTCGCCGAAGTGCTGTTGATGGACAGTTTCTTTAATTCAAGATTTCATGTTAAATAATAATAGTGTTACATATAAATTTAAAATTGTTTGTTTGTATTAATTCTATTATATAGTCAATTATCTCTAAAGCTTATTGTACCACGAGTACAGATCGTTTAATATTCTTAATTAAAAAAAAAAAAAACAGTGTTCTTGTCTGCCATACGGTTTCGATCCCGAGTAAAATTATTCACACTTTCCAACGCGAGTATATATTGCACATACAACGGTCGATAAAACGCGACTGCTTCACAGATTGTTTGAGCTAGGCCATTATTGTGACCTTTTAGCTACCAAAAGTACATTGCAGTGCACTCAGAGGTGCTATAGGTATGTATAAAACATGCTAAGTACAACTTGCAGGTAGCCTCTTTTTATGATAGGTATGTTTGTATTTGTGTGACCGGCAGGTCTTTTTGTATAGTATGATGTATTCAAATTATGTTTTAAATACATTTTCCATACGTTTGTTTATGGTCAACAACACTATTATTTTAAATGAAAATAGTTTAACTGCTTCAATAGTCATGTCTTGTTGTTTGTACAATGTTTTTATACACAGGTATTAAACGTACAAGATTGATCTTGATTCCTTAATATTATATTAACTGTTGATGTTGATACAAATGTATTATAATATATAGGTAGTATAAAATATCTCTAAATTAAATATTGCTGGTTATTCAGAAAAAGTAGAATAATTACAAATTATTATTTAATAGATATACAGTCATCTCTCGGTAACTCAAAGTTCATGGTATAATAAATTTGACTTACTTAAAATATTGAGATAGGTTACTTATCAAAAATCATAAAAAATTTCATACATATTTTATTATTGCTTATAACTAGTACCCGAAACTTAATGCAATACATTTTTTTATTTTCTTCCTATGTGCTGCTTGACTTTATTTAAATCTGATTCATGGCATATAGAATTTAATGGAACAATTTTGATTTCACATTATAAGGACATTTTATGCTAAATGGTAATTTTTTTTTTAGTAAATTTGGTGCATTTTATTTAAATTAAGATATTTTTGTAGAAATATTTGTATGACTCTTTTATGTAAGAAATTTGGATAAAACTAAATATTTGTAAAATAAAGACTTTAGGTAAGTTAATTTTTATTTTTTAATTGGCTATTGCAAATTTTTTTATATCTTCGTCTATTCATTATTTAATTTATTAATCCTTTTTAACTATCAGTATTTTGAGTAGGAAGATATTCAATAGATACATTAGTTAGTACTGTGTTGTGTCTTAAAATCTTAAATTTAGATATTAACTTAAAATGCATTAAATTAAATAATCAAATAATTTTTTAATATCACTTTTTCATGTAATTTTTAACATTTATATGTTATTTAATACTGTTTTTGGAGTGCATTTTTAAAAAAAATATAGGTCTTCAAGTTCTGGGCCCTATTTATAACAAATTGTATTTTTGAATATTTTACATAGTATTTTATTTAAATAATAATTGGTGTAAGGTTAGTTGTAGTTGATTATTTAAACATTTTATTATTTAACATAACATTGTTATAAATTATATTCTCTAAATAACTTGAGTGGTTTAAATAATTCTTCCTTACCTTTATTACTTATCATATATTTACATTATGTTTCTTCTGCAAGTTTCGTTTCTTTACTTGTTATGGTGAGTTATAGTAGAAGTATTCTTAAGTATCTAAACATTTTGAATTTGTACTTTTAAAAATCATTAGAATTTGTTACTCACTATTATTAAGTATAATTATTAAATTCAGATTTTCATATAATAATGTTTTGCTTATAATTTATACAATTACCTAATGTTTATAGAATACCTATAACATTTTGACTACTATTTTACTTGGTCTTATTAAAAGTTTACACTCTACAGCAGCAGTCCTCACTTGGATTTTAGAAAAGACCAAATAATAATTTTGAAAACTGCTTGCAGGCCGCATACATTTAATATGGTAATGAATAATAAATAAAAAAAATATAAAAATTAAAAATTATATATTAATTGATTCAAATTTATAGATAAAATATTTATATTAATTGATTAGAACTTAAATAAATTACAATGTTATAAACAATTCATAGTTCAAAAAAATTATTAAATACATTAGAACAGTGTATTAATAATATCAATTTGATATAGATTTTTTATTTAAAGTTATTTTAATGTTGGTGGAGGGTACTTCTCTCTTTCTATAGTTTACATATGTCTATGTGTAATTTTGATGTTGACAGCCGGAGTAAATTGTCCAAATGTGTATAACTCAAGTGATTTCTTTATTTATTTTTAAAAAAAAGTTAATTTACTAAAAGTAGCTTCACACAAATATGTTTATAAGGGTGGTCCAAAAAAACTGATTCAAAAAATTCAAAATAAGTACCCTCCCATTTTTTTAAGTGATAAGAAAAAATAACTCTGCAAAAATTTGGACTTGATAAATCAACCCCTTCACGTGCCGCAATAGGGTTAAATAATGCCCCAAAGGGGTTTTTTCAGTTTCTTTTTAATTATTTTAAAAGCTAATACTTTTACAAAAAAAAATTTTTATTATAAATTATAGATAAATATACTGTCTACAAAATATGTTATACAATTTCTGTTTAATTCATTATTTCATATGGAAAAACGAATATAAAAAATATTTTAATATACTGATAAATATTTTTTACTATTATTCTTAGATATTAAGAATATTTTTATTGTACATTTGATAGACATTGTCGGCTATATGATGGATACATTTTTCTGTAGTCTTGAACAAACTAAAAAAATAATTTTTATTGTGTTATATTAAACTTATATTTAATATTTGTTGTTACAAACTTGTAATAAGTATTGCTTTTGTTCTTCATTTGTCGTCGCTTTTTGATTAAATTCTTCCATCAACTTGACATTTCTTTCCGCCGTGTCATTAACTACCTTTAATGAAATTAGAATACTTCGAGCTTTTTTATAGTTATCGTTGTTGGGCCATTCAATTGGATCAAGTTGTAAAAAATCAGTAGAAATATGTATGTGGTGTAAACAAGTCTGTTGGTAAATCGCGATTTAAAAAATCTGTTATTTCTTCTGGCTTTAATGACAATTTTTTTAGAAGTTCTGTATTACCATCATTCTTTTCTCTTAACATTTCCACCATTTTTCTTTTTTCTTCTATTTTAATTCGTTCATCAAATAATGAAAATAAAATACATTCGTCATTTAAATACCATAAATGGTTAATAAATTTCTTTATCGCTACTTCCGCTATTTTTTTATTGATATTTTTATATGACACTAATTTTTTTAAAAAAATAATATCATTTAATGGTGCCTCAATAGTATTCATGCAGTTAAACCATTGTTCCGCATAACATGTAATAATAAAACAACATATTTCTTTGATTGCCGATTCTTCCCTAGGTATTAATTTATATTGTTGTTTAAACATAAATATTTTTAGGCAGTAAATGGCTTTTGCCATCCACCTTGCTAGATGATAGGCGCCAGGTTGTCAAAAGTTGATACCATTTGGAGGTTTTCCTCCTAGAAATATTATAATTAATTCTAAAAACTCTTTATAATCATTTCTAGGTAATTCTTCCCTAATTTTTTTTTCTGCGAATAACAATACCTCCGCAGGTACATCTTTTAGTTTGTCATAAATCGCTTGATCAGTTTCAAAAGTGGAATAGTTTGACTTTTCTATGTTTGGCCAATTATTTTGGAATTTTTTAAAAATAGGTATATCTGGACTGGACATAATAGAGAGCTTTGATTCAGAAAAAACACCTGCTAAGACAATTTCATACATATGATGACGGCAGGCTAATAATAAAAGTTGTCTTTCTAATTTTTGTTCTAAAAGAATACATGCTCCATTCAATCGACCCGTATTAGAAGCAGTGGTGTCAACTACCATAGCTTGAATTTTATCTTCTAACGACCATTCGAGTAATATGTCATAAACTGCAGATGATACCTCGGATAGTCGGATCCCGTACATGATGTGAGGCGAGGAACTCCAAGTAGTTGCTCTACGCCGGGGGATGTGGCAACAACTGGTAGACGGTCTATATTTGATTTACCCGTTATATCAGTCAACATTTTAGAATCCCAATGTATAACTACAAAATCTAAATTAGTATCAGAAAATTTGGACTTTATAGAGGTAGCGCTTTCTTTACGTAACATTTCGCGAGCTCTTTTAACAGATGACCGACTAAGAACGAAATCATTTATGTTTAAAGATAGAGCTTCCAATAAAGCTGTTATAATGTGAATAGCGTCCCGGTCACTTACCTTACATTTATCTAATGCTGAAGTAACTCTAGATGTCATTAAATTTTTTCTTGACCTTTTAGTTTTAGACGGGCCTTTATGACTTTCTTCGTGTTCTTCCAAATTTTCAAATTCTTCACTTTCGTCTGAACTTGTAGAATTTTTTTTCTCTTTGCTTGTATAAATCTCCGGTTCTTTTTGCATTTTTCTCTAAGCTACGCCAATCTTCGTAAACTTTTTTTAATTTCTTTATACAATTCAAACGATCACGATTTGGAATTCTTGCTTTCCTCCAATAAATTAAACACTCGTCAATAACAAGTGCGGCACCGTCGTTTACATTTAATTTAACTAACCTCAGATTAAAAAATAGTACACTTAAACAGTCTTTAATTGATGGTAATTTGCTACCCGTAATTTGATTTTTAACAGATTCTATCAAATAAATTTTTCATTTAGACATATTAAAAACAATTACTTACAAAAATAAAAATATTGAATATCACAAAACTAATGTTACACACATGACTGTAATATACTGACTAGTGACTACGTTATACCTAATAATCTAAATTCTGGTTTTACGATAAAGTAATAACAGATAAAATCATCGTTATCGTGATAATTCGGAATTAAAAATAAATTGTGACATTGAACTTGTACCTAGTGTTTTTGAAATCTACATTGCTATCAAATTCAAACGTACAATAATTTATTTAAATTACGATTAAAAGTCTCAATCTTAATTTGATTTAAAACACATATATTTGAGAATATACGTACTACGTATAAACAAAATATTTCATTACACTCTTAGGCATTTATATATTAGTTTTTCCACATGAAATAATGGATTAAATAGAATTTTTATAATTACATATTTTGTAGACAGTACATTTCTCTATAATTTATAGTTTAACATTTTTTTTGTAAAAGTTTGAGTTTTTGAAATAATTAAAAAGAAACTGAAAAAAACTAAAAAAAACCCCTATGGGCCATTATTTAACCCTATTGCGGCACGTGAAGGGGTTGATTTATCAAGTCCAAAATTTAGCAGAATTATTTTTTCTTATCACTAAAAAAATTGGGAGGGTACTCATTTTAAATTTCTCGAAAAAAATTTAGCCTCTATAAACGTGAACCACCCTGTTTATTCATAAAATGTTAGAACTGCTCTTATATGCTCTTATAGTTTTTAAAAATGTAGAAATTGTTTTAAATAATCCATGCCATAACTTAAATAATAATCTTTAAGTATGTGTCATACCTTCATATCTGTCAAACCGGTGATTCAATAAAAGTAGTAACCATAAAGTAAACAAGAATTATAATATGAAAACATGTGGAGAAAAGAACACGATCAAACACATAATCTGCTACTGTCAAAACAACAGGGATATCAAAGTCAACTTTGATTTAGCCAGAAACCTTTACAAACTGGGCCCTGAAGTTACTCATAAGTTGTAAGTCTCAACTAAAAATTGTTTAGGTTATAAACCTGAGGCCTTAAATCTAAAATCTTATATATCCGCCACTGACACATGTTTTAATACCTATATTATATAATATAACACATTTTTTCTGTTGATATAATACAGTATGAGTGTGTACCAAAATTGTGTTCACTACTTGACTAATTATATCAAATATGTTTGCATATTATTAATTGATACTATTGTATTAATTTTTTTATTTTTCATTTTGTTGCAGCAGCAAAAATGTTGATCTCGGAGAACCTTGAAGCAAGAAAACAAATGAGAATTAATATTAAACATCAGAAAGAAAAAATTATCAAACTATTAAAAAAAACTAGTAAGGAATACGACACCATTGTAACTAACAAAATCAATAAAGAACCAATAATAAAAGTTAAAGCCAAAGAAAAAATAACAGATTCGTTCAAAGAAGAATACTTAGATTTAGACAAAGTAGAAATATTAGATTCAGACGAAGAATATTCAGACGAAGTAGAAATGAAAGATTCAGTCGAAGAAGAATTCATAGATATAAACAAAGTAGAAATAATAGATACAGATGAAGAAGAAATAATATTTTCAGATATTGAAGAAATAATACTTTCGGATGAAGAAGAAATAATGTGTTCAGATTACATTGAAATTGAGAGTTCCGGCGACGACAATATTTGTGTTGGATCCAATAGCGGAATATCTGATGAACATTTTTCTCGTGACAGAAAGTTACAAAATGCTAAGGTCTCAAAGTCTTATACAAAACGTGATAATGAACAACTAAATGCTAAAGAGAGTCATTAAAACTTATCAAAGCTTTTTGGTCATCTGCGCCAAATATTAAGCACATTCTATTTTCAATGTCACAACCTAACTAAACTGATTGTACTTTTGGTTTCTAAAATATTAATTGATTTTTCAGAGAATTTTGAAAATAATTAACTCGACATAAAAGAAAAGTAGGCTGAAGCAAATGCAAAACTGAGGAAAAGGATTAGGAAACTAAAAAATGTTGACTATTCGAAGATATCAAAATCTATATAAAATTTGTTTTATTATCTATTATACATTAAATTAGTTTTTAATCAGAGCTCCGAAAATGAAAATACTGTGGTAATTTTTTTCTTTTTAAATAATTATTTATAATTAAGTCAAAAATTTTATCAGAAAAGAAAATAGAATATTGTTAAATAATAATCATTGTATAATTTTAAATTAAAATTTCATTATTGTATATTTTATTTACTAATTGCCATAGTGTTAAAATTATTTATTATATAATGACTACAATATAATCTTTATTAACTATTAACTGAATTTACTACATTATTCACACCTAAGCGCTTTACATAATATTATTGATAAAACTTTTATAAACATTATTTTAAGTCTTCGACTAGATTTGTATATTTCTACTTTGTATGGGTAAAACAATTTGTCTGATTACATTTTTTTTTCACCATAATATCTAATAAACCTAATATTGCAAACTATGTGTATGTTTTAAATGTCAAATAAAATGTATTACTATATGTATATATATGTATTAATATATAAAATGTATATGTATGAATATTGGTATTTTGAAACTTTTTTCAGAACAATTGCATTAGATTATTAGAAGATAAAAAGCAATGCATATTATTGACATTTTTTAATTTTTATCTTATAAATATTAGTTTCTTAGTGAATAATAAAAATTAAGAAATGTTGAGAAATTTGAGAAAATTATAACTCAATTATTTCACTGAAAATCAAAATCAAATGAATTCAAGTAAAACTAAGTTTTAAATAAATTTTCTCATGAACAATTTATTTTAACTTAAAATTTACTAGGAAAATTTAGTAGAAGCATGTCTGTACAGCTATAATGTCTCTAACTTCTAGAATGGAGATAAGTTTTTAATATAATATAAGAGTTGATTTGTTATTAATAAATACTTTATCAAGATTAAGATTAAGTTTCTAACAACTGATTTGATAGAAGTACTTGCTGTAAGAGAGCCAGGCCCATGTAACTCCCTTAAATATAAAAATACTTTTATTGTGGAGCTAACAAGAACTGGCACTCTAATGATGAAATACGATTAAATTAAAAATCATATAATTTTTTTATTTTTGCAAAATGTACAACATTCTAGATTTTTATTTTTTGGATTTGATGTTATATTTAAAAATAATAAGCAATTAATGTGTTTGTAACTACTTGATGCATCTTCATATGTTGTTGTATATGTACCTCCTATCATTCTCAGTTACTTTTACACCTCTGAGCATGTTTGTACAATCAAAATTCAAAATCATATTTTGGATATTTAGATATTCAATATTAGATCATAGTTTAAAATTGTTTCTAAATACCTGCATTAAGCAGTCATATCTTCATCCACACTAATACATTCCTCGAATAAAGTAATTCTGTTTCTTCCATAATGAATACCTACCGTGCTACCTAACATAACCGGTAGAATTCTGGATCAGCGCCCAGCTAGGTGGAATTACGATACCATTATTGGTATCACTAAATATTCCATTGAAATTGTTCGCGCACCGACTACAGATAATTATGTAAGTACGCGGTATAACCGAAACACTCGCGTTTTGTCGGAATCAGCTTAAAGTGTAACTAAACGGACGTGGATTACAAGAGAACTATTCTTTATTTATGTAAATACAAAACAATATAATGTTATACGTACGTGTATAATGCCGACGGCGGCAACGAGGAACACCGTCGTCGCAGTCGCGTTGCATCGTTTCACGGTCACCGGCTACTCCGGTACACCAACGACCGCCCAATTAACACGCGCTACACATCACGTAATAGTGATTAAGAATGTGTTTGTATCGTTTAAACATCACTTTTTCAAATAATTCCCTTCATATTGGTAATAGACTAATTGGTTTATAAGAGGAAGCTTCAGTTTTTGGTATGTTGGGTTAGTGTATAAATATGAATACAGATTGTTTCCATATTAGAGGAAAGTAGAACAATGTCAATATAGAATTAAATATTTATAAATGTATGTGAGAAATAAATTTTATATTTAGGAAGATGTTTAAGTATTTTGTTTGATATTTGATCTTATCTGTAATTTTTTATTTCATTGGTAGATGTATGTTTGATAAAGAGATACATAGCTAACATAATAGATATAATAGATATCTACTTTTATGTTCATATTAGAAGTTAGTAAAAATAATCAAATACAAATTATAAGATGATAGAATGTTTAAAAAGGATAAAATATGTTATGGAAGTTTAAATTCCCAATTAGAAGGCTTTAAACCATTGATTCCCAACGTGGGCGATACGACCCCGTAGTGGGAATTTTTTATTTTGAAGGGGGCGTTTTTCTGAGGAGGGCATTCGTCTATTGGGCCAGATATAATTTCGTTTGCAGAAAACCATCAACCTCAGCGCAGTTATTTGTCACAAAAGTATTTTTTGCGTTATTATTTTGTATTTGCAAATTCGAAATAAAATTATATACATTTTATATTATTAGTAGGTATTTAACTTTATAATTAACTAAATTGTAGCGTAAAATTATATTTTTTCTTTAATTAAATAAATTATTAACAAAATACGCCCAGAGAGGGGGGGGGGAATTTTTAAAATCTAAAAGGGGCGTTGAGTAAAAAAAGGTTGAGAAACATTGTTTTAAACCGTTCTATGATTATTTAAAAGCAAATTTTCACTTATGTTGAATATTTACATCTGATAATGGATATACTAATATCTTTATAAAGGTAATAAAGTTTTGTAAATATATCATTATTGATCCTCTTCACATTTCTAATTTTTTACGGTGATAACTGAATTTTGCAAAATTTTATAGGTATACGATCTTATAGTGTACAGTTTTACAATAAATATTTAACAATTATATACATGAAATCCATAAACACAGGGCTGGTAAATCCCTTAGTGCCAAACTCCTAGCAGTAAAAATTTTAACTCCACTCAGCTGATATCGTCGATCGCAGTTATCTCGCGTCTCTTATCGACATTTACTCGTTTTATCGGTCGTCGACCAAGAGTCTAGCCGTGTCTGCTTTTTCCCTGCAATGTCAGCTAATTAATTATTATTTAATCATTGTATTGTGCCGCCACTCGCCTTCGACTAATCATATTTCACGAGTTTTTGTCACTCAACGGCGCAGCCACACTCGACATTTCGTAACCGATCTCGACAGTATCCCGTTACCCGTGTGCGCACAACGATTTTTGAGTATTGTGCACCACAGTAATTATTTTCGTAACTTCATTATTATTCAGTAATAATTGTAGACTTGTTGTCTTGTCGGCGCGCGCGAATAGGTAGACATTTTATTTGTCAGTGCACTTCCGCGGCCTTCACGCCAACGACGCTCCGATCACACGCTCACAGCGCACTGAAGCACTGACAAAGAGGTAAGTTTTTTTATTTTCCCTCTCTCTTTTTTATATAGTAAGAACTATGAGTTTTTTTTTACGAACTCCTAAGTGATTAGTCTTATACACCAACCTTTTTGAATACGTACTAAAACATTTTCTAGAATTTCCGTATAATCAATTCATCATTGTATTAACAGCAGAAGCGTATTTTCAAATTTTTGTAGGGGGGGTACATTTTTTTTATACTTAAAGCTGGCAACGGTGTGTGATTTAGATAGTATATAATATTATATAGGTAATATTTAATAAATACCGTCATCGTCGGACGGCGACGACGTGACCAATAAATCCCAATAATAAATTTTTATACAAACTTTATAAACACAATATAAATTATTAAATTTAATATTAACAATTTTTTTCCTGGGGGGTCAAGACCCGGAACCCCCCCCCCTCATAAGTACGCCACTGATTAACAGTAACAAACAAATGAAAATCATCGAACTAACCTTGTACGAGGCTGAACCGATTTCACGTATTACTTGAATACAAAAAAAAAGTACTAAATACCTTTTTTTTGTTTTATCTACGGATTATTTTCAGCCGTAGAGAAAATATTCTTATATAGGTACGGTTTACATTCCAACGATAAAACGCTATTGAGGATGTATAAAAATAAAAAAAAATCGTACCATTGTATATCTGTATAAACTTGGTGACGTAATCGCCTGGCCTCTGTTTCTGTTATTTTGTAAGTCTATGATCACTGGCGTTTTCCCTGCTGCTTGTCATGTACACCGACATTTTCAAAGTGTTAGACTGTGTCGACCACAATCTTCTTATCAATACCATAGTCGTACTTGGTATTGGCAATCCATTACTCTCTTGGTTAAACTCTTACTTCCCTGATCGTTATCTCTATGTCTCTGCCCTCGCTTCATATTCAACTCCCTTTTCTTCATCGTCCGGTGTGTCACAACGGGCTATTTTATTTGCCCTTCTTAAAAAAACTTTTCCTTCTGTCCTTCACCAAGAGAAAATCTTCATATACGCCGATTACATAAAATTGTTCCTACAGATTAATTTCTTTTACGATTGTCAACTTCTCTAGCAAGATATAACCAATTTGTTTAATATTAAATACGTTACTGCCCATGAGTATTTTTGTATTATTCATACTGTATAAGTGTATAACCGATAAATGTTCACTATATTTCATATTTTTGTGTAAATACTCATTAAAATTGTATAAGAATATCATAAATTTTTTAATTTATACTTCAATATTATATAAGTAAAAATTACTATGACACTTCAGTATCAGGATGAAAAGTATGAATTTATTGAATTATTTATTATTTGTATTTATACATAAATATAGAATATACATATAAAAGTAAAGTATATTAATATAACTTTTAATCAACTTTTTTATTTGTTTTTAAGAATATCAATATGTCAGAAAATTATAATGAAAAAGATATTGCTTCTACTCTTTCGGATCATACTCAAGCAAAATTGAGTATCTCAAACTGGGATAGCTCTAGTGTAACTACTGTATCTGAAGATGTAAACAGCAAATATAATGATTTTCAAGATAAAGATAAATCTAAATCCAATGATTATACCACTAGTAGTTATGATGGTGTATTGCATGATTCTTTAAGAAATGAAGTAATAAATAAGGATAATGCAAGTTCAGATTATCAGAGCAATAATGATCATCATATCAACCAGAACAATCAAAATAATTGGTGTGCTAATAAAAATAGTGATCATTTAGGAATTGAAAATCCTGAAGAACCATTGAAATCAATACACATTCCTCCTGAATTTGAGGAAAATTATGATTTAACAATAGAAACTGGATCAAACTTTGCAAAATATGATAAAATAGAAGTGATAGCAAGTGGAACGGACGTACCCCAAAAAATCTCTTCATTTCAAAGTGCTGGTCTGCATGAAATTATTTTGATCAATTTGAAGAACTGCAATTATACTACACCGACGCCAGTACAATCATATTCTCTACCAATTATTATGAATGGCAGGGATATGATAGCCAGTGCTCAGTCAGGTTCTGGGAAATCAGTTAGTGTAAAATCCCGTTGAATAACTGTAATACTTATATAATGGATGATTTATTTTTCTATTTCAGGCAGGTTACATTTTACCGATTTTAAATAGATTACTTAGTGATCCATCTGAATTAGTTATTGATTATGATCATTGCAAGCCACGAGTTCTTATCATGTGTCCGACAACAGACTTTGCTATACAAGTATATGAACTTGCAACCTGGTTGAGCCGAGGCACTGGAATTAAATGTGATTATTTGTATGGTGGTTGGCACTTTAGGAAAGAACAATTTATGGTAAAATATATGGTTATTTTAATTTTAAAATATTTTGTAATTTATTAACTGATCAAACTCATTAATTTAATACTATCTTGGTTATAGAGAGGTGTTCATATTTTGGTCGCCACTCCAGGGCGTTTAATTTATTATTTGAATCAAGGCTGTATTTCTTTGTTGTCGTTGCGATACTTTATACTAGATGAAGCTGATATAATGTTAGAGATGGGTTTTCAATTAGACATTGAACGCATACTATGGGATAATACTGTAGTATTATCAGTAAGTTCTAATATTTTTTCACATAATAGGTATCATTTTTAACAATATATACTTGAGTACTCTAATTGATTTTATTACAACTAATTAACACTTATAATTTTTTTAAATAAAGTAAATCACATTTTCTTAAAGGTAATTTATATGTTTATTTCTAGGCGGAGAGAAATATTTTAATTTTCTCAGCAACTTTACCTGATTCTGTCAAAAAACTAGCAAATGATTATCTGAATTCAGATAATATTTCTATAGCGGTTGGTAAAATTGATGGCAGAGGTGCTACTCATTCTATATTGGAACTAAAATCAAAAGAAAAGTTATATGCGCTAAATGCCATTGTAGATGAAATCGGTAAGTCACATGTCCAAACCAAATCCTTTTCCTATAAATCAATTATACTTTCATTATTTTACACTAGGATATCTAAAGTATTTATGATTTGATTTCACCTAAGAAATATATTTTTTAAATGTTATTTTGTTTTACTAAATTAACCATATTTAAAAAATGTGTTCATTTTTTGCTGCAGACCATGTCCAAGATATATTAATATTTGTGACCGAACAAAGAGTAGCCAACTATATTGCAGCATTATTGTGTGAATTTGATTATCCTGCCATAAGTATACATGGGGGTTACTCATATTCAGTACGAAAAACGGCATTGAAAGAATTCCAACAGAAGAAAATAAAAATTGTAGTATCAACTTCAGTTTCTAAAGCATTAGGTACATACAATGTATTTTATTATCCAACTCAGTGACATAATACTTAACCCAAGTTTGTTTTTATAGAATATTAAATGTAAGGTATTAGGTAGTACATCTCTTTAGAGTACAATTAATGATTTCACTCGTGAAATACTCTTAAGATTATTGATCTAGACTTTTTATACATGGAAACATTATAATTATAACAGAAATACGTAATGAATTAAATAAAAAATTGAATTATAAAATAAATAAACATATTGTTTTGTGTAACATTTCATTGTTAATTTTTTTTTTTTTTGAGAAAAAGAAAGGTTTTATATCTAAGGTCATTAGCCTTGTGTACATGTTAAGTTTTGTATATAATTAATAAAGTGTATAAATA
Organism: Periphyllus acericola; assembly: GCA_949715065.1. Taxonomy (NCBI): domain Eukaryota; kingdom Metazoa; phylum Arthropoda; class Insecta; order Hemiptera; family Aphididae; genus Periphyllus; species Periphyllus acericola. The sequence goes on from OX454264.1 coordinate 30,738,915, forward strand.
TAAGTAGAATTTAATAAAAAATAAATGTTAAGAAATGCATATCTACCTCATCAAATTTACATCAAAATAATTTAATACCTATACACTTTTATTTTTGAAGAAATTATAAAAATTAGGATCATTATTTAATTGGTTAGTAAGAACTTATAAGTATAACTATATTTAAAAACCTGAATATTAACAGAGAAAAATGTTGTGCATAACACCTAATCATTACAATATTTAATAATAATTAGTAACTATTTGCTACTGTAGTGGTCTTAAAACAATGCATATAATCTAATGGAATCAAGAATTTTTTTTAAATAAATAAATCACAATATTTATTAGTTCTATATGAATACATTTTAAACCTGTTTAATTTATTTTATTATTTTTTAATGCTTATTTTCTTCGCAATTATTTAATTTGTAATTGTCAACATTATTTAGGATATGTTGAAATAAAATAAGCAATTTTTTTTTTTAAAACTCAATAAATTCCTATTATCCTCTGCAATGATATAATGCCACTATGATACTGTGAACTTCAAGTACATACCAACATTTAAAATACTTTTCCAAATATTATATTGTACATGTATCTAATTATACAATTTTCATACATAAACATTTTAATACAGATGTCACGGATATAAAAATGGTGATCAATTTTGATTTACCAAAAACTATTAAAGAATATGTGCATCAAATTGGATATATCGAAAGATTGGACAGTTCAGGAAAATATATAAATAATAAAATAATTTCATTTTATGACCCAGAAAAAGATCAACGTATGGCTCTCGATCTAGCAGACACTCTGAGACAGGTAATGCTTATGGTTTCATAATTACTTATTTATTAACTTAACATTAATTTCCACATTATATTACATTTACAATTTACCTATATTAATATTATTTTTTTCAGGCTGATCAAGCGATTCCGCCATTTTTAATAAAATTAACCAACAATTTGACTGCTGAATCTATTGAGGCTAGTGATATATGCAAGGTAATCAGCATTTCATTTATTTTCAAAGTAGTTTTTACTCAAATTTTAACTACTATCAATAAACAGTAAACAAGTGTATATTTATGATATTGAAATATTCTTAATCCTCTAGAAACATTGATGCAAATTAACGCTCTTGACTACTAAAAATACAATTTTTTATTTAATATTTTGATAAACTTTAATTGCATAGCAATTAGCATATAGCATTCCTTGTTAATAATTATATTTACAGAACTTTGGTATATTGCAAGCATTTGTTCAGATTATCTAGTATAAAATTAAAATGTTAAATATTTTTTAGGATGTTGCAGATACTTTTGATGATTTTGAGATTGATTAATCAATGAGATTTTCGAAGATTCAAATGAAGAATTTTGATTAATTCCTACTTAATTACTAATTAATTTTAAAAAAATAATTTTTTTACTTTTTATTCATAAACATGGTGTACACAGAAATGGTGTACACTTTTTTTTTTTAAATTCAGTTTATTTATTTCCAATTACAATTTGAGTTGAATGTATGTATAAGCACTATTGCTGATTACTCCAAACAAGTAATGATTTATATGTACCTATGTATTTTATGTATTATTGATTTATACTTATAATTTAGATATTTGCATATTATTATTGTTTAAATATAGTACTTTTTTACGTATTAAAATAATGTGTTTAACTCTGTTAAGTAGTGACTTCAAAAGATAATGCTGTTTATATTATTCATTTATTTATTTAATATAATATATAAAATAAAAGTGGATTTACTTTTTTGCATGGACTCAGAATAAATAATAAATAAAATTACATTAACTAAAATAGTATAGTTATGCACTTTTAATTAATTACAAATAGGTTGAGAATGGGCACTTTATTTACCTTACTTTTATATTTAATTAAAGTCCTATGTATTAATATGTATTACTAATAAAATCCTAAACTAAGAGGAAGATTTTATTAATGTTCCACAGATAATTATAAATTGATTATTCTTATTTTTAACAATAGGAATTTCTTTTGGCAATTTAAAAATGTAAGCCAGTATTAAATAATCTATTCTAGGCGGGGTAAACTTTTCAGCCAAATTTCAGAAATCTTAATAAATTGAATGCTTAAACCCACTTTTTAGACCAAAAACTATCTTTACTAACGGAATCCTGCGTATTTAACAATTTGGTAAGAGTACAACATTTTCATACATCAAATGCTTTTACTAGAGAATCTTAAAAGTATTTAATTTCAATAAAATGTACAAGCCACGTTAAAAATTGCATTTTTCAATAATTAATATAATAGAAAACAAAACTTTGTATTGTTATACAACATACTTGAGGTGGCATGAAAAAAAAAACATTGTAGAAAACTAGTTTTTAAGGTCACTTGAACATTGAAATAATAAATTTAAAATTAAAGCATTTTCATGGCCAAAAAAGGGATGAGCACGTAAAGTATGCTTAGGCATTTTATAAAATTACTGAAATAGCCAGGTAAAGTATATAATATACATATTCTCTAAACATTTTACAACCTAACCTTATTGGAGTTAGGCAGTATAGGAATAGAACTTTAAGACAATTAGTGCAATATGCTAGGGCACAGTTCACTGTTAGTCAAAAAAAAATTTTTGAACTTTGATGAAATACCAAGAAAATAAATAGCATAACGAACTGTTGATATTGAACAATCAACAGGAAGTGGGTAAGGATTTGTAAAATGTACATGTAAAACAAGGTAACAAGGTAAAAAAGGTAAAAAAGAAAGTATTATGTAACTCTCGTTGTCATTCTAGTTAAACTTGCTGTAATAAGTAGTCACTTATAAACATTGGCCATTATAATAAACAATAATAAATTTGTATCTAATTTTTATAATGAAAAAAATAATTAATTTGCTTATCATCATAATAATTGAAAACATTATAAAATTATTTTTACATATTGCTTAATTCGATTAGGCATTTTATAAAATGTCTAGGTAATATGTATAATATCCAGGCAGTTTATGATAAAATTATTTTTTTTAATACTTTGTCTAAAATCAACGGGCATTATAAATAAGGCCTGAATTTTACAAACTGCCGGTAACATACACAGTATACATTTCAATGCAGATAATACGGGTGTAACAATGGTGGTGAATTATGATTTACCAAAAACAATTGAAGAATGTGTCCACCGTATTGGACGCACTGGAAGATTGGGAAATGCAGGAAAATCTATTTCATTTTATGACCCAGAAAAAGATCACCGTATGGCTCTCGATCTAGCAACCACTCTGAGACGGGTAATGCATATGTTTTCATAATTACTTATTTATTAACTAAACATTAATTTCCACATTATATTACATTCACAATTGTATTATTTTAGGCTAATCATTGCCCACTTTCAAGGCATTAAGCACTTAATAAAATAAAATAAAAATAAAAATAAATACTGTTTCCAAAAAATAAATATATTCACTGGTTTTCTCTGGAATCCAAATTGAGTAGGTATTTGGTTAACATTTTCGGTTAGGTTAGGTTATTACGGTGTAATACTGCAGTCTCTGCATATAATTATGGACCAAATTATTTACGGCAATTTTATAAGAAGTCAACCAATTCTAGCCCGGGAATGTATACAAAAAAATTTATTACCAAAGAAAACAAAAGGAGATATACTGAAAAAACAAATTGTAAAAATAGTTCTAGGTAATTTATAACATTATACTATAATTATTATAATATTTAAACAATGATGGGCTTGTTAAAAATATCTACTTATTTTTTTTTCAAGACCAAAAAAAAAAAAAAAAAATCATTTTTGGTCCGGATTCCGACTATGGTGCTGTAGACGAAGAACTCGGTTGTCAACCATTGTCAATGACAAAAGAAAACTTTGAAGACAAAAAAATTGAATTTTTAGACAAATGAAAATTAAGCAAGACTGATATTTTGAAATTAGAACGCCGAACGATTGATCAATCAAATAACGAAGAATGGAAAAAAGAAAGATTGTCCAGATTAATGGCATCCATTTTTGGTAAAATTTGCAAGATGCGTAAAACTACCATTAGAAAAAACACTGTAATTTCTATTCTTTATCAACCTTGTTATTTCCATGGAACTACTGCTACTAGGTAAATTGTGTTTTCTATTTTATGAATTATATTTTATAGTATACTTTGATTTGATTTTTTATTATGTCATGATTTAGTTACGGAATTCAATTTGAATCAATAGCAAAAACAGAGTTTGAAACCATGTACAACTTAAAAGTACTCTCAGCCGGTTTATTTGTAGATTTTAATTTGCCATTTTTGGCTGCATCACCAGATGGCCTTATTGGAAATGATGCAATCATTGAAATTAAGTGTCCATATTCGGCAAAAGATTTATCACCAGATGATGCACAGAAACAAAATAAATTAAAGTTTATGGAAATAGAATTAGAAAATTTAATATTAAAAAAAAAATCATAATTACTATTTTCAAGTACAGAGACAACTTCACATAACACAAAGAAATTTATGTTATTTTGTAGTTTGGACTCCAAAAGGTAATTAATTTTATTATTGAATTTTGTAGTTGTATAATTAGTAATATTTGTAAAATAGTATTCATTTTAATTTAATAATATTTTATAATCATGTATTAGGAATTTCTGTCGATAAAATTTATCGTGATGATGAATTCTGGAATACGAAAATGGAAACATCATTAGCAGAGTTTTACTTAGATCATTTATTGCCAGAAATAATTGATCCAAAATTTTCTCCTGACAAGTAACATGTTTTATTTTGTATAATAATGTAATCAAATACACGTCAATAACTAAACTATTTTATCAGTTTTTTTTTTTTTTTGATTATTGATATTCATTGATATTTTTTTTATTAGTATTTTTATTCTAATGCTTATACCGGTCCATTTAGGATTACTGCCATTTCCAACATGTTCTTCAAACTCACAGGTATATATTTTTAGATATTTTGGTTACAGTACGAAATATTTATGAGAATCATTGTTTTCAATCCTTAGTTACAGTCTTACAGAAACTGAACTTTTTATAATTTTTTAATTACAATAATTAATTAACAGAAAGTTTCGATTTAATTATGCTACGCTCAATTTCATACTGCAATCAAGCCTCCAAATGAGTGTGAGCTTTACCAATTACTATTTTATTATGTACCAATGTGCATTATTATAATTGTCGAGATGTTATAATTTTTTGTTAAAATCTCACTAATAAAAAAAAAAATAATAATATAATACACACACAATACTATTTTATGTACAATATAAATAATATAATATACACGTCATCTCAAATGTATTGTACCCTATACTTATTATTTTATTTTCATAATATTTAAGTACCTAGTGTATTATATCCGACCCGCAAACCCGCGACCGCCCAAAAAAACAGATAAGAAATAACAATGAATTGTAAATGTATATGTGTAGTGGGTGATGGTAGGGGAGTTACACACACTAATGATCATTTACTACACACACAAAGACGATCAGTGATTGCAAGAAACGAAATAATTGCCTAAACACAACTCCTTAAAAATGATACGTTTGCCGGGGCCTTAAGTAAATTTCAATATTCGTCGGTCGTGAATTATTTCATACACTAGAACCTCGATTATCCGAACTAATTGGGATCGTGCCTAGTTCGGATACTGGAAATATAAAATAAAAAAATTTTATAATCATGTACTAATTATTATTTTTTTTTTTATTAAATATTTATTACTATTATTAATATTTTATTAGAATTACATACATTACATTATCAGAAATACACTGTATTTATTTTATTTATTACCTGTATTTTTTTCGACAAAATTTTCGATTTTAATTTGACGTTCGGATACGCTAATTATAGTTCGGATAATAAAGGGTTCGTATAACGGAGGTTCGGATAATCGAAGTTCTACTGTAATCGAAAAATCCAATGTGTGTATTATTGTCATCGTTTCGTGCGTGAATTATATTTTCACCGTTGCCGTGCGGTGAATCTTGGTGTGTGCTCATCACCGTTGAAAATCAGTTTTTTTATTTTCATATTTTTTTTTTTGAGCGCTACAAAGATTTTTCATACATGGTGCGCTAATCGCCCATTTGATTGTGATTTTTGTTATTATCCGCTAACGTGCGCTAATTTGTGAATAATAAAAATTAAGAAATGTTGAGAAATTTGAGAAAATGATAACTCAATTATTTATAATCGCAACTGTGCCTTTGTTATTATTACCTTTAATACGGTTCGCTAATCGGAAATTTTGATTATATTTTATTATTATTGATGCGTATGGGCTAATCGCTACAGTACTTAGTATTGTATTATCTGTGAGAGTGTGATTTTTTATTATTTATATAGATTAGGAGTTATTTGCAGCTGGCCAGTTTTGCGCTCCACAAATTGTGAGTTCTTATTTAATTATAATTATCGATTTACATTTTTGTGAAACACGGCTCTGACAGCGACAGTGTGTTAGTGCGAGAGGCAGTACTAATTACCAAACTATTAGCTTAAATTTACATATTTATTCGTTAGAGTTTTATCGTTCTTTTAATATTATTATTTTACAGTACCTACCTATTGTTGGCCAAAAGGGCTGAACATTTATTTTTATACCCATTAATTGTTGGGCTAGAAGGGCCTATTGTTTTTACTGTACAGCATCATAGTCACTATTTTATTACCATTGTTCAATTATTTTAGTTCCTATTTTTTCCATAGTCTTAAGTTCACACAAAACACAAAAACATATATACACACTCATTATCACCACGTAGCTCGTCAGATTTGCGCGGCGAACCCAACCACTCTGAGCGACAAATACGTTTTTACACCCGTAGGCCCACTACGTTGCGGCATAGCGTTAGTGTGAAGTATTTCGGTGACCGGCGTGAGCGTGATATAATTTCATGCAACCGGCCCGAACAATAAAAGTATTATGAAAAATGGGCGCCCTTACAATCTTAAAATAATAATAATAACAATAAGCTAAATAATATACAATGATATAGTGGAACAAAATATGTTCTTACAATATACATAAAAACTAATAAGGGTGGCACAGGACCTTTACCTTAACGCCTCTGTTCCCGATTGGTTGCGCCCACGCGACCTTATTTCAAGTGCGACGGGGAGCAGAAGGTGAGATGACCAATGACTGACAATACAGGCCATTCCTGGAACTCAATGCATCAAGCTAACACATTAAACGTAAAAAATCCACAGACGACAGGGCGACGCAACAGCAACAGGCCGGAAAGGTCGCCGCAGCACAGAGGAAGAACGGATACGTCGTGGTGCGCACAGCTCGACAGACACGAACGTAATAATAGTACAAAAACGAGAAAAGCAGCCGGGGACTTCAATATATTTAAAAGTTACCGTTAACTCGGAAAACGCGGCGACCAGGCTATTAAGATAAGTTGGTCGCCGGCTAACGGTACATTATATTGATAATGCACTTGCTTGAACAGAAATTGTTTCTGAAATTTGGAAAGAACCAAGTATAATTATTGAGAACTTATTTACCTAACTTATTAACATTGTACATTGTACATGTTTATAATGAATATAAAGACTAAACAAAACATATTTGAAACAATAATATATAATAAAGATCAATTTCTCTAATTCCCAATTTTAAAATTGCATATTATTTACCATTTCAGACTTGTTCAGAGAAACTGCTTTATCAAAACTATTGGTGTCAAGTCCAATAAAATTATAAAATGGTGTGATATAATTTTTCAAAAATTGTCTGTTAAAATATTTTTAACATTTATTGTGCAAGCTAAAGAGCGAAATGTTCTTTTTGAACAGTTTATCTGTTATTTAAGTTCTAATATTTTGTTTTCGATGATTTTTTATTTTAAATTTGAACAGTGTTTTTCCCTGAAAAGTATTAAATGTATACCTATGTGATAATGATTTTTTAATATATTATTTAAGTTATAGTTTTATTAAAGCATTATTTAAAAAAAAACCTCCTTTAATGGCTATAACTATTAACTTTGCAGTATGCAATAAATGCCAAATTAATTATCTTAACTGTAATACATATTATATAAGTAAATACTTTTATTTTATAAATATTAAATACCAGAGTAGGCATAAACATCTAAAACATATTGTTCTAAGAGAGTACAAAGTGTTTTTTGGTTAATAGTTGTACTTACCTCATTATCATAAAACTTAAAAATATTTACTTATAAGAATTTATCTTAAGGGGGAAAATTAAGGGGGAATCATCGAGTGGGCAACCCTGATTTGCTAAATCCCATTAGGACACCAAACGCTTTTGGATATAACTCGGTTTGAATGGACTATTTTCTACTCCAATATTTACATGTTTTTATTTTTCGGCTAGAATACGGATCGATCGAATTATATTTCTACTTATACATGGTTCGGACGTGGAACCTGCAGATACGTGAAGGTAAAAAATACCGTTCGTATCGAATATATGTCGGCTAAACTATAGTCTGCCGAAATATTTTTCATCAGATACTTATTTTTAATTACATATTTTTTGATTATAACTTAAAACGCTTAAAACCTTGGATTCCTACAATCACGTGATACGCGACTTTTCGGTTTGTCTTGCGTTATGCGTGATGAAGGTGTTTTGTTACACCATGCGTGATTATGAGTGCGCGGTAAATATATTCTTCAGTTTGTGTTTGGTTAGTCGCCAAAATGGACGTGTTGACGCTGTATAATATTTTAGAAGATAAAGCCGATGAGAACTGTTAGTATTAATTGCAAATAATTTCAGACACTTTCTATTAATTTTTCGTCATCTGTCGTGTCAAACGATTTCGACTCCATTGTTTTTCGAAAACTAATAAACGATTTTTAAATATTTTTTTGAATCTATCAAAGATTTACAATAAATAAGTATGTTTTTAAAATAAAACATATAATGGAATTGATACTTACCTACTAATGTGCGCTTTTTTTATTACAATATGTTATTATATATTATTTTGTAATATATATGTAATATCATATATTTTATTGTAATTTGTATTTGTATTATTTTCTTCATCCGCTGCGTGACACGCAAATGTTGCTCTAGTAGCGACTAATGCGCGATTGACGTGCGTGAATCTACTATCACGCGCGTGAATTATTAATAAACACTTTTATAGTTTTTCGTGGTTTCAACTTTTACGCGATCACGCATTCAGGCATCACGCATCGCGCACCATGCAATCACGCATGTGTGATTGTAGGAAACCAAGGCTTTAAATAATGATCTGATGAATTATATAACCACTATATTTTGGTCGTTTGTTGTATGCAAATGAAAACTTATTTATTTTTTAGCTGAAATATTTTCTGCTATTTTACGTAATACGCACATGATGAGCATGAAGAGCAGCAAGCAACTATTCCTCAGACTTTGACCTATACCAAGCCAATGAAACTCGTATGCAATGCAGCATGTATTTTACATAAATGTACTGCACATCGACAATGTCCTCAGAAAATCACATTGACTATTTATAATACATGTTTGTTTACCGAAGGTAGTTGTTAATAATATATTACATCGCTACATCATCGGTTACTATGGTTAAGTTTACGGGGTCGTTGCAGTGCTACGAGAAATATTGTAATATCTTGTTTAATATATTCAAATTCTGTATACTACACTTTTAATAATATAGTCTAACAGTTCTACTCAGTCATTTGATAACTGCCGCGGCTGTAAGCTATTTTCGATAAAACAATCTTATAATTTTGATCCTAAACGATTGTAAAAACGCATCGTAGTCTGAAAGACGAAACACCGCGTGCAGGAAACAACTCCACCACCACCTACTCACGCAACACGTTCGTCGATAAGACCTCACGTATTTTTCGACGCGGCGACTCTGACGACGGACATGACTAGGAAGTACAAATCACCGGGACCGAAGTACGGCCTCCCAAATGCCATTGGTCTCCATAACGTTGACTTAAGATTGAAATGGGCGCCCGCCTTTTCGCTGGGTCAAAAGCTGCAGCCGCAGCCGACGACCAAGACCCCCGGGCCCAAGTACGCTTTAAGCACCCTGACTCGTCACGGGCCCACCACTGTGAATGGCATTTCGTTGGCGGCCAAGGACCACGTGCGGCGGACGCAGCGTGGCCCCGGCCCTTCAGCATACGACGTCGTGCCCTGTTTGCCGCTAACCAGACCCAAGATGCCGATGTACTCCATGGGGTCAGTAAAAGAATTCGAAAATATCATACACATTGTTATTAATAATAGAATAGTTACCTTTTGATAAAAATAGCAGAGTAAGCTACACAATAGTTTTTTGTAACGAGCCTTCCAAATTTTAAATTTAAATTTTATCATGCTATTTCTTCAGTTTTATAGGCACCTGGTTTTTTCTTGTTTATAAACATTTAATTTGATTTTTTTGTTTATTTTGATAAGTCTCGTAATTTAAATTAGATTTGAAAAAAAGTTTTGCTATTAGAATTGAATAATCTTCGTATTTCCGTTTTAATTTATGAATTGACTAATTAATTTAATAAACCAACATATTTTTTTGATTCTGAGTGAGTGTATTGGTTTTATTATGAGTAGGGGCCGGAATTATATTCTTTTGCATATTTTTTTTGAGGCTATGCAGTCAGACGAGGGTTCGAAATCTTTACAAATCATGAAACCGGTTAATTAATGGCAAAAGTTTTTTTAGCATATTTCAAGATAAAAGAATATTTCGTACAATAAAGAATATTTGAGAATATATCGATTAATTTCTATAGACATTCGATATTTTTTTGCGATCTCGTGACTTCAGTTGACGTCGAACGTTCATTTAGCACGTATAAAAACATATTAACAGACCGTCGTACAAATATGACACCGGAACATATGGAGCAAAATATAGTTGTTAACTTTTTACAAAAATTTTCGTAATTACAAATACCTTATTGTTATTAATATAATTTAATCAATTGTTTTAACATGTATTATTTTGGTTATTTTTTGCATATTATTTTTATCATATACTTTTTATATCAGTTTTTTGTTGTATTATTTTGCATATAAATGAATATTTTTACTTCAAGAGAATATATTAATAAAAAAGCATATTTTCGCATATTTTATTATGATTTTTAAAGAATATTGCAAAAATATTTTCAACTTTTTTAGAGAATATTAGCATCTTATTTTGGCTATTTTAAAAGAATATAATTCCGGCCCCTAATTATGAGTCTGTATACACGATTTCGACCAAAAGGTTTCTCCGATCATCACATACGTTAATAAACGAGGACGTTAATAGAAAATGTTGTGTAGAAGGTACTTAAGGTGATGGTTGGGTGGTTAATTTTACAAAATTCCAAAAAAAGTCTTAAAAATTGCAAAAATTGACAAATAGTTTCTAAACCCAGCAAAAATTATGACTTATTAGTTATAACTACTCGACCTTTTTACTGAGGATTTTGTGTTCGAGATGTACCATTGGTTTTATGCACAAGTTTAAATGATCGAAATAGAATTTGTCATTCATCCGTACCTGTATCTCACCCGATCGAGGAGTCTCACTTGACCAAGGTGTTTCACTCTTTTAAAAATTATTAATAAAAGAAAACAATTAAAAACAAATTGTTTTTTTTCATGTTTTTATGACATACCTATTAAAGCACTTATTTTAAGATTTTTGGATCATAAATTAACGTACATTTTAGCACTTTTTAATGGAACAAAATTATAGCTTTGATTATACACTAAGCCAGAGGTTTCCAAACTATAGACCACGTTACATTTAATAAATTTCTTTTATAATAAAAACATGAAATATTTAATGTTACATTATTATAAATTAACCTACGATTATACGTATGGATGAAAAAAAAACGTTTCAACCGGGATTTACATTTAGATTTATATCTCCCGTGTCGATAGAGATAATTAAATTCTGGTTTTTTTATGAGCATCCCTGAGCAAAGGCAATTTTGTTGACAATAGTTGGGTAAATATAAGTGCCAATATTATTATTTTTATAATACTAAGTATAAATATGATTAAAGAAGTTGAAAAATCAACTTTCATACATTTTAAGATGGCCAGTTTATCGGGCTTATTTTTCTGAAAATACTTACAGTTCAACTTTCAATTTTCATTAAATTCTTGATTTTAAATAATTTTTGTATTTTACAAGAAAATAGTGTACTATTTACTCATTTTAAATAATAATAATATTATCAGCAAATCTTATCGGAATAATGACGATAGGTGGTCATAATATTAACATTATTTCTTTGCAGAAAAAAAAAAAAATATTAAAAATCATGAAACCAGTGAAAACTGAAATTTGAACCGTCGAAATTTCCAGAAAAAGAAGCCTTATGAAATAGCTATCTTCGAATTTCACAAAAATTGCAAAATAAAAAGTTTACTTTTTATACTTACCAAACTGTTATCATCAAAATTGTCTTTACCCGGGGTGCTCGTAAAAAGAATGTTATTATCTCCATTATCACGGGAGACGTCACCATGTGTAAGTCCTGTATACAAGTGTGCACAAGGAGATGCGAACGCAATAACAACTCCACTGCCTCAATAACGATACCCGATGATATAGCGTTATTAATAGGTTTAGGCACTTCATGCTCTAAAAAACCTCAAAATATGCGTGCATTTATGCACTTAAAAATGATCTTATATGCTTTAAAAATATGCAAAAATGCTCAAATATGCTCTTGAATTTTTTTTAATTTTTCATTAAAAAATCAAAACTTACAAATTTATTAATTATTATAATAATTTATTATTTTAATTTCTCCTTCTTTAAGCGTGCCTTTGAACAAAACAAAAAACAATAAAAAAAATTCAATTAATTGTGTTTATGAATTAATTACTTTGAAGCGTAATTTTAAACGTATTTTAAAAGGTAGATAGATTATTTAATAATTTAATCTTTTTTTTATTTCCAATTTCTAGAAAACTTATATTAAATATTATATTATATGGGTAACATATGTTAAATATGTACTAAAAATACAAATATATCAAAATATGCACTTATTGGGGAAAAGTGCTAAATATGGAAAATATGAAAAATAAAAACGATTGTCTTAAACTCCTACTACTATGAAACAAATTTATGTTCGACTTAGCTATGTTTTGAATGATCATCGAAAAACATGCAAACTCCTATAAGTCCCTAGCCCTAGTTATTACTAATCGGTTCTCGTTGCGCACAGGACGAAGTCGGCGCGGGGAAAGACCGGCCGCACGCCGGCGCCGAACGCGTATCCGATGGCCGCGACGATCGGCAACCAGCTGCCGCACTTGCCGAGCGCTCCGATGTACTCGATCTCGGCCCGGTACGAAGAGCCGTTACACAGCGGCAAACAGCGGTGCACCCCGGGACCCGCGCGGTACCCAGCGGTGTCCATCGGCGTGACCAAGGCGCAGACGCCCAGGCCCGTGATACTGGGACGGCTGGACCCGACATACCGGACCGCCACGCCCGCGCCCAACAAGTACTTGCCGGGCGCGGGAGGTTTGCGGTTCGTGAACGCGCCTCAGTTCAGCATCGCGGCGCGCATACGTGAACAGGCCGACCCGTTCTACACGGCCGCCGACAAAGTGCCCGACTGGTATTGATGCCGGGGCAACCTGCGTGCCTAAGACCGTCCGACGTGTCTCCCACCCCCTGTCCCTTCTCCCGCAACCACATCGCGAGGACCGATTGTTGATTTTTCCATCCAAAAGGCGGTTGTAGTCAAAAGCGTGTCGTAGCGATGAATAGTAAAAAACGAGTTGAAAGAAAAAGCCAAATAAATTCGTGTTCGAAAACGTTTATTTTTTCCACTGCAGTTTACTTCCGATCTCGACGTTACAATCGCCGTATATTTATATAATAATACACGTTAAACGTATGCGACATGCGCGTAGGTCTGCGAACGTTCGCCTAAACCGTTAACATGGTACGGTAATCTACGAAAACTATAGCATTACGGTTAGAGAGTCAACAGTTCGTTATTGTACAATATATGCACCGCACCGACGACCGACCGGCATGAAGCAGTGTTCATAGGGTAATAGGTACGTATTGTAGCTAACAAAACAAACTTCCGGTGGTACGTTTAATGTGAACACGCGTCGAAAACAATATTATCATCGCCGAATTCGCAGTTGTCCAGGAAATAATCGTCGAGCGTCATTAGTTCTATAAATTCGTCAACAAATCACTACTTTCACAGGACAGTCGATTGGATGGGAAAATTAATCGTCCGGTGTACTTGTCTTTAACACGCAACTTCTGAACCTCGTAGTACAATAGAGACTACCAACTTGTTACCATAGGTCACGTCCGCTTGGTTTTATACTCTTACACTATCGGTACGCTTTTGATGCGTGACCGAGCATAAGTTGAAACACCGAAAAACAATTACTTTTGTTTACTAATATCCCACGTCGCGGTCACCATAGGGCACCTTGTCGGATCACGCAATCCTGAGGACGATTTTAAAATTTAGAATATTAAATTATTATACTTTTAATCGTAAACATTTTAGTTTTCATATGTTCTACATACTTTATAGTTTATAAACTATATTGCCTCATAAAAGTGGATGGTATAAACATTTTTCAATTCATACTCAAACCAAGCGTTAAGCAACAATATAATATCATATAATTACGTATTATAATATTATAATTAAAACAATTTTATCAAATTCAACATTATTAAAAATCAGTATTTTTGAAAAATATATGTAGCCTAGAATCTAGGCCCTAGATCAGGGGTGGCGAACCTTTTTTGGGTCAAGTGCCAAAATTTAAAATCAAGTTTTTTGAAATATGCTCGCGCGCCAAAAAAAAAAAAATTAATTTTACCAGGTAAGATGAAAAGAAAAAGCATGCAATAACACACGTTTTATTAGGTACACATTTATTTGTAAACTTTTATTTCGTATATTAATGTGATTTCTATAGTTGTTTTTTAGAAGATAACATTTTAATATCTGGAGTATAGTTGGTAGTTTTCAGTGAAACACAAGCAGCACTAGTTTCATCGATTAATGTATTCCTCTGCTTCGTTTTTATTAAATTCACTATGGAGAATAAACTTTCAAAAGCATAAGTTGACGAATAAATTTATAGGATAGATTGAGCCACTTTTTCAATGTATTAAATGTGTTAGGAAGCGAGTTCCAGACTATGAATTTCAGTATCTGCATTTTTTACCACGTTTTCGGTTTTCTTGAAGACTTTATTTTCAATATGAGAATTCATACTTAGTATTCTCTCTTTAATATTAGATTAGTAAATTTGGCGTGCCACTGAAATTTGGTCAACGTGCCACTTCTGGCACGCGTGCCATAGGTTCGCCACCCCTGCCCTAGATAATTTAATCCAGTTAGATGACGAAAAAGTTATCGAATGAGTGCGATATTTTTCAATTTGATTCAAATCTCGGTTTGTTACCTATTGGCTATTATGTATATAATATAACGTCAAATTAAGTGACTTAAATTTAAAAGAACAACTGAAATGATATTCCTAATTCCTTAAGTAAAAATAGATTGTTATTGGGAATAATGTTTACCATACGCCCTGTTTTTATTTTGCGATTATTTAATAAAAATATTATATACATTCATAATTTGTATTTAAATCTAGTTTTTATAGGTACCAATAACAATACTTGGAAGAGTTTACTTTTTGAGCCAACATAATTGTGGAATAAAAGTTATTAATAATTAATTAATAAATTAATTAAATACCTAACAACTAATTTCCTGTAACTTATTATATTATTATTATAATTTAGATTAATAAGTAGTTAACATTTTTTTTAAAAAAATCTTATTCCAGGAATGCCATTATGCCACTATATGTAAATGAATCATCACTGTTGGTCTAACTCAGAAAGGCTTGGTTTCCTATAATACCGCAAGCGTAATTTCGCAATGCTCGATTCCTCGGTCTTACTTGCGTGATGCGTGATGATGGTTATAAACTAATAAACGATTTTAAAAATGTATTGAATTTGTCAATGATGTAAATTTGCATGATTTAAAAAAAACATATTTCATTGAAACTTACCTACTAATGAATGTTTTGTTAAGTCAGGGCCGTCCCTGGGAGAGGGGGGGCAGCGTGCAGGGCCCGGGCCATAGGCCCCACGCTTCTGGCTTGAATTCGGGGCCTCACGTTAAACAAAGTTTAAAATACAAAGAAATACATTACGATTTTATTAAATGGAACACCTGCTAAAATAAGAGCAGCTTACATTTCTTTTACGCATTGTAGAAATTTGAAAAAATTTGAAATATGAAATAAATTAATATTTTATATGCTTCATTCTCGGAATACCCAAAAGCCTTTTATACCATGCACTGCCCATAGCTTTAACTTACTTTTCGGGGACATGGCATCGTCTGTACCGGCTGCTATGACATTTTTTGTATTATGTGTAGTGCTTCTAATGAGGGATTGTAATACTTGTCAGATTTTACTTTAAAACCAATGTCATCAAAATATAATAATCGGAGAAACTTTAAATGTTTACAGAACAACTATAGAAACATTTTCTAGAGATGGTATACATTTTTTTAAAGATTTTCACAATTTATATGCTATTTATGAGTACTTTAAATGTTTAAAACGTACTTTTTTGCTTTTTTATAAATATTAACTAATTAATTCATCCTCCCGACTTTTTTCAACGAGAATCGTGTTTTTGAAAGCAATGGTAGATTTGTTTTAAATTTTAAAGACCATTACAACAGTATAATTCACCCATCTTTGTAACTCAACTTACCTTGGGGCTTGGAGTCTCATCCGAATAGGAGACTCGCCTTATTTCACCTACTACTCACGTGTAAGAACTTATTCCATTAAATATTCTCTCTATGGAATGTTACGTCCGTACACTTTTGAGTATCACGCCCTTTTAGTGACTTCAATGAACCAATAAATCTTTTGATCACTATGACCTTGCCGTGATTTCAATCTACAAATAAGCCATGAGAAGTCTTGAATTAAAAATGTTTTAACGTATTTATTGAGCGCAAGAAAGAGCACTTTAAATACATCAAAAAATATAATATATAAAGTATAATTATGTGTACACTCAATTATGCAATATAAACGATTGAATCGTTCTTTTTTATCGTATTTTTTTAATTTTGAACTGAAACATCCTCATTTTTTGTAAATTTTAAACATCAGATTTTGTTGAAAAATATCACTGGAAGGGCCACTAAAAAGGTTTTATCTAGGTCAACAAAATACTTTTTAAACCACAACGGGTCAAGTCGGTTTAGGGCGTTTTGTCGCCGATTTTTTTGGCACCCCAGTTTTAAAATTTATAATTAAATTGAATTTAAAATGGTATTAAATGTTAAATACTAAATTATCTTAAATATATAGCTATTTTAAAGAAACATTATTTTCAAGGCCTCTTCAGAATATAATTTATTTTTACGATGGTAATTTGTGACAAATTTAAAAATTATTTTATCTGAGTCTATACATTTTGATAAGTTATATCCATATAAAATAAAGTTATTTTGATTTTGTATCATTCATTATTTATATTTTATACATACAGAGTGTCCTATACATATTTGTTGAATTCATAATTTTTTTATAACTGTGGCGCAAAACCCGCCTCACTAAAAAAGGTCAGCGCCAAAACTTCCGTGTCCGGGACCAAGTAATCAATACCTTTCACTATAGCTTTATACATTATGAAAAATATCATGGCAAAATTGATTCAATGGATCTATTTTGTTTTGATAAATTGTAATGTAAACACTTAGAGTAATTACTTATTACTCAATTACTCCTTATTGTGTACACATGATTTTCAGTTACGCGATGATAACAATATGTAAGATAATAATGATAACATCTACGCGTATTACGGGGGGATATGGGATTTAGGGAATATCCCCACCCCCCATTATGAGCCGTACATTGCTTTATTACACATAAAAATTAACAAATTACTTTGATAGAAAAAATTTCTATGAAACGTTATTTTGAAATTCCCATCATCAAACATTTCAGTTTCAGCCCCAGTTCCTACGTACTACGCAGTACGCACATCTTCGAAGGATACACAGGCTACTCGCGAGAACAAACATTTAATCTTCCGTTCCAGTCGTGTGAGTGAAGGCAATTGCGCGGGCCCTGAACGCGTCCGTACGACGTTTTCGAGTTCTAATCACAGCTGTTAGATATCAGTAGATCTACTGCCGCGGTTCTAAGTCGTTGCAACAGTTGTGATAACAAGAGCCCCATTCGATTATTAATCATTATCAATATTACCGTTATCATCGCCCTTACAATGTAGACGGAGCACAATGCATATAGATAATATTGTCTATAAGGCCCTCCGCACACGAGGCGATTATAACGCGACACGATTCTTGTTCGACTTATGCGATATATGCGACACAAGCAATCTGCGCGATAACGGGGGCGCACACGATGCGATTGTTGTGCGATTATTATTATCGTTGTTTACGTATTAATCGCTTGTTATCAGTCGATTACTGATGTTTGCGCAGTTCTTTGGTTACCTTTTTTAAAATGTCGAGTTCATCTAGTGACGAAGAAGCAATTGTTAAGTACTATTTGTACAAAAAGTTGGTTGATAGAAAAAAGCAAGAAAAGAATCATAGAAGGAAATCAATTGACACGTCATGCAATCGTCACAATCTCTTCTTGAATACTCAGACATAGAAAAATCATAAAGTTCAGGATGTTTTTCAATTTCACCAACAAATTTAATATTGAATGCCTCCATAGTTAAAATAATACAATAAAAAATATATAACGAAAATAAAAATGTAATTACGCGCGATTCGTGCGACGCGACTGCCAAGCGATCAGCACTGCCGGTCGCACATGTCGTCCGTCGCTCGCGCCGCAATCGCGTCGTTATCAAATTGCATCGTTAGTTGATCCCCATTCAATTGATAGGAAATCGCTCGTATCGCATATATCGCATAAATCGTGTCGCGTTACAATCGCCTCGTGTGCGGAGGGCCTAAGCCTTGGACGGAGCCAAGGTCAACTGCGTCTGCGTTGTCCGAGGAGTGGGTGGACCGACATTACGATCCAGTGCCGGCCGCTGCAGTCCTGCAGTGATGCAGCCCTTGCGGGCGACGAAATTTGCATCGCTCATGACATGGCCTCACCGTCATCCACCACTTACGTGTTTTCTGTTTACGAGTCGGGCCCGGGAGTGCGCGCGTCCGGTAGCCGACGCTTCGTCGTAAGTCGTAACTGTTGATCCGTAAACAAAAGAACGAATAACCTCGTTCATGACCTAACATTATTGGTTCCTTGTTGTAACGATTTGTTTTCCGTTCTTGTGCCTTCTGTGCGTCGCGGCGGTTCGAATTGGTGGCGAGTCGTATGTGCGCGTTTTATTTACGAATCTGCTTTCACGGTCGACGATCCCGGACACTCGTGGTGCACGATTAAACGCGAACACGACGAACAACAACACTAGTTGCTCGGCATTCAGATTATCTGATTGTCGCTCGGGAACATCGGAAGTCTGGTTTGCGCGACCCGTGGTTCTTTGCCGTGTTGTCCACGGTAATATTATTGTCCGTACAAGGTAAGTAAAAAAAGGATTCCAGAAAATGTATTCGTCAGATTTTGTAAACATATTATAGTAACCTAATCGCGTTCGCCGGTTATGATGGATCCTACAAACAAGAACACCCTGATACTAGCCCGTTAGTTCCCCTCGATAATCACGTTTTTAATGCTCGCAGTTGATGTTTGCCATAGTCGGATTTATATATTAACAAGTTTGAACCAGCGATACTCCCGAGATTGTTGGTCTAATAATTGCACAATTAGCTAAACTAGTAACTTTTGTTTAGGAATAAACTTTGTTAGTAAGTACCAACCAGAAATTGGGTAATCTTGTGGTAATGTTATGCGGTCAACCGTGCGTTCACGTCCGAACGCTTATACATCTAATATTGTATTCACTGTACATCTCTTATACACTACCAATGTCTAATATGTGTAACATTTTTTATTAGGTAAAAAGTTAAATATCCTTACATTCAACCATTTAAATTATACTATGTTTACTACAATCTATACTTTACAACATTTTTAACATTATCTAATAACATTTTAAAGTATTAATTTTGTACATAGTTTTTTGACACATATCTTCAATGATCCCTGTAAATTTTCTATAAAATCAGAATGTGCTGTCGTCAAAATATCCACAAAAATTTGAGAACAGTTCAGAGTCTCATTGATATGCTAAGAATTTTGTTTCAATATTATTATCTTCTTTGGTTGACTCCATACGACACATAGAAATATACGGTAGACCCTCCTTATGATGGTTATAAATTAGTGCTGAATATTTTTTTGAAACTTTAAATGACTGCACATATCACATAGTAATAACATGATATATTATTAAGAGTATAATATATTCTGAGAGTATTAACTTAACAACAATATTATACTGGTGTATAATGAAGTAGAAATGATTTCAAAGCATAAATAAATAGGTCAGTTCATTTAATATTGTACTAATATTTATAGTTTCATGATAAAATAATATTTATTGATTAATATTATAAGTGTACATAATATAAGTTCATTATAAAAATATCTATTCCCATGCAAGACAGACAAGAAACCAGAAATTATATTAAACAGGAGAATAATGGCATGTTAGATCATTTTATTTTTTAATTTCTCCGAAAACTTGTATTTGTGTTTTATTAGTGTATTTGAATGATTCATAAGAAAATTTGGTATTGATAATTAACACATTTCCATCAATAATACACAGTTGTAAATAGTCCACTATAAGAATCGTTTCTGTGTTAAATCAATTATCACATACATTTTGAAAGTATTTTTATTATCTTTCAATTTTTTTGTGTCTAAATAGACTTTGTTGTTCTAGTTGAACATATTATACAAACAGCATGCCACCTAATTGTTCATTATTGGAGTATAAATTACGTCGTTATGTGTATTTGGGACATCATAAGAATATTTATGTTCCACCATCATTTCGGAAATCATTTTGGAAAAATCAAAAGGATCTAGATGATATTACTGGTATCCAATTAATTGCGAAAGTTGTCTTTAAAAATAATATTAATGAGATTAATTCAATTGTTCCAATACTTTTAAAGGTAATGAATAATCATCAAAATTATGATGTAATATTTTCATATTAATTAATGGATTTTAGATAAAACAAGAAAATAAAATTATTGAAGACCAACATTTAATATTTGCATTAGCTGTTTGTGCCAGATTTCATGTAAAAAGTTGCATACAAATGAATGCTAATGCATATGCAGCAGTAGAATTAATCTGTAAAGATGGATTGCAAATTTTAAAATTTGCCTACATGGTTAAAAAAGCCTCGTATCTTCTATTCAAACAAGGTAATATATCTTTTAAATTAAATATACAAAGTTAATGTTTTTATACCATTTTTAGGATATATTAAAATTAATACTACTGGATATGGAGCAGGGTTCAAAAATGCTGTTTCGGGTTGGTACTTGAATAATGATCCTTATCAAGTTACAAAACAAATTCTAATGTATAGGCATTATTATGGAATTAGTCATCGAGATCTGATGAAAATTTGTAATCTGACGTCTTCAGATCCATGTAAATAAAATTTATTTTGTATGTTTAGCCTTATAGTTAAAGTATTTATGTTTGAATGAAATACAGGTTGTCAGATTTTCATTGTTAATACATGTTTTGGATTCGGAAAAGTAAGATCAGACTTCAGTTCAATGATAATTGGAGATGGACATAAAATTGAAAGTGAAATCAACTCGAGATTACAGTTAACATTTATCTACCATTATTTAGAGAAAATGAATGATGTGTATAAAAATATGACCATTAAAAAGATGTATTCAATGACGTGGGAAAAAGATTTTCTATCCATACCTAAAAAATGTTTTCAAAGTTTTGATGTTGGCTATATTTTATCATTTTAATACAATTTTTTTCCTGTTTTAATTGAAATTACTTTTTTTAGGGATTATCTTTTTTTGTGACTCATTGTCCATTAAAAGTATTATTGGATCATACCTTCTGTTTAACGAAGTATCATTATTTTTACAATGTGCAGCAATATAGAGGTTGTTGGACATTTATAGCACGCTTTAACGAAACTGATTCACTAAGAAATTCTGGCATTCATCCAATTGAATCGTATCTGGAATATATAAGATATCGGTATAGTGGCTTGTAAGTAACATCCAATATATTTTTCCCATAAGAGTATACTATTGAAAAATAAAATGTATTTAAATGGAAAAGAAAACAGGTGTTTGATTAAAACATCCAGCTTACAATTGTTAAAATATATCTAATTACTAGTTATTCCATTAGATTTATGACTGATTACTGATTCAGACTGATTAAATTATTTTAAATATTTAATGTTAGAATTGTATAGCTTTATTATGTATATATTAATATTAGGTACATACATTTCTATTAAAATTTGATAAGTCCTCTACATTTTGTTAGTTTTACTTAAATAATTAATTAAACAAGATAATGTTGATCATTAGAAGTTATAAAACTTTTAATTGATTAAATTAATGACAATTATTGATATTTATTATGCAATCATGTGTAAATAAAATGTTCTAATTCCTGAATATATTTTTCTTATTCCCTTCTATTATTTATTATTATTTTAAAAATTATATACTTGAAGATTAATTAAATTTTATAAATTAATGATTTCAGTTATGTATCAGAAATTAAAGACAAAAATATGAAAAAATTAAAAAAGTCATCTGAAAGTACTTTATTTAACATAGAGTTATGGTGAGTATTAGTTGAAAAGATATTTTAGTCTTTATTCGAAATTAAAAATGAATTAGTTATTGCTTTATTTTGGTATTATTTACCCTAGGGACCCTAGCCCTGATGCAACTAAAGTACCAGAGGTTGCGAAAAAAACAAAGAATCTGCTGCAAAATCAGAAGACTTTCAATACTCATATGTTACTGAAACAATTCGAAAAGTCGAAACAATTACAATTTCAACCTGATTATTCTATGGGGTTTAATATAGATGATTGGTAAATATTAATTTTAAAGAATATTTTAGTATATCTATTGTACACAATGGATAAGTAATTACTTTCATAACTTACTTTTAGTAATATTATCTCTAAGAACACCAGCATTGATTCAATTGAGGTACCTAAAGTTGTTAAAAAACCGATAAAACAAAAAATTAAATCTAATCCAACTAAGACTGGCACTAGAAAGGTTTCAAAAAAAATTAAACCAAAACCTAAAAAAGCAGCACCATTGTTAAAGTTTTTATCTGAAGAATTAGTGGAAAAGTCCTTAAGAGTATTTATTTATAAATATTTTATTTTATGTAACTTATTTTAAATAGTTTATCCCAAAAATCTAATTTTCAGTTCTTGCCACCACTTCAATGTAACATACTAATTGGATATGATGGCCGCCGTTGCACTTATAAACAATTTTGCAAATACATGCATTTGAAATTTGTTCGTGTTTGTGATGCAATTATACTAGTGATACTTTCATTAATATACCCACTAAGAAAACATATTAATAAGCCATATTTATGTTCTTTGAAGGACCCAAAGAAACCATTTTCAGTAATTAAAATGGACTCTAACACTACTATGACTTTTGAAAGCTTGGAAAAAAAATTATTTGAGGTAAATTTATTATATTGTTTTATATAAACATGTAGTATTGATTTTTATTTTCTAGGAATTCGATAGTGAAACAAATAATAGTCGCCAAAGAAATAGGAAAAAGATAAAACCTTCAAACGCTATCAACTGGGCTATACGAAGTGGGAAATCTGTAGATGTATTTGTGTTTTTGGGAACGAATAAAATGAATATCAAGAACCTTTATATATCTAAGAAATTATATGAGGAATTTTCAGGAAAAAAAGTGAAGTATGTATTTTAGATTTTGAGTAAATTTTTATTTATGTCATTCAAAAAGTATTGATCGTAGAGAGTTTTACAAAATATTTATATAGCTATTTCCTACAGATAATCTAAATTTCAAACAGTTCTGGATTTTTTTGTGTTTTTGAAAGCCATTTGAAAATTTAGTGTTTTCTTAGTTTTATTTTTGTAAAATGTCAATCAATAAATTTGAGTTGATTTTATAATTTGAAATTGTATACAATATCTTCGTACATTATTCTTACTCGTGTCAAAAATCTCAAAAATCGGTAGAATAATTTAACCTTTTTTTGTATCTTAAAAGTAATGCACCTTAATAATTTTAGTGAAAAGATTTTCACATCAATAGCTGTCATTTCATATGCAATCAAAATGTAAAAGTAATGATATCCCATTGTTTATGGGAAAGGATTTTAAGATATACTAACCAATTAAATGAACCAATACTTTTATATTTAAATTAAATATTACAAATTTTAATTTATATTTATTACCATTATTATTAACTGAATATTAAAATAATTATATCAATCAAAATTGGAGATACCACTGTTTTGTTAAATGCATTGCCATAAATAAATTAATTAAAAATCTTTTTTTTTTTGCAGGATAATTATTTGCTGTTTTACTGGTGGGCATGTTGACAAACTGAATGTATGTAATCAAGGAATGCTATTTATTGCTGGTTTTGACAAAAATGTTGGAAAAATAATTGATGCTTTTATAAATGATGAATTTTAATTTTTTTATTTATCTTGTACATAACATAAGACATTAATCATTGTAATATGGTTATTCCTATAATATATTTGAAAGAAACTATAGACAAACTTACGTTATTAATTTATACCAGTTTCACTTAAATCATTTTATTTTAGGATATTATAATGAATCTTAATTGCAACTAAATATGTTTAGTATATAATTAAGTTGTGATGGACACAAGTTTGGAAAAAGAAAAATTTTACTTTATCAGTCATCAACTCATTGTACCATAAAATAAAAATCTTTGGTGAAACTAAACTTGATACAATGCACATTGACACCTTGAAATACTGACAATTATATTACCTACCAAAATGTTTCTTTAGTATAAACTTCTGCATTAAACTTATATTATTGTTTCATATTCTATGATTCTATTAGTTTTATAAAAATGGTTTTCTCCTACAATTTTTCATGCATGGTCCTCATTATATATTCACCATCCAAAAAATATCTTACAAAATATCTTACAAATCTACCCTTCGCTTCTCCCACGTATACATATTTAACTGGTCTAGATCAGATTCAGCCATAATTTAAACTGTTCAGATTGTTACCATTCGAGAGTGTGTATAGGAAGGTAACTATATGTAATACAAATAATAAATAAATAATAACAAATAATACTATTCTATTTGTAATACAAAATTATGAAACATTTGTAGATATGGATAATATAGGGAAAAAAAGAGAAGTAAGAACATTTGATGTGAATATAACTTATTACAAAAAATTATTTGGCCAAAAATGTATTAATTATTTAGGTCCAAAATATTATAATTTAATGCCACTACATTTAAAAAAACTCATTTACTCTACAACTGGGAATCTTAAAATTGCAAGTATAAAAGAGCAAATTAACTTATGGTTATTTTCTTTATTAAGTGTATAAAGATTAAAATGCAACATTTCTATATTTATTTCACTTACTTTTTTTTTGTTTCTATATGTAACAATCTTAGATTTAGTTTTAACATTTAATAGTGTACCTAAATATTTGTGTCTATCATTATTTACCACCATCACAATCATATGCTTAAGGGAGGTAGACAATTTAGTGTAAAATTTAATTAATGTTATTTTTTTTTTTTATTATTGGTTATGCATCAACTACATAGGTTATTAGCATACAGGTGTTAATTTCTACATTGAATAATCTAATAATTATATGTTATTGTACAATACAATTTTTTTTAAGTATAGTATTATGTTATGGAAGTTTGAAAATGGACCAATTGCTTCGTACAGGTTGTCTGGGATGTTGAGATCTTTTCTTGCTTCGTTGAAGTTTGGGCAGTGGATAATGATATGCTTAATGGAGTAGTTTGTATTGCATGTTGGGCATAGGGGTGGATCCATCATTACCATGAGATGTGAGTTTAGATCAGTGTATTTCGGCCAGAGTTCGACAGAGTGCTTAATTTCTCTTAATTTATTTTCCATGGTCGTGTGCCAATGTGAGTTCCACAAATCAATACAGTATTTGTTTATATTTCTTTTTATGTCTATAAGTGAGGAAAAAGGAATAATTTCACTGTCTGGACTATTGACTGCATTTCTAGCCGCTTCGTCTGCCTTCTCGTTTCCCTTTATTTTCCAGTGACCTGGGGTCCATATAAATCTGATTTCTTTGTTAGATTTGGAAAGAAGGTTGCTAATTGAAAGAGCCAATGGTTCTGATAAGGTTTTGGATTGTAGATTTGCTAAGGCGCTAAGTGAGTCAGAACATATATCGATTTTTGTATTTTTGATATCTAGGGCTAATTGGACTCCTTTCAATAGTGCTAGGTATTCGGCTGAATAAATACTGCTTAACTTATTGAGTTTGTACTGTTTAGTTGCATTGAGGTGTACTACTGCAAGTCCTATGCCCATTTCGGTTTTAGACGCATCAGTATAGATCTGAGTACTGGTATTTGAAGTGTGTATTAGTTCATTAAATAAATTACTATAAATAGTATTTGGTGTTTATTTTTTAAGGTGTTCTGTTAAGCTTGTATCAACTAGGTAATTTGGTTGTTTCCAGGTGGGTATCTGATTATTTTCGCGTTGACATATTTCATTTAATTCAATGTTGATGTCCATCATCTCTTTTTGTAGCCTTAACCCTAATGGTTTTCTTAGTTTATAATTATGTTCATATATATTTGAAAAGCGTTTTTTGTTTAAAAAGTGAATGGTTGAATTTTCCGGTGTAGATAAGATGCGAGCAATATAATAAAGTGATAACTTGATTCTTCGGTACTGAGGTGAGGGTTCACCAGTCAAGAATAACAAACTAACAATCGGGCTGCTTTTGAATGCTCCAATTGAAAATCTCAGTCCAACATTGTGGATTGTATCTACAATTTGTAGGAGCTTTGAATCAGAGTTTCCACAACAAATTGAACCATAATCAAGTTTGGATCTTACAAACAATCTATATACATTTAATAATATGGTTCCTTCAGCGCCCCATTCGCAATGACTTAATGATTTGATGACATTAAGGCTTTTGTATGAATTTTTTTTGAGTGACATAATATGGGATTTCCAAGATAGCTTTTTGTCGAAAGTGAGACCAAGTATTGACATATCTTCAACAAAGGGTAAACAAGATGTACCTAGAAAGATTCATGATTTCATTAATTTCCTATTATTTGAAAATAAAATACATTTTGTTTTTTGAGGCGAAAAAATGAAACTGGCTTTGAAGCCCCATTCAAACAGGTCATTGAGGCATTTTTGGAGTGTTCCGGTCATGACAGGAATTTGAGTACCTCGAATGTATATGTAAATGTCGTCTGCAAAAATGATTGATTTTGCAGGATTTGTGATAATGTTGGGCAGGTTATTAATTGCTGTTTAGAAAATAAAAAATGCTAAGTGGAGAACCTTGAGGCACTCCGTTTTCTAACATAAATGTATCCGATGTTTGATATCGAATTTTAACTTGGAAGGGTCTAAACTTGGTTTAAGAAGTTGGTTAATTAATGTTATAATTTACTTGTATTATAAATGTTTTCTTTACAATAAAACATTATGAAAAAAAAAATACATATCCTGAGGCATAGGTTCGTCACTGATTGTGTCACGTTAAAATTTACAATAGTTTGTTTTCAAGTTTTTTTTGTTTAAGAAATTCTTAGTTAGTTATATTGTGGTTCATTTTCCTTGATAAATGCATTTTCCATACGGTTTTTATTTTTGGATCCTTATGTATTATTTTAAGGAGCAGGTGTAGGCAACTTAACTCACTGGACGACATATTATGGTATCTCATCGGGTAAATAGAATTGTCTACAGTTTGTTCCTTAAGGGGGCTAGAGCGTGTCATGTTTCGAAGTAATAATTAAGCATTTCATACAGCATCTACATGAAAGTATCTACAGGCAGTATGTAAGTATTCCTATTTTTTTAAACTATAGTGTATTATTCAAATGTATTTTTTATTTTTAGTCCTTAAATTAAAAACAAAAAAAATCAGGCGTTTTTTAGAAATTAAACATTAGTTCAGACTTAAATTAGGTTAAAAAATCGATTTGTAAAGTATATTCGATTGTTAGAAATTCGACAGTATACAATTATAAATTGTTTAAAAAAAAAAATAATTGTATATGGAAAAATATGAATATTATAATAATATAAGGTATTTTGTATAATGACTAGTTTCAACCGTCGGTCATCATCAGGCTTTCGAAGCACACTGAACAATAAAAATAAATGAAGAACACAATATATTAATATAATATACTCGCAAAATCCGGGTTTAATTATAATTTATAGGTAGTCCTAATACCTTTAAGTGCTATACTTTCAGAACTATAATTGCAATATTATGAATCAACCCACATATTGAATCACAACATATACAAACAAATAACAATATATTTCAGCATATTTTGGATACGTAGACGATATTTCATTTTTATTCTTAGGCGCAAGCAGACAGGCAGTAGCTATGATTAAAAATGTATATAAAGTTAATGAATATCTCTAATTTACATTTGAAACACAAATAAATAATAAAATAAACTTTTTAGACCCGATAGTAAATATCTCTATCAAATTTAATTTCAATATTTATAGAAAACCTATACCTAAACTAATTCAATAGGTAGTTCCAAACGACTCTAATCATCCGTATTTACAAATATTTGGTTATTTTCATTCCATATCATATAAACTCTAACGTATCCCATTAAATAAAACTGATTATATAAATTAACTTTATATTATTTGTGATTATTATATTAAAATTAATTTGATTTTAAATGTTTTTAAACAATCCAGAAAATTCACACGAATATAAAAAATAAACTTCACAACACTATAAATAAAATACTAACAAAAAATACGATACATTTTGTATTCTATGAAAAACCACTATTTTAACAGGTAATTTTTTTTAATATCTTAAATAAAAACAATAATAATGTAAAAATTGCATTTAAAACTAATGATAATGCTATTAAAACAATAAATAATAAAATTAGGCAATTACAAATAATAATTCTAATAACTATGATAATTATGGTGTTTTTAAACTAATATGTAGTTGCAATAAATTTTACTACTATAACACTTCAACACTATAAATAAAATACCAAAAAAAATAATAAATTTTACATTAAAAAAACTAGCAAGTAATTCACATTTGATTCGAAGAGCATAAATCAGAAATTAAATTTAAAAAAACTGACCCCAATTCTCACTTTGCAAAACATGTATTAGAATCAAAACACAACGTAACATAGAAAAATACTAAATAGTTTTACACAGCAATAAAAATATTTATTTAAACTTAATATTAGAAGAAAAATAATAATTTATTTATTATGAAGTTAGACATGTTTAATATACAAACTTATTCGAAAAAAATGATATTTAAACATTTTTACTTGATAACGACAAATATTCTTAACTACTTCTATTTATGACATATCTATAATCTATGTAACTTAGAGTAAACATTATATTATATTTATATTTTTCAAAATACAATTAATTTTTTTTATTCTATACTTATTTAAATTATTCATACAGACATTGTTATTCATTTCAGTTGGAATAATTAGTTCATACTAATACAAAAAAAGGTCATTTATATTATGAGCTTGAATATTATTTATGTATATTATATATATATATATATTCTATCATAGAATATGACACAAAGGATAAGATTTGTATATACTACATAATTACTATAATATTGCAGTTATAAAATAAATGTATAACACAAATACACATATTAAAATAATGAAATACTTTAATTTATCTTTATAGTTACCACAACGTCATCTTATTACATTACTACACCTTTTTTGATACCTAGTTGCAAAATATGTATTAAAAAGATAAATTGCTATAATAGGAGAGAACTGTTTGAAACAATCTAATTATTATTTTTATTAAAACATATCTTACGCACATTTGATAAAGTATCATTAGGAAAAGGTATTAAAATACATTTTTAAATAAGGCTTCAAATGCGAATAAAAAAAAATATAATTGTATTTAGATGTTTTTAAATAGGTACTGACTGGAACGAAGAGTTCGCTTCTTAGAACACAATATAACTGCTATAAACAAGCCAAGTTTTGTTTTGTAAAATATGAATGAGGACTCAACAATACAATATCCATTAAAAAAACAGATATTATATTTGTATCTTTTTTAAGATTTATTATGTTTACATGGTATGTCGCGATTTTGATACATCTTTAACCTACACATACAATTTTCAACTTGTAGCTAATTATACAATAGAATAAGTCATGTTTTCCGACTACTCGTACCATGTGTACACCATATTTTGTTATTTTAGTATTAATCCATAAAATAATTTCTTTAATATCGTTATCGAAATTAAGTGGTGAACGTACTATAGAATAGGTTGTGTAACAAAATTTGAAATACACTAAAACATAATACTGCGTAGGTAATTCAAATTGTAAAGTAAGTATATTTCAAAATCGGTTACCATTTACGTATTATACTTGAATCCCATTGAAGTGTAAAATAAATAAAATACAATAACGTATTTTGATCAAAATGAAAAGAGATTGAATTGATATATCGTTCATTATCTGGTAGTTAATTTATTTTATTTGTTGAAAATGAAATTGATCGATCAACAAAATCGTAAAATTCCTAACCTTGCTCGAAGCCGTATTTTTCCATGTACGTATTTTTTTTAAAAACGGAAAGTATACATCGACATAATGTGTAATTAAATTTACAACGGTAGTGTACATATATAGTATACATATGTAACCGCTTAGGACTTAGGTACAATCATAATATTAAAACGACTGTTCAAAACCAAAATTAAATCATTTCCAATTGTGTTTTATATACTTAGAGATTATAATAACGGAATCCCGACCAATTTTTCTTTCCAAAAATACCGGGACCACTATGAATAGCCCCGGGATTTCAAAATATGTCAATTCGATTATGTAATGTAGCCCGATGACATGCATTAATGACGGTCAACGTATTTGTTATATATTTTATTATTTATTGTTAGGACGTATAAAAGTGCTGGTTGGCATAATTAGCATTTAAATATTTAACGTCAACTACACCTACTAGCATCGAATCAGATCGTGCATTTTCAGCTGAAGTCTACATGAGAATTAAATTTAGAAAGAGACTTGGAGATTAGACATTTAGACGCATTGCTATTTCTACGTTCATATTTTCAAAACATAAAAAAATAAAATATGTTCTTATCTAATTGATTAATACATTTTTTTAGATTTTAATTTTATTCAGGATTGTTTATTTGGGTGATTGTAATTTGCGCCACCTACAAGTAGTAAATGTTACATATATATTTTGCTCCACGTATGGTATCGTCTCATAATGTAATCTACGCCATATGGGGCATGGGCGATATGTCTAATCTCGCCTACTCGATCACATTATATTGTAATGAATTGACTTATATGTTAACACATATACGAATTTTATAATAAAGATATATTGATTTTTCTAGATACAAAAAAATATTATCTTTCAGCTAATACTTGTCAAATATTTTTATTATTTTCTCACACATTTACGAATTAGACACTTTAGAATACAATTTCTGTTAGGTCGTTCATGTTCATTATGTTCATTCATCTTCTCATTTACTATATCAATATATTTTAAAGAAATATACATTTTTCTGGGCAATTTTTTATGATACAGTGCTATCTTATATCACCTTATTTGTCCGGCGAACTTAATTATACCTAGTAGGTATAACCTTCGAAGAATAAAAAATGTTTGTCTCTTGTGCTTTTGATCAAACTTCTAGTGTTGTGATGCGTATCCATTGCAATTTTAATAAAACGGTAAATATCTATGCGTGTGAACACTTTACTCGTGGTAAATATTGGACTGACGCGACGCGACTGTCACACATCTACCGCGATCTCACTATCAATATTATCAACCGGATTGAATAAATGATCCAGTTTTGGTGACGGCAAATTTACGTGGAAAATTGCATAGTACTATTAAACGGTAATCGTTATCGGTCGTGGCGCAGATTTCATGAATACCTTTTTGGACGTGGTGCAGATTACATATATTTTTATTATTTTTGATCAGTAATTTTTGATAATAAGCAAATTTTCTAGTAACTTTTTAGAAAAAGTGAAGAAGTAAATAATTTTTTTGTGTTTTTCAAATTATAAGTACATGTGTTTTCGATACAATTTTAATATTTGTTCTTAGTCAGTGTTTGTACTGATAGGCATCACAATTTTATTAACAAATTAATAATTTGTATTATGTATTCTCAATTTTGTCCGCATGTTATTTTTTTTCAAAGTCACGGTTGCACGGTTTTCTCGTTTTGTTTTCGTATTATAAACAAACATGTATTGACATATTATATTATTATTAAATACTGTACTCAACCCGAATTTTTTTTACCGCTACGAACAAATTTTTTAATTGCGAGCAGTTATTTTTATGGGAAATCGAGGTTTTTTTAAATGCCTTATATGCATTACATATAAAAAGATAGGTCAGAGGATCAATCAGAGGATTTTTATGGATAGCATCGAGTACATTATTTTAATTGTTTTTAGTTATTAGCGTGTTTTTATACAACCATGCATAAAACATGTTTACGTAATTCAAACTATTTTAGTTATAAGATCTATAATATTCTTATGGATTTCATTGAGTTCTTAAAAAAAATATATATATTATATATTAATTACTATCAATAATTGGTCAGCAGAGGAACAGAAGAGTACGTATATGGTATGTGTGAGTGTGAACGTACTTCGCGCGTATACGTGTGTGCATAATAATACGCATATATAAATAATATAATTTATAAATGAAACACAACTATAACTTTTTGTAACTTAGTTACTTTTCAATTACATTATATAAGTTATAAACAAACAATTCATAAGGTAAAAATTAAAACATACTGCCTTCTATCTCTATGAATAGTATACAACTTCACAACAGTGTATAACAATAGATCCACCGATTATATTTTCGACAAATCACTTTTTTAGTGAATCCTTTGTTATGATTATTTTGAACAAAATATTTTTGGTTTCATTGCTTATACTTATTCTTTAAAAATAAAATAAAATATAATTTGTTGTTTAAGCTTTTAAGTTATTAAAATTTAGAACGATACTGTCGTACTACTTAACAATGATTAATCTACCAAAATAGTAAATCAGAGGATGTTTTAACTTTTTTGAAATAACTTAATTTATTCTTTTGATATTTAAACGAATCAAAAATAATTATAATTACGTCAAATAATAATTATTAATAATAAATAAACTTTTGTAACAATGAAATTTCCCTTTTTTTATAAAGAAAGTCTATATTTTAACAATTGTGTACAGAAAAAATTGCAAAAAACTTCAACCGAAATCGAAAATTAAACACTGCACAGTCTAGAATTCTTGTCACGGACTATTCACTTGTTTATTTATTTGGTTATTACATTACATTCAAAAGTTTAGCGAAATTAATGTCAGTCGGGCCTCGGGCACACTGACATACGATTAGAAGAATAATATTACAATTTACAATATTGAACTTTGATAAATTAAAAAATGTTTCTTCTTTCTTCAAAAGCCGCTACTTTGCCAGTCAACATTCCTTATCTACATTTTAAATTATATATTTTGTAGAAATATTGGAAATCCAAATAGTCGTGACCGACTATAGTTTTTATTTTGATGTTTACCTACACCGATTTGGATTTGGTTCTCTAATGTCTATGCTACGTTAATCACAAAAATAAATCAAGTATCATTTAATAATTACCTATAACGTTTGTATTTCTTTATTTTAAAATAGTTCAAAATGACAAAATATAGGTAATACAAAAAAATTATGTACAGTGAATTAAAACTAAAATTAAAAATAAATAAATTCTATTTCTGAAATTAAAAAAAAAAATGTATACAAAATTGAATTAAATTCTTTGCGAAGAAAAATTAAATTTTTTGCATAAATTATCCGAGATAATTTTTCCGCTCACAAAGTGTGGTTCTCCCGGGATATTGCCTACCGTTGCCCCCCCTTAAAACTAGGCCTGCTTATGCCACTTTTAAAATTATTTTTTATATGTATATGTATAAAATATTAAATAGCTACCTAGACAAAATAATATCTACCCAATAATTATTATTTCATCTACATAATAATAATTATCAAGACGACCATATACGGCTATAATGTAATTTTTGTTGATAGCAAGGAAAATATTCCAGCACTATAAAAGGCAGTGCCTTAATTATTTATTTTTCGTAATGTAAATCCAAAAAATATTCAATTATAAGGAATTATTCTAACAATAATTATGTTTTTGATTGAATATATTATATTTATTTGTGAATTCAAGTAATGGTGAACTGATTTCATCTTAGAACTTCTTGAACTATTTTCATAAAATTCTAATGTTGTTTGCCGATGAGAAAGCTATTTCGTATTATTTTTGAAAAGTAAATACTACTGAGAGTTGTTGGGTTCTAATTTCCCAAGAAATTCACATTCAGTCGTCCCAAGTAATGTCTGATCGAGTCTGTGGATTCGTTCTGCCCACTGTCGTGTGTCTTTTACGATTTACAAAATGTGAATTGACGCTGAATGTATTAATAAATCGTTAGCGTTTAAAAATGTATTGAATTTATCAATGATGTAAATTTGCATGCTTTTAAAAAAAACATATTTCATCGATAATTACCTACTGATCAGTGTTTTGTTAAATCATGGCCGTCCCTATGGTGGGGGGGTGGGGGCGAGTAGGGCCCGGGCGCTAGGCGTCACGCTTTTGAATTTGGGGCCTCACGTTAAACAAAGTTTAAAATACAAAGAAATACATTACGATTTTATTAGATGTAACACCTGCTAAATCAAGAGCAGATTACATTTCTTTTACGCATTGTAGAAATTTGAAAAAATTTGAAATATGAAATAAGTTAATATCTTATATGCTTCATTCTCGGAATACCCAACAGCCTTTTTGTACCATGCACTGCCCATAGATTTAACTTACATTTCTGGGACATGGCATCTTCTGTACCGGCTGCTATGACATTTGTGTATTATGTGTAGTGCTTCTACTGAGGGATTGCAATACTTGTCAGATTTTACTTTAAAACCAATGTCATACACAGTGGCGTACCTAGGCCTCTCTTACAGGGGGGGCGAAATATATTTTTATCTATTCTTAAAATATCTTAAAAATGTACGTCACAGCTAATCTAACCTAACGGAAATTTCATACTTGTAAAATACTTATTAAATAAAACATTTTAATAGGTACATAAAAAAGAAATTATTGTTTAATTTAATAATATAGTATAATGCATGTTATAAAATAATTTTATTATAATTATAATTTATAATACAAAGTCTGTTTTTCTGTTTTTATCATACTTATGCTTATCTCTTGATAAATGTGCAATAGTGCAAGCCCGCATAAGCGATCCTGGCCCATTTTGGAACGTAGCCATGTTTTTAGTCTACAGCACAAGCATAAAATAAAGCAAATAATAAATATAAATAGCTAAAAAGCAGACAGCAGTAGGTAGGTACTAGGTGTATAGGTACCTAGATTTATAAGCCAATTTTGTAGATTATTAATTTATCTTTATAAATAATATGTTCTGTAAATGTTTGACATTAAAGAACTTTTTTTTTAAACTAAAGTACTGAAGCAGTAGAAAGTATAAAAGCAGTAAGCATTCAATTGCTTTTTAAAAATAATATTGAGTCCTACAAATATTTTTTTGTCACGCCTGCACCGAAAGTTTGGTTTTCGACCACGGTTGAAGCGTTGGAAAGCAACCTTTTTCCATTCAGCGGGCGGAAAAGAGGAAATCCCCAAAGTGCCGGGCGGAAAAGAGGAAATCCCCAAAAGTGCCGGGCGGAAAAGAAGAAATCCCCAAAAGTGCCGGCCGCCGGGCGCGTATCCCATGCACAACCAGAAACTAAAATGTATACCTACCACGGTTCTTACAAAACATAAACTTTTGGTTACATCTTAAATGTATAGTATAACCTCCTTGAATGACGCATAAACATTTAAACATATTTAATTTGCACTGCATAACCTTTTCCATAAACGCAGGGGCGTGACAAAAAATAGTATGTGTGGCTCGCGCGGGAAGGCCATTTCAGTCTTGCTGTCTTTTCAGCCAAAAGGTTCTCCATAATCCGGTGGGGACAATTTCGGGGAGTCGTATAAAGCGGATTTGATTTTCTCAAACGCCAGCTGTTCGACCTCCGTCCAACGCCACTTAGCTCCGTGTTTGAGTCTATCGGTTAGGGGTGCAATGGTGTCCGAGTAATCATCGACAAACTGGCTGTACCAATTGCATGTTCCTAAGAACCTACGTAGGTCCCTAACTTTTTGGGGTCGTGGAAAGTTTTTAATGCATTCTAACTTTTCCGGTTGTTTGTTTATCCCATCGGCGTCTACCAGATGTCCAAGAAAAGAAATTTCGGTGGTCCCTATCTTACACTTTTTGGTGTGGCAAGTTAATCCGAATCTATGTAGACGTTCAAGAACTTTGTCCAGGTGGTATTGGTGTTCGTCCAAGGTCTCCGAAAATATGACTATGTCATCTAAGTAGACCTGAACGAACTCGTCCAGGTACCCACGTAGTACCTCATTCATGAGCCGTACGAAAGTCATGGGGCTATTTTTAAGACCGAATGGCAGGACTCTAAATTGAAATAAGCCCCTGCGGGTCCGGAATGCTGTGTATTTGCGAGCATTTGGATTAAGTGGTACTTGCCAGTATCCTGACTTAAGGTCCAGTATGCTAAATACCTTCGCCCCCCTCATCTGCCTTATCAACTTGTTCAAGTCGGGCATCGGGTACGCGTCAGATTCGGTCGCGTCGTTAAGCCTCCGGTAGTCGACGCAGAGTCGATGTGTCCCGTCCTTTTTTTTCGCTAGTACTACGGGTGCGGCCCAAGGGGAGGTGCTCGGTTCGACTAGGCCCTGTGATTCCATATCCCTTACCATCTCGTCTACGACTGTTTGTTTAGCCGCGGGGTATGGATATGGTTTTAGTGCGATTGGGGTATTAGTTTTCAGGAGGATTTCGTGCTCTAACAGTTTGGTTCGGCCGATCCGGTCGCTGAAAACGTCCACGTACTTCTTTACAATACCGGTTAAGTTTGCGCGTGTTTCCGGGTCGCCTACTATTTCCAATTGTGATAGGTCGGGAGCGGTATCGGTGAGTGTTGTGGTGCACCCTTTCCAACACGCTATGGTCCTTTTCCTAGTTCCTAAGTGGATTGTACAAGCGGCGTAATCCCAAGAGACTTCGTTCTTAACGAGGAAATCGTGTCCTAGTAGTACCTCGCAGTACAGATCTTCCAAAATGGATGCTGTGAATTTTACTTCAAGATCTCCTATTCGGGTTGCGAAGGCCACGGTACCAATTGTCGATTTGGTGTGTCCGTCTGCCAGTCGCACGGTGGTGGTTAATCCGTTTATTGGTGTTCCGAATTGTTTCGCGATGTTCGGGTTTACATATGATTTTTGTGCCTGCGAGTCTAACAGCGCTGTTACGAAGCCCGACCGAAATTCAAGTTCCACTGCGGGGGTGGTGATTTTGTCTGGGCGTGTTCGTAGAGCGTTTGTGGATACGGGGCGCTCGTAAGGACGGGGCAACTGGTTGTCAACCGCGATTTCAGGTACGAGGTTGACTGTGTGAACTGCCATTACCAGGGAGTCCGAATCGGTTGTCTCTGTGTCCTGAGCGTTTTCCGTTGGTGCAGGTGTGTGTATGTTCTTCGCAGCGCTTTGGGCGGCCACGGTTGGTTGTGTGTGGTCCGCGGTGCTTTGGGCAGCCGCGGGCGTGTTTGTGTGGTGTGTTTTTGTGACGGACATTTTCGAGGACACCAGTCTCGGGCCCACATGACCAGTTATCGGTTTGGCCGACTTCTGGTATGGTATTCCACGGTGGTGTCCGTCGACTATATCTCCATTTTCCATGTCGAAATGGGTATTTGGTCCTTGTTTGCAGTTGATGGAGTCGGCCAGGTGGACTACTACCTTTGGACTCCCCCGCCGTTTCCCGACTGGGTGGGTCGGTGGGGGCATTCGCTATTCCAGTGACCCCCTCCATAGTACCTACATGGACCCGGGGGTGCTTGTCCCTCCATGGTGCCACGTGCGTTTCGGGCTGGCCTGCGTTGGTGTGCGTCCTCCCTCCCTTGTGGTTGGGAGGTTGCCGGTCGGGTTCGGGTGTCGCGTGTGTTTACGTGGGGATCCAGAACGCCGGCGATTTGTCGTAATTCGGCAAACGTCGCTGGGCGTTGTAGTCGAACGTGTATGCGGAATTCCTCACGTACGAGCCCGGTGATTACCCCTACCAGCTGGGTTTCCGTTAGCGAGGTGTTTATTCGACGCGCAAGTTTTTGTTTTGACAACACGAATTCCGTGAGTGTTTCGGTGACGGATTGTCGGGTCGCGAGAATCTCCGCGCGTAGCTGTGCTTGAATTTCGGGGTTGTTGAAACTTTCCAACAATTCCGTTCGAAATTCAGTCCAGGTGAAATCCAGGACCTTGATGGAAGCCCACCAAGTTCCGGCTGCACCTTGGAGCTGCGGTTCCATGGCTTTCGTCCAGCCCGACGGGTGAATACGCGCTTGGGTCAAAATTGATTCCGCATTCTCCAGGAATCGTATCGGGTCTTCGGCTTTGAGACCGAAGAATTCCGGAAGCGAGGCTCGTGCGGTGCGTAGGTCCTCGTACGGGATTAGGACGGATTGTTCGTGTGCGTGAGGTGTGGGAGCGGGTCGAGGACACGTGTCGTATGTGTCCGCGAAGTGTACGGATCGTTCGTGGCGCGGTTCCCGGTCGGAGTAGGGCGTTCGTGGGGGTTCATAACATAAGTCATGTCCCGACGGCCGTCTGTGATCGGGCCCCACTTCCCAGACCGGGTGGTCTCGTGCGAACGATGTTTCCGAGGGTACCCGTCCCGTGCTGTGTAGTTGGGGGTCTATTCGCGGCGGTGATTGGTGTACTCGGTCGTTGGCCCGCCCCGATATACCCAACTCGATGCGTCGCATGCTTTCCGCCAAGCGACGTTGGTCGTCACCAAGGCGGGTCATTAGTGACTCGAGTGTGTGTACCCGGCTCCCGAGTGGTTCGGTTGGTGACGGGCTACGATTTGCGTTGCGACGGAGTGTGATCGGTTGGTCGTATGTCACGTTTACCGTGTCGGTAGTGTGCGATTCGGTATTAGTGTTGGGCACTTCCGGAGTGGACCCACTAGGTGCAATGTCCAAGTAGGGTTGTTGGGTCGCTGTACCGGCCCCGTTACCCCACTCGTTTCGCCTCGAGTCCATGGTGGGCCGCTGTCCGTTGGTTACCTCCGAGGTGTCGTCACTATCCACTACCGATTGTAGGTGGACGATACCCGGTTCACCTCCTAACTCGCGTATATAGGAGTCTAGTCGTATTTCTATATCTGCCTTTGTGCCCGACGAGTGTAGGCCGCGGTGTTCACATTCGCGGCGTAGCTCCTTCAACGTCAGACGTTCGATCGCTCTTCCGGACATATTCCTCTTACTATAATTTCCGGCTGTTACAATTCAAAATCGTATATGGCGGTATACCGTAACGTTTGTGTCCGGTACGTAATCGTTTATGACGGAAGACTGCGCGAGCGTGTTCCGTTTTGGTAGTTTGTTTACGTTTCGTGAGTGTCGCGGCGGCGAGTCCGGTGTTTTGTAAACACGGCTATCACGCGAGCGATTTATCACGGAAGCGATACACTGATTATTAATGACGGCGGCGTCTATCGAGTCGTTGACGACGGCGTCGGTCCGTGTCTCGTGTGATATCGGCGGCGGGGTGTTCGATAGACTGATTACCGGCGGTCCGTCGTTATCTTTATTATGACCGGTTTCGGTGGCATCGGTTTACGCTGCGGGTCGGCTGGTGCGAGTCGGTGGTTTAATAAAATTATTTTCCTACCCAGCTCATGCGTGTCCAGCTGTTATCTCGCGCGCGTGTGTATTTTCGTTGCCCGGGTCCCAAGTGTTTCGCGATTGTGTGCGTTTGTTGGGAATTCCGTACCTCGCTCGACAATATTAGAATTGCCGAGGGCGGTCTGACTTATGTAACGACTTAATAAGCAAAGCGCGTGGTAAAACAACGAAAATTTTCACTGACCTATAGTGGTAAGTATCCCCGCCTGTCACGCGGGAGACCGGGGTTCGATTCCCCGCCGGGGAGCCAATTTGTCGTGGGCCGATTAGGGGGCGACACGACGTTCGTAGGTTGCACGTGTGGGTCTCGTAAGGGCTGCACGACGCACAATTATAAGTTGGTGTAATGATGTATAGTAAAACGTATAGCAAAAGATGTATAGTAAAACTTTTATATTAAGCACAATGATACAAATTCACATAAGTGTGATGCAGTATGGTAGTCTTCAAAAATGTTCGAGTGGGTACAACGTCGTCCTCTCCTCGACCGAGTCTCGAACATAACAAGGTCTCTTCGCCTTGTTGGCCGTTGTCTACGGCGGTGTCGATGCCCCCCCTGTTCCACCGGCAGGTGCGGGGTACGGGGGGATCGTTATCGCGATCCGCGGACTGCCGGCTGACAAGAATAGCAACGCGGTCGGCGGTGTACGTTCTAGGGAACTGCCGCCGCCGGGTCCGCGTCACTATCTTCAAATGTAAAATGTTCTTTTATAATCTTTAATAAAATATCAGTTTTATTTTTGTCAGATTTAATAATGGAACGGGGTAAAAGTAAAGGCAATGTTGAAATGGCATGATACTTTTCATTTAAAAATCTTGATTTTAAGTCTGTTATGATATTATCCAGTAAAGGTATATAAATAGAAAGTTTATAATAGTTTTCAATAGACGTGGTTTGATAATTAGATCTAGATATTTGTTTTGAAGCAATTCGAGGCTTTTTTAATTCAATATCCAATTCAGTCATTTGAATCTCAGCATCTCTGAATAATGATTTAAATTCTTCATTACAATCTTTTCTTTTATTTTCTAAATTTGACAAAATATCTGTGATTATATGTGCAGCTTGACTTATATCACTATTGGCACTTTGTAGTAATTTACTGGCAGATGCAGTTACACATAATAATGATGAAAGTGAATGTAGGGATATAATAAACTCACATGAACATACAGCTGTAAGTAATGTTTTTGCCTTTGACGATGAATCTTGTTCATTCCAATCTGATATTTTAGTTAATGCTTCTACAATATAATTTAAAGAAGATTTGAAAATTAAAACACTATCATGACGGTCCACCCATCTGGTTTCACATAAACTTTTAAGTCGCTGTTTACCATTAAGAATTGTTTTTAAGACATAATTTCTTTTAGATGACAAATTAAAAAAAGCTACAACTTCTTTCATTAACCCAATACCATTTCTAATTGCTTGAATAGATGAGGATCTTGAAATTGATAAGTTGAGTGCATGGTTTGAACAAGGACAGTGAAAAGCATTTAAAGCATAGGACTGAATTTTTTTAACAGCTCCTTTTAAATTAAAATTCATGACAGAACAACCGTCAGTTCCAATACCGATACAGTTTAGAGGATTTAAATTTAAATGTTGTAATATTTTGATCACAATTTCTCCAAGGATATCACCAGTTAGTTAGAACCGCCAAAACAAAATGATAACACCTGATTCGACTATAGATAACAAAAATATTTTAAAATCTAGGGATTGATCATGTTATCATGTTATCAATTATCATATTATTGACTTCGTGATAAAAAATCAAAATTATGCATATAATTATACGACCCACGGGGGGGGGGGGGCGAGTGCCCCCTTCGCCCCCCCCCCACAGGTACGCCACTGGTCATACACAAGATGGGAATCTCGTGCCAAATCAATTAAACCAATTAATTTTGAATTATGCCAATTGGTCATTTTTTAAACTGATTAACAGTTTTTAAAGTTTTTTTTCGTAAAATGTCAATGAAAAAAGTTAAGTCTATTTTAAAATGTTTACATTTATATGCAATGTTCCTCGTACATAGTTATTACTTGGGTGAAAAAATCTCTAAAATATGTAAGCACAATTTTTAATAATAAGCCTTAGAATTTGAAATTTTTAAAAAAATTAATGAAAATCACGAAATCTGTCTACTCTTTGTAGTTAAAAGTTGATAAACATTTCAATATTTAAGACTTGATAATGTATTAAAATGCACTAGATATGTTGTTCTTTCCAGTAAACCAAAAACAATTTGCCGGTGAAACGCAAAAATATTTTATAAGCGTTAGAAAATTATATCTTGCTAAAATCGAGTGTTTCTGAGAAATCGATTAAAATGTGTTAGTTATTTCTTCGTAACTCAAAATATAATAATCGGAGAAACTTTAAAAGTTTATAGAACAACTATAGAAAAATTTTCTAGAGACGGTGTACATTTTTTTTAAAGATTTTCACAATTTATATGCTATTTATGGGTACTTTAAATGTTTAAAACGTTAACTTTTTGCTTTTTTTTTAATATAAACTAATTAACTCATCCTCCTGACTTTTTTCACCGAGAATCGTGTTCTTGAAAGCAATGGTAGATTTGTTTTAAATTTTGAAGACCATTACAACAGTATGATTCACCCATCTTTGTAACTCACCTTACCTTGGGGCTTGGAGTCTCATCCGACTAGGAAACTCGCCTTATTTCACCTACTACTCACGTGTAAGAACTTATTCCTTTAAATATTCTCTCTATGAAATGTTACGTCCGTACACTTGAGTATCACGCCCTTTTAGTGATTTCAATGAATCAATAAATCATTTGATCACTATGCCCTTGCCGTGATTTCAATCTACAAATAAGCCATGAGAAGTTTTGAATTAAAAATGTTTAAACGTATTTATTGAGCGCAAGAAAGAGCACGTAAAATACATCGAAAATATAAAATATATAGTATAAATTGTGTGTACACTCAATTATGCAATATAAACGATTGAATCGTTCTTTTTTATCGTACTTTTTTAATTTTGAACTGAAACATCCTCATTTTTTGTGAATTTTATACATCAGATTTTGTTGAAAAATATCACTGAAAGGGCAACTAAAAAGGTTTTAACTAGGTCAACAAAATACTTTTTAAACCACAACGGGTCAAGTCGGTCTAGGGCGTTTTGTCGCCGATTTTTTTGGCACCCCAGTTTTAAAATTTAAAATTAAATTAAATTTAAAATGTTATTAAATGTTAAATTCTAAATTATCTTAAATATATAGCTATTTTAAAGAAACATTATTTTCAAGGCCTCTTCAGAATATAATTTATTTTTACGATGGTAATTTGTGACAAATTTAAAAATTATTTTATCTGAGTCTATACATTTTGATAAGTTATATCCATATAAAATAAAGTTATTTTGATTTTGTATCATTCATTATTTATATTTTATACATACAGAGTGTCCTATACATATTTGTTGAATTCATAATTTTTTTATAACTGTGGCGCAAAACCCGCCTCACTAAAAAAGGTCAGCGCCAAAACTTCCGTGTCCGGGACCAAGTAATCAATACCTTTCACTATAGCTTTATACATTATGAAAAATATCATGGCAAAATTGATTCAATGGATCTATTTTGTTTTGATAAATTGTAATGTAAACACTTAGAGTAATTACTTATTACTCAATTACTCCATATTGTGTACACATGATTTTCAGTTACGCGATGATAACAATATGTACGATATTAATGATAACATCTACGCGTATTACGGGGGGATATGGGATTTAGGGAATATCCCCACCACCCATTATGAGCCGTACATTGCTTTATTACACCTAAAAATTAACAAATTACTTAGAAGAAAAAATTTCTATGAAACGTTATTTTGAAATTCCCATCATCAAACATTTCAGTTTCAGCCCCAGTTCCTACGTACTACGCAGTACGGACATTTTCGAAGGATACACAGGCTACTCGCGAGAACAAACATTTAATCTTCCGTTCCAGTCGTGTGAGTGAAGGCAATTGCGCGGGCCCTGAACGCGTCCGTACGACGTTTTCGAGTTCTAATCACAGCTCATTGCAACAGTTGTGATAACAAGAGTTAGGGGCTCTTTCGTCCCATTCATTTATTAATCATTATCAATATTACCGTTATCATCAACTTACCATGTAGACGGAGCCCAAGGCATATTGTCTATAATATAATAATTGGACGGAGCCAGGGT
The DNA here is from genome assembly GCA_949715065.1 of Periphyllus acericola. Taxonomy (NCBI): domain Eukaryota; kingdom Metazoa; phylum Arthropoda; class Insecta; order Hemiptera; family Aphididae; genus Periphyllus; species Periphyllus acericola. Next base: position 30,783,376 of record OX454264.1, read on the forward strand.
CAACTGCGTCTGCGACTCTGCGTTGTCCGAGGAGTGGGTGGACCGACATTACGATCCAGTGCCGGCCGCTGTAGTCCTGCAGTGATGCAGCCCTTGCGGGCGACGAAATTTGCATCGCTCATGACATGGCCTCACCGTCATCCACCACTTACGTGTTTTCTGTTTACGAGTCGGGCCCAGGAGTGCGCGCGTCCGGTAGCCGACGCTTCGTCGTAAGTCGTAACCACAGATAATTATTATTTATATCTGTGGTCGTAACTGTTGATCCGTAAACAAAAGAACGAATAACCTCGTTCATGACCTAACATTATTGGTTCCTTGTTGTAACGATTTGTTTTCCGTTCTTGTGCCTTCTGTGCGTCGCGGCGGTTCGAATTGGTGGAGAGTTGTGTGTGCGCGTTTTATTTACGAATCTACTTTCACGGTCGACGATCCTGGACATTCGTGGTGCACGTTAAAACGCGAGCACGACGAACAACAACACTTGTTGCTCGGCATTCAGATTATCTGATTGTCGCTCGGGAACATCGGAAGTCTGGTTTGCGCGACCCGTGGTTCTTTGCCGTGTTGTCCACGGTAATATTATTGTCCGTACAAGGTAAGTAAAAAAAGGATTCCAGAAAATGTATTCGTCAGATTTTGTAAACATATTATAGTAACCTAATCGCGTTCGCCGGTTATGATGGATCCTACAAACAAGAACACCCTGATACTAGCCTGTTAGTTCCCCTCGATAATCACGTTTTTAATGCTCGCAGTTGATGTTTGCCATAGTCGGATTTATATATTAACAAGTTTGAACCAGCGATACTCCCGAGATTGTTGGTCTAATAATTGCACAATTAGCTAAACTAGTAACTTTTGTTTAGGAATAAACTTTGTTAGTAAGTACCAACCAGAAATTGGGTAATCTTGTGGTAATGTTATGCGGTCAACCGTGCGTTCACGTCCGAACGCTTATACATCTAATATTGTATTCACTGTACATCTCTTATACACTAACAATGTCTAATATGTGTAACATTTTTTATTAGGTAAAAAGTTAAATATCCTTACATTCAACCATTTAAATTATACTATGTTTACTACAATCTATACTTTACAACATTTTTAACATTATCTAATAACATTTTAAAGTATTAATTTTGTACATAGTTCTTTGACACATATCTTCAATGATCCCTGTAAATTTTCTATAAAATCAGAATGTGCTGTCGTCAAAATATCCACAAAAATTTGAGAACAGTTCAGAGTCTCATTGATGTGCTAAGAATTTTGTTTCAATATTATTATCTTCTTTGGTTGACTCCATACGACACATAGCAATATACGGTAGACCCTCCTTATGATGGTTATAAATTAGTGCTGAATATTTTTTTGAAACTTTAAATGACTGCACATATCACATAGTAATAACATGATATATTATTAAGAGTATAATATATTCTGAGAGAGTTAACTTAACAACAATATTATACTGGTGTATAATGAAGTAGAAATGATTTCAAAGCATAAATAAATAGGTCAGTTCATTTAATATTGTACTAATATTTATAGTTTCATGATAAAATAATATTTATTGATTAATATTATAAGTGTACATCATATTAGTTCATTATAAAAATATCTATTCCCATGCAAGACAGACAAGAAACCAGAAATTATATTAAACGGGAGAATAATGGCATGTTAGATCAATTTATTTTTTAATTTCTCCGAAAACTTGTATTTGTGTTTTATTAGTGTATTTGAATGATTCATAAGAAAAGTTGGTATTGATAATTAACACATTTCCATCAATAATACACAGTTGTAAATAGTCCACTATAAGAATCGTTTCTGTGTTAAATCAATTATCACATACATTTTGAAAGTATTTTTATTATCTTTCAATTTTTTTGTGTCTAAATAGACTTTGTTGTTCTAGTTGAACATATTATACAAACAGCATGACACCTAATTGTTCATTATTGGAGTATAAATTACGTCGTTATGTGTATTTGGGACATCGTAAGAATATTTATGTTCCACCATCATTTCGGAAATCATTTTGGAAAAATCAAAAGGATCTAGATGATATTACTGGTATCCAATTAATTGCGAAAGTTGTCTTTAAAAATAATATTAATGAGATTAATTCAATTGTTCCAATACTTTTAAAGGTAATGAATAATCATCAAAATTATGATGTAATATTTTCATATTAATTAATGGATTTTAGATAAAACATGAAAATAACATTATTGAAGACCAACATTTAATATTTGCATTAGCTGTTTGTGCCAGATTTCATGTAAAAAGTTGCAATCAAATGAATGCTAATGCATATGCAGCAGTAGAATTGATCTGTAAAGATGGATTGCAAATTTTAAAATTTGCCTACATGGTTAAAAAAGCCTCTTATCTTATATTCAAACTAGGTAATATATCTTATAAATTAAATATACAAAGTTAATGTTTTTATACCATTTTTAGGATATATTAAAATTAATACTACTGGATATGGAGCAGCGTTTAAAAATGCTATTTCGGGATGGTACTTGAATAATGATCCTTATCAAGTTACAAAACAAATTCTAATGTATAGGCATTATTATGGAATTAGTCATCGAGATCTGATGAAAATTTGTAATCTGACGTCTTCAGATCCATGTAAATAAAATTTATTTTGTATGTTTAGCCTTATAGTTAAAGTATTAATGTTTGAATGGAATACAGGTCGTCAGATTTTCATTGTTAATACATGTTTTGGAATCGGAAAAGTAAGATCAGACTTCAGTTCAATGATAATTGGAGATGGACATAAAATTGAAAATGAAATCAACTCGAGATTACAGTTAACATTTATCTACCATTATTTAGAGAAAATGAATGATGTGTATAAAAATATGACCATTAAAAAGATGTATTCAATGACGTGGGAAAAAGATTTTCTATCCATACCTCAAAGATTTCTTCAAAGTTTTGATGTTGGTTATATTTTATCATTTTAATACAATTTTTTCCTGTTTTAATTGAAATTACTTTTTTTAGGGATTATCTTTTTTTGTTACTCATTGTCCATTAAAAGTATTATTGGATCACACCTTCTGTTTAACGAAGAAGCATTATTTTTACAATGTGCAGCAATATAGAGGTTGTTGGAGATTTATAGCACGCTTTAACGAAACTGATTCACTAAGAAATTCTGGCATTCATCCAATTGAATCGTATCTGGAATATATAAGACATCGTTATAGTGGCTTGTAAGTAACATCCAATATATTTTTTCCATAAGAGTATACTATTGAAAAATAAAATGTATTTATATGGAAAAGAAAACAGGTGTTTGATTAAAACATCCAGCTTACAATTGTTAAAATATATCTAATTACTAGTTATTCCATTAGATTTATGACTGATTACTGATTCAGACTGATTAAATTATTTTATATATTTAATGTTAGAATTGTATTGCTTTATTATGTATATATTAATATTAGGTACATACATTTCTATTAATATTTGATAAGTCCTCTACATTTTGTTAATTTTACTTAAATAATTAATTAAACAAGATAATGTTGATCATTAGCAGTTATAAAACTTTTAATTGATTTAATTAATGACTATTATTGATATTTATTATGCAATCATGTGTAAATAAAATGTTCTAATTCCTGAATATATTTTTCTTATTCCCTTCTATTATTTATTATTATTTTAAAAATTATATACTAGAATATTAATTAAATTTTTTTAATTAATGATTTCAGTTATGTATCAGAAATTAAAGACAAAAATATGAAAAAATCTATAAAGTCATCTGAAAGTACTTTGTTTAACATAGAGTCATGGTGAGTATTAGTTGAAAAGATATTTTAGTCTTTATTTGAAATTAAAAATGAATCAGTTATTGCTTTATTTTTGTATTATTAACCCTAGGGACCCTAGCCCTGATACAACTCAAGTACCAGAGGTTGCAAAAAAACCAAAGAATCTGCTACAAGATCAGAAGACTTTTGATACTCATTTGTTACTGAAACAATTTGAAAAGTCGAAACGATTACAATTTCAACCTGATTATTCAATGGGGTTTAATATAGATGTTTGGTAAATATTAATTTTAAAAAAATTTTAGTATATCTATTGTACACAATGGATAAGTAATTACTTTAATAACTTACTTTTAGTAATATTATCTCTAAGAACACCAGCATTGATTCAATTGAAGTACCTAAAGTTGTGAAAAAAGCAAAAAAACAAAAAATTAAATCTAATACAACCAAGACTGGCACTAGAAAGGTTTCAAAAAAAATTAAACCAAAACCTAAAAAAGCAGCACCATTGTTAAAGTTTTTATCTGAAGAATTAGTGGAAAAGTCCTTAAGAGTATTTATTTATAAATATTTTATTTTATGTAACTTATTTTAAATAGTTTATCCCAAAAATCTAATTTTCAGTTCTTGCCACCACTTCAATGTAACATACTAATTGGATATGATGGCCGCCGTTGCACTTATAAACAATTTTGCAAATACATGCATTTGAAATTTGTTCGTGTTTGTGATGCAATTATACTAGTGATACTTTCATTAATATACCCACTAAGAAAACATATTAATAAGCCATATTTATGTGCTTTGAAGGACCCAAAGAAACCATTTTCATTAATTAAAATGAAGTCTAACACTACTATGAGTTTTGAAAGCTTGGAAAAAAAATTATTGGAGGTAAATTTATTATATTGTTTTATATAACTATGTAGTATTGATTTTTATTTTCTAGGGATTCAATAGTGAAACAAATAATAGTCGCCAAAAAAATTGGAAGAAGATAAAACCTTCAACCGCTATCAACTGGGCTATACGAAGTCGGAAATCTGTAGATGTATTTGTGTTTTTGGGAACGAATAAAATGACTATCAAGAACCTTAAAAAATCTAAGAAATTGTATGAAGAATTTTCAGGAAAAAAAGTGAAGTATGTATTTTAGATTTTGAGTAAATTTTTATTTATGTCATTCAAAAAGTATTGATCGTAGAGAGTTTTACAAAATATTTATATAGCTATTTCCTACAGATAATCTAAATTTCAAATAGTTCTGGATTTTTTTGTCTTATTGAAGGCTATTTGAAAATTTAGTGTTTTCTTAGTTTTATTTTTGGTAAAATGTCAATTAAAAAATTTGAGTTGATTTTATAGTTTTGAAATTGTATACAATGTTCTTCGTACATTATTTTTACTCGTGTCAAAAAATCTCAAAAATCGGTAGAATAATTTAACCTTTTTTAGTATCTTAAAAGTAATGCATCTTAATAATTTTAGTGAAAAGGTTTTCACATCAATAGCTGTCATTTCAGATGCAATCAAAATGTAAAAGTAATGATATCCCATTGTTTATGGGAAAGGATTTTAAGATCCACTAACCAATTAAATGACCCAATACTTTTATATTTAAATTAAATATTACAAATTTTAATTTATATTTATTACCATTATTCTTAACTGAATATTAAAATAATTATATCAATCAAAATTGGAGATACCACTGTTTTGTTAAATGCATTGCCATATATAAATTAATTAAAAATCTTTTTTTTTTTTGCAGGATAATTATTTGCTGTTTTACTGGTGGGCATGTTGACAAACTGAATGTATGTAATCAAGGAATGCTATTTATTGCTGGTTTTGACAAAAATGTTGGAAAAATAATTGATGCTTTTATAAATGATGAATTTTAATTTTTTTATTTATCTTGTACATAACATAAGACATTAATCATTGTAATATGGTTATTCCTATAATATATTTGAAAGAAACTATAGACAAACTTACGTTATTAATTTATACCAGTTTCACTTAAATCATTTTATTTTAGGATATTATAATGAATCTTAATTGCAACTAAATATGTTTAGTATATAATTAAGTTGTGATGGACACAAGTTTGGAAAAAGAAAAATTTTACTTTATCAGTCATCAACTCATTGTACCATAAAATAAAAATCTTTGGTGAAACTAAACTTGATACAATGCACATTGACACCTTGAAATACTGACAATTATATTACCTACCAAAATGTTTCTTTAGTATAAACTTCTGCATTAAACTTATATTATTGTTTCATATTCTATGATTCTATTAGTTTTATAAAAATGGTTTTCTCCTACAATTTTTCATGCATGGTCCTCATTATATATTCACCATCCAAAAAATATCTTACAAAATATCTTACAAATCTACCCTTCGCTTCTCCCACGTATACATATTTAACTGGTCTAGATCAGATTCAGCCATAATTTAAACTGTTCAGATTGTTACCATTCGAGAGTGTGTATAGGAAGGTAACTATATGTAATACAAATAATAAATAAATAATAACAAATAATACTATTCTATTTGTAATACAAAATTATGAAACATTTGTAGATATGGATAATATAGGGAAAAAAAGAGAAGTAAGAACATTTGATGTGAATATAACTTATTACAAAAAATTATTTGGCCAAAAATGTATTAATTATTTAGGTCCAAAATATTATAATTTAATGCCACTACATTTAAAAAAACTCATTTACTCTACAACTGGGAATCTTAAAATTGCAAGTATAAAAGAGCAAATTAACTTATGGTTATTTTCTTTATTAAGTGTATAAAGATTAAAATGCAACATTTCTATATTTATTTCACTTACTTTTTTTTTGTTTCTATATGTAACAATCTTAGATTTAGTTTTAACATTTAATAGTGTACCTAAATATTTGTGTCTATCATTATTTACCACCATCACAATCATATGCTTAAGGGAGGTAGACAATTTAGTGTAAAATTTAATTAATGTTATTTTTTTTTTTTATTATTGGTTATGCATCAACTACATAGGTTATTAGCATACAGGTGTTAATTTCTACATTGAATAATCTAATAATTATATGTTATTGTACAATACAATTTTTTTTAAGTATAGTATTATGTTATGGAAGTTTGAAAATGGACCAATTGCTTCGTACAGGTTGTCTGGGATGTTGAGATCTTTTCTTGCTTCGTTGAAGTTTGGGCAGTGGATAATGATATGCTTAATGGAGTAGTTTGTATTGCATGTTGGGCATAGGGGTGGATCCATCATTACCATGAGATGTGAGTTTAGATCAGTGTATTTCGGCCAGAGTTCGACAGAGTGCTTAATTTCTCTTAATTTATTTTCCATGGTCGTGTGCCAATGTGAGTTCCACAAATCAATACAGTATTTGTTTATATTTCTTTTTATGTCTATAAGTGAGGAAAAAGGAATAATTTCACTGTCTGGACTATTGACTGCATTTCTAGCCGCTTCGTCTGCCTTCTCGTTTCCCTTTATTTTCCAGTGACCTGGGGTCCATATAAATCTGATTTCTTTGTTAGATTTGGAAAGAAGGTTGCTAATTGAAAGAGCCAATGGTTCTGATAAGGTTTTGGATTGTAGATTTGCTAAGGCGCTAAGTGAGTCAGAACATATATCGATTTTTGTATTTTTGATATCTAGGGCTAATTGGACTCCTTTCAATAGTGCTAGGTATTCGGCTGAATAAATACTGCTTAACTTATTGAGTTTGTACTGTTTAGTTGCATTAAGGTGTACTACTGCAAGTCCTATGCCCATTTCGGTTTTAGACGCATCAGTATAGATCTGAGACAATTTAGTGTAAAATTTAATTAATGTTATTATTTACTTGTATTATAAATGTTTTCTTTACAATAAAACATTATGAAAAAAAAATACATATCCTGAGGCATAGGTTCGTCACTGATTGTGTCACGTTAAAATTTACGACAATTTGTTTTCAAGTTTTTTTTTGTTTAAGAAATTCTTAGTTAGTTATAATGTGTTTCATTTTCCTTGATAAATGCAGTTTGCACACGGTTTTTATTTTTGGACCCTTATGTATTATTGTAAGGAGCAGGTGTAGGCAACTTTACTCACCGGACGACATATTATGGCATCTCATCGGGTAAATAGAATTGTCTACAGTTTGTTACTTAAGGGGGCTAGAGCGTGTCATGTTTCGGAGTAATAATTTAGCATTTCATACAGCATCTACATTTCGGTTATGTCACTGTGTGAGAATTAAATATGTTTTTTTTTCTACACAAGTCACTTGGTGGCCTACGTCCTAGTCCCTAGTGCTACAGGTACACGAATTAAAAAAATGTTTTTTCATAATTAATTATATCAATAATTCGTTTTTGATTACAAATGATTAAACCTTGTATGACCATAAAAAGTAAAAACTTTTAGAATACGATTTCATTGTTGATTTCATGTGGAGTTGAAAAAGTAATTAAATTAAAACAAAAATGTTTTTTCAACAATAATTGTGACGTACAAAAGTAATGGGCTTATGTAATTTTCGACAAAAACAACCAAAAAAGAATATATGTAATTTGCGCCACAGCTAGAAACTAAATAAAAGGGCAATGTGTAATCTGCTCAATTTTATACCTTAAAATATTGTGATTTGCATCATTATTCACCTTATTCAAATTGTAATTTGCGCCAATTTAGAATATCGTTATATCTTACTTGGTTTGGTACATAGATGGCTTTTCTTTTACATCCATTTGAATATGTCTTACTATTACCATATTATACAAACTTTATTATAGCACGACATCAATACACACTACTTGATCTGATTTACCTGATTTCACTTTTTTATTAAATATAAAACAATATCTATAGAAAGCAATAAGTTTGTATGTAGAAAATGGGTCGTACCTCTTAAAATATCCCAACAAATACGTCGGTTTCCCATGAATCACGCTTGCAGAATTCCCTTTTCCATATGAATTGCGTCTCGACGATATTTAACCACCATAGTTACACTAATTGCGTCCCAACGTTGGAACATAATTTTCTTTCCCATTTTATACAGGATTGGGACAGAAATTCAATGTTATTGGAAGATTGAAAATATTATATTTGTCGTTTATGTCAATGTTACGATAATGTTCCATGAATAAGTTTCAATTGTTTATCGTAGAGTTCTTCTCGGCCTCTTTTGCTTTAGGTTATCAGTAGAGTTCGGATTTTGTAGGCGTTTGTTTTTTTTTTCTTTTGGTTTGACACGAATTATATATTCATAATGCTATTGTTAGTATTTTTTTAATTTTAAGTTGATTTTTGTTGTTTTCAATGACAATTTTACGAAATGTGTTCTAGATCTACCTACGTTTTAATAAATATTTGAAATATCGACATTTATTTTTATATCATATAATAACGTGTTCACTATGTCGTTTAATCTGGTCTGTCGGAATAGGAAAATTGACTGTTTTAATTGTCAAAAAGAATATTTTGGCAAGTATCAAAATCAAAATATATTATTATTTTTAACATTTTCTTACTATTTTTTCTATTCGATTAATGTAGACATTTTAAGTCACTGTAACCTGCATTATTCTATTGCCGTGAATCGCTATGTATAGGTTTATTAAATAATAAGATTAAAACAAAACTGATAAGCCTTTTGAAATTTTATTGTGGATTTCTAAAAATCATTTTGGTGCTTTTTAGTTTTTCAGCGCTTGATTGTTTTATTTTAAATCCTTTTTCAGAGTTATACGTACAATAGAGGTACAAAATCCTAAATGTAATTATTAGGTAACTACTCCATTCTTTAATGTTTAAATTTTTCTACTTGGACTTGTTCTTAGTGAAGTTTTTTTATAATAATTTGTTATGATACCTAACTACTTTAATTTCTTCACGTAATTACATTTTTACCACTAAAATTTTTTTTTTACATTTTAAAACTGTTCGAATTTTTTCATGAATATAACACAATCATAAGTTCCTGAAATCATCCAAAGCGTTTAAAAAATAAATTCTGTTTTTTAATTCTGAATTCCAAACAATGTCACCTATGTACATATTTCATAAATAATGGAGATAAAGATAATATTTAGACATAAATATGTCTTATTTGATATTTATATTTTATACTAGTAGGTCTGTTTAGTTTTTTCTTAATTTTAAATTGTTTATACAATAATAATAATATGTGCGAATATGTGATACGCAAATAATAATGTAAAAATTAATTAATTAATATTAAAACTGCATGGAAATAATATATTTTACATTTTCCTGTATAATTAAAATAGCATTAAAAGCATTAAAATAGTATTTCATTAATACTTGATACGATTTTATCTGTAAATATTTACGGCATGTTCTATTTTATTAAAAAACTTTTTAAGACGAATATTACCTTGAAACAAACCATTTACTAATTGACTTTAATGTTACAATTCTTGTATAAGGAATACAGTATCACAAGTATCATTATAAAACTATAAAAAAACTTAATATAATTCAAAACTTTTTTAATAACTTTGTGAATATTTATTAGGAAAAACAAATTATTACGTTCCTACCACAATTGTGTGAAATTTGAACGACCGTGGGGGTAACGACGAATATTTTATCTCTCGTTTATATATATATATATATCGTGATCAGTGTTATTTTAAGGCTATTCGAAACCGTTACCCGTGGCTCGCAGATTGTAGTCAAAAGTAAAACTGTGTTATAACTGCAGTATTCAAAATGGACCAAACGAGTGAATACGCTGTATTTGTAAAAAACGCATACAAAATATATCCTCCAGATTTCCTGGCGTTAAATGGATTCAACATGAAAGTATCTACAGGCAGTATGTAAGTATTCCTATTTTTTTAAATTATATAGTGTATTATTCAAATGTATTTTTTATTTTTAGTCCTTATATTAAAAAAAAAATCAGGCGTTTTTTAGAAATTAAACATTAGTTCAAACTTAAATTAGGTTAAAAAATCGATTTGTAAAGTGTATTCGATTGTTAGAAATTAGACAGTATACAATTATAAATTGTTTAAAAAAAAAATAATTGTATATTGAAAAATATGAATATTACCTATATAATATAAGGTATTTTGTATAACGACTAGTTTCAACCGTCGGTCATCATCAGGCTTTCGAAGCACACTGAACAATAAAAATAAATGAAGAACACAATATATTAATATAATATACTCGCAAAATCCGGGTTTAATTATAATTTATAGGTAGTCCTAATACCTTTAAGTGCTATACTTTCAGAACTATAATTGCAATATTATGAATCAACCCACATATTGAATCACAACATATACAAACAAATAACAATATATTTCAGCATATTTTGGATACGTAGACGATATTTCATTTTTATTCTTAGGCGCAAGCAGACAGGCAGTAGCTATGATTAAAAATGTATATAAAGTTAATGAATATCTCTAATTTGCATTTGAAACACAAATAAATAATAAAATAAACTTTTTAGACCCGATAGTAAATATCTCTATCAAATTTAATTTCAATATTTATAGAAAACCTATACCTAAACTAATTCAATAGGTAGTTCCAAACGACTCTAATCATCCGTATTTACAAATATTTGGTTATTTTCATTCCATATCATATAAACTCTAACGTATCCCATTAAATAAAACTGATTATATAAATTAACTTTATATTATTTGTGATTATTAAATTAAAATTAATTTGATTTTAAATGTTTTTAAACAATCCAGAAAATTCACACGAATATAAAAAATAAACTTCACAACACTATAAATAAAATCCCAAAAAAAATAATAAATTTTACATTAAAAAAACTAGCAAGTAATTCAAATTTGATTCGAAGAGCATAAATCAGAAATTAAATTTAAAAAAACTGACCCCAATTCTCACTTTGCAAAACATGTATTAGAATCAAAACACAACGTAACATAGAAAAAGACTAAATAGTTTTACACAGCTATAAAAATATTTATTTAAACTTAATATTAGAAGAAAAATAATTATTTATTTATTATGAAGTTAGACATGTTTAATATACAAACTTATTCGAAAAAAATGATATTTAAACATTTTTACTTGATAACGACAAATATTCTTAACTACTTCTATTTATGACATATCTATAATCTATGTAACTTACTAATCGTTAGTTTTTTTGTTTCCTATTATAAATCACTCTATGTAATGTTCATTATGTTTTTTTAATATGTATTCTTCATTTATTTTTTATTATTCAGTGTGTTTTTATAACCTGATGATTATCAACGGTTAAAACTAGTCTTTATAGTTATATACATAACACTTTAATTACTCTAAGCATTATATTATATTTATATTTTTCAAAATACAATTAATTTTTTTTATTCTATACTTATTCAAATTATTCATACAGACATTGTTATTAATTTCAGTTGGAATAATTAGTTCATACTAATACAAAAAAAGGTCATTTATATTATGAGCTTGAATATTATTTATGTATATTATATATATATATATATATATATATATATATATATATATATATATATATATATATATATATTCTATCATAGAATATAACACAAAGGATAAGATTTGTATATACTACATAATTACTATAATATTGCAGTTATAAAATAAATGTATAACACAAATACACATATTAAAATAATGAAATACTATAATTTATCTTTATAGTTACCACAACGTCATCTTATTACATTACTACACCTTTTTTGATACCTAGTTGCAAAATATGTATTAAAAAGATAAATTGCTATAATAGGAGAGAACTGTTTGAAACAATCTAATTATTATTTTTATTAAAACATATCTTACGCACATTTGATAAAGTATCATTAGGAAAAGGTATTAAAATACATTTTTAAATAAGGCTTCAAATGCGAATAAAAAAAAATATAATTGTATTTAGATGTTTTTAAATAGGTACTGACTGGAACGAAGAGTTCGCTTCTTAGAACACAATATAACTGCTATAAACAAGCCAAGTTTTGTTTTGTAAAATATGAATGAGGACTCAACAATACAATATCCATTAAAAAAACAGATATTATATTTGTATCTTTTTTAAGATTTATTATGTTTACATGGTATGTCGCGATTTTGATACATCTTTAACCTACACATACAATTTTCAACTTGTAGCTAATTATACAATAGAATAAGTCATGTTTTCCGACTACTCGTACCATGTGTACACCATATTTTGTTATTTTAGTATTAATCCATAAAATAATTTCTTTAATATCGTTATCGAAATTAAGTGGTGAACGTACTATAGAATAGGTTGTGTAACAAAATTTGAAATACACTAAAACATAATACTGCGTAGGTAATTCAAATTGTAAAGTAAGTATATTTCAAAATCGATTACCATTTACGTATTATACTTGAATCCCATTGAAGTGTAAAATAAATAAAATACAATAACGTATTTTGATCAAAATGAAAAGAGATTGAATTGATATATCGTTCATTATCTGGTAGTTAATTTATTTTATTTGTTGAAAATGAAATTGATCGATCAACAAAATCGTAAAATTCCTAACCTTGCTCGAAGCCGTATTTTTCCATGTACGTATTTTTTTTAAAAACGGAAAGTATACATCGACATAATGTGTAATTAAATTTACAACGGTAGTGTACATATATAGTATACATATGTAACCGCTTAGGACTTAGGTACAATCATAATATTAAAACGACTGTTCAAAACCAAAATTAAATCATTTCCAATTGTGTTTTATATACTTAGAGATTATAATAACGGAATCCCGACCAATTTTTCTTTCCAAAAATACCGGGACCACTATGAATAGCCCCGGGATTTCAAAATATGTCAATTCGATTATGTAATGTAGCCCGATGACATGCATTAATGACGGTCAACGTATTTGTTATATATTTTATTATTTATTGTTAGGACGTATAAAAGTGCTGGTTGGCATAATTAGCATTTAAATATTTAACGTCAACTACACCTACTAGCATCGAATCAGATCGTGCATTTTCAGCTGAAGTCTACATGAGAATTAAATTTAGAAAGAGACTTGGAGATTAGACATTTAGACGCATTGCTATTTCTACGTTCATATTTTCAAAACATAAAAAAATAAAATATGTTCTTATCTAATTGATTAATACATTTTAGATTTTAATTTTATTCAGGATTGTTTATTTGGGTGATTGTAATTTGCGCCACCTACAAGTAGTAAATGTTACATATATATTTTGCTCCACGTATGGTATCGTCTCATAATGTAATCTACGCCATATGGGGCATGGGCGATATGTCTAATCTCGCCTACTCGATCACATTATATTATAATGAATTGACTTATATGTTAACACATATACGAATTTTATAATAAAGATATATTGATTTTTCTAGATACAAAAAAATATTATCTTTCAGCTAATACTTGTCAAATATTTTTATTATTTTCTCACACATTTACGAATTAGACACTTTAGAATACAATTTCTGTTAGGTCGTTCATGTTCATTATGTTCATTCATCTTCTCATTTACTATATCAATATATTTTAAAGAAATATACATTTCTCTGGGCAATTTTTTATGATACAGTGCTATCTTATATCACCTTATTTGTCCGGCGAACTTAATTATACCTAGTAGGTATAACCTTCGAAGAATAAAAAATGTTTGTCTCTTGTGCTTTTGATCAAACTTCTAGTGTTGTGATGCGTATCCATTGCAATTTTAATAAAACGGTAAATATCTATGCGTGTGAACACTTAACTCGTGGTAAATATTGGACTGACGCGACGCGACTGTCACACATCTACCGCGATCTCACTATCAATATTATCAACCGGATTGAATAAATGATCCAGTTTTGGTGACGGCAAATTTACGTGGCAAATTGCATAGTACTATTAAACGGTAATCGTTATCGGTCGTGGCGCAGATTTCATGAATACCTTTTTGGACGTGGTGCAGACAGTGGCGGCGCCAGAATTTTTTATTCGGGTGGGCCAAGTGGGGGCCATTGATTTAAAGGGAGGGCCAGTGGAATAATGATAATCTACTTATCAGGTAAAACAAATATCATAATGACTATAAATAATAATAGGTATTAATAATGTGACTTATTTTAATATTATCCTAAGATTATTATGAAAATTAGCAAAGTTATCAATAATACTATCTATATTTAAAAGTTTAGCTTCTGACTTTTCAATAGAAATAATACTTAAATTAGAAAGATTAATTTGTAACATAGAATTTCTTAAATAGGTTTTTATTCTTTTCAAACAAGAAAAAGTTCTTTCACATACTGCAGAAGAAACTGGTATAGTAATTGCAATAGTACAAAGCTTATATAATTCAGAAAAAACTATTTCATATTGTATTAAAAATGCATGCAATTGAAAAATATTTGTTATACTATTATATTTAATTTCATATTGTTTTATTGATTTTTTAATAATTTTTAATTCTGAGTTAAGTGTTTCAACATCACATTTGTAAGCTAATGCAAATGGTTGAATGAGTTCTGCATTCAAAAAATTATTGTTTTTAGGGTCAAATACACTAATTCCGATTAATAAATTTTCATTATCAGAAAATCTTTTATCGAGTTCAATATTAATTTTATCTATAATAGGTAAATATATATTAATTTTAAAATCAGTTTCAGAATTTAACTTTGTATTTTCTGAATTACCTTCAACTAAATATTTTTCCAAATGTTTTGGTAATTTTTTTGTTCTTTTTTCTTTATTTTGTATTGCAGGATATTTTATATTTAATTTATTTGCAACCATTTTAGTTTCATTAAATAATTTTGTTTGATAACCTTGATCATTTCTTAAACTACAAAAATGATCTTTAAGAGAATTAATTAATACAATTGCTTTAGCCATATCAGTATTTGAATCTTGTAAATATTTAGTTACTAAGTTCACCTGAGAAAGTATGTCATTGAAAAATAGTAATAAATATATAAATTTAAAGTCTATATTTTTAAGTAAACCTATAGCTTCTGATGAATGTCTGTTTTAGTCATATGATATTTATGTAACAATAATAACACAACTTCTAAAGTAGCTTTCATAGCTTTACATGTATGAATTTATGAGGACCACCTAGTTAGACACAATCGTTTAAGTTCAATAGGTTTGGTTTTTAGAATTTCTTTTTGAAGTTCAATAAATGTAGAGTGGATTGAAGATCCAGATATAAAAACATATAGATCTTGTAAAAGGTTAAAAAAATGATCAACTACTTCAATATTTTTTACCACATCTACAAGAACTAAATTAAGTCTGTGATTATTACAATGTATGTACACTGCTTGAGGAACTTCTTTTCTAAATAATGCTTGAACACCATTCATTGAACCTCTCATAACACTAGCCCCATCATACGTTTGTGCCACACATTTATTTATATCAATTCTACATTTACTTAAAACAACTTTTATGTGATTGAATAATGAAATTGCATTTAAATCTTTTAGTGGGGTGAACCCTAAAAACCTTTCTTTAATTTCACTTTTATAGTAGTACCTAACAACAATTGACAATTGTTCAGTTTTTGTGACGTCTTTAGTTTCATCTATCATTATTGCAAAATATGATGATTCATTTACTTCTGAAGAAATGTTATTTATTATCATACTGGCCATTATTTGAATTATTTCATTTTGAATTGAATGATGAAGGTACCTAGCATTTTTTGGACCATTAATTCTCTTTTTTACCACCTGATCAAAGCAAGAAATTACATTCATCAACTCTAAAAAATTGCCTCTGTTCAAACTAGATTCATCCTCTAAGTGTCCACGAAATGCAATACCTTGTATAGCCAACATTCTCAAAGAAATTATTATTGATTCCATATACTTCCTGTTTTCATCAACTATTATTGAATGGTGATTACTTAATTTTGACAATACAGAACTTTTATTCAATTTGTTTTTTTTGTATTCAGTCCATGATAACGTACAATTTTTATGTTCATCGCTATTTTCATGTCTTAATAAACCTCTACCAGACATGGCGTTTTTCCAATTATTGTAACCAATAGTTTTAAACATATTATCACTATCATTTTTTAATTTTAGTGAAAAATGTCTACAAGGGAAACAAAAAACTGAATTTTCTATTTGGCTGTATTCAATCCACTTAAAATGATCATACCAATGTAATTGAAAACTTCTTGCCCTCTTAGTCCGACCAGTACCATAAACCGTCTTTGTAAAGTTCTTCAATTTTGGTTGATATGGTTCATCATCTATTGATTGTGATATGTCAATAGGCCTAGGAACTTTCCCAAAACCATTAGGCTTGTCCAAGTTCATAAATTCAGTTTTATGACTTATAGAATCAAAATTTTAATTAAATTTTAATTAAAAATATAATTTATATAGATATATTATATTATTTTGATTTTCTTACGAATTTACCTATTTAAATCATCACTATCAATGTTGCTAAGTGAAGTATCAGCTTTTTCAAATTCTTCATTTATCATACTATAAAACAATTAAAAGCAAGTGAAGTTAATAAATGTTATTTTTTTAAATAAAATTTAAAATTAACATGTTTTATTTGATCTAATAAATGGTTTTATTTAACAATTATTTCTTTAAAACGTTTTAAATTCGAAAATCATATTAATTGCATTAAATACCTATCCGAAAATTAAGAAATGTTACAATTTTATTTTAACTATAAAAATTTCCTATTTATGAACAAAATGGAAATACAATACTTATACAAAAATGGATAATTATAATGTATTTTAATTCTAAGCATTTTTTTATTGGTAAATACATTGTGTAAATATTTTATAATTAACTTTTAAATTTTGTAACTTACTTTGTACATGATATTTTATTTTTTTCCCCTGAAATAGGATGACGATTTTGAGATTTCATATCTGAAATTTAAATATATCTTATTAATAAAATACTAGATATTTGATTAAAAATTATTATAAATTAATACATAATTGATTTATTATGAATATTTAAATAATTTAATTGAACTTACCATCTAAATCATTATTACAAATATTATCGGACGTTTCTGCATCTAACAGCATTTTTTTTTGAACAGAAAAAAAAGATGTAATTGGTCGAAATTGTTTAGGTTTGATTTTTGTTTCATTCATTTCAGCATCTTCCATGATTTTTGTAAGGTGGTTTTATTAAATCGTAAGAAAATTTTTTGAATATATAAGTACACAAAGAGAAACTTTGTAAGACAGAACTACCAATCTCTATAAATCATGATAGATAATGAAAAACTCAAAAATAAATCTAAAAATAAAGTTTATATAGTATAATACCCATCATATTGGTGGGGGCTCGCCATACGGCGTTTCGTTATCTGTTTCATATATTTTTTACTTTTATATAAGTGTAATATCAATGATTACTACTTATGATTAGTTATTTTTATTCGCCTGTCGTTTTCATATATTTTTCGTAGAAACTTGATATCAAGATAACCATTTCCGTTCAATACAAGATGTATATATTTTATATATATGATTTCTACATTTCTACGTATTTTAATATATTATTTAAAAATATGTAATTCAAAACAAAAATACCATAAAATTAAATAGGGTGGGCCAGACGGGGTCCAAAAGCTTTTTAGGGTGGGCCGCGGCCCACCCTGGCCCACCCTTGGCGCCGCCACTGGGTGCAGATTACATATATTTTTATTATTTTTGATCAGTAATTTTTGATAAAAAGCAAATTTTCTAGTAACTTTTTAGAAAAAGTGAAGAAGTAAATAATTTTTTTGTGTTTTTCAAATTATAAGTACATGTGTTTTCGATACAATTTTAATATTTGTTCTTAGTCAGTGTTTGTACTGATAGGCATCACAATTTTATTAACAAATTAATAATTTGTATTATGTATTCTCAATTTTGTTCGCATGTTATTTTTTTTCAAAGTCACGGTTGCACGGTTTTCTCGTTTTGTTTTCGTATTATAAACAAACATGAATTGACATATTATATTATTATTAAATACTGTACTCAACCCGAATTTTTTTAACTCCCTTTTTTTTAACCGCTACGAACAAATTTTTTAATTGCGAGGAGTTATTTTTATGGGAAATCGCTGGTTTTTTTTAAAAAAATCGGAATCCAAAATACAATATAATATTATCATGAACCGTTTTTATCGTCAATTCTGTAAACAAAACGTAATATCTTCGAGTACTAATATTTGGGTTTTTTTCCATAATAAAAAATAATTATTTCTGTAAGTATGCCTTATATGCATTACATATAAAAATATAGGTCAGAGGATCAATCAGAGGATTTTTATGGATAGCATCGAGTACATTATTTTGATTTTTTTTAGTTATTAGCGTGTTTTTATACAACCATGCATAAAACATGTTTACGTAATTCAAACTATTTTAGTAATAAGATATATAATATTCTTATGGATTTCATTGAGTTCTTAAAAAAAATATATATAATATATATTAATTACTATTTACTATCAATAATTGGTCAGCAAAGGAACAGAATAGTACGTATATGGTATGTGTGAGTGTGTATACGTGTGTGCATAATAATACGCATATATAAATAGTATAATTTATAAATGAAACACAACTATAACTTTTTGTAACTTAGTTACTTTTCAATTACATTATATAAGTTATAACCAAACAATTCATAAGGTAAAAATTAAAACATACTGCCTTCTATCTCTATGAATAGTTTACAACTTCACAACAGTGTATAACAATAGATCCACCGATTATATTTTCGACAAATCACTTTTTTAGTGAATCCATTGTTATGATTATTTTGAACAAAATATTTTTGGTTTCTTTGCTTATACTTATTAAAAATAAAATAAAATATAATTTGTTGTTTACACTTTTAAGTTATTAAAATTTAGAACGATACTGTCGTACTACTTAACAATGATTAATCTACCAAAATAGTAAATCAGAGGATGTTTTAACTTTTTTTGAAACAACTTAATTTATTCTTTTGATATTAAAACGAATCAAAAATAATTATAATTACGTCAAATAATAATTATTTATAATAAATAAACTTTTGTAACAATGAAATTTCCCTTTTTTTATAAAGAAAGTCTATATTTTAACAATTGTGTACAGAAAAAATTGCAAAAAACTTCAATTGAAATCGAAAATTGAACACTGCACAGTCTAGAATTCTTGTCACGGACTATTCACTTGTTTATTTATTTAGTTATTACATTAAATTCAAAAGTTTAGCGAAATTAATGTCAGTCGGGCCTAGGGCACACTGACATACGATTAGAAGAATAATATTACAATTTACAATATTGAACTTTGATAAATTAAAAAATGTTTCTTCTTTCTTCAAAAGCCGCTACTTTGCCAGTCAATATTCCTTATCTACATTTTAAATTATATATTTTGTAGAAATATTGGAAATCCAAATAGTCGTGACCGACTATAGTTTTTATTTTGATGTTTACCTACACCGATTTGGATTTGGTTCTCTATTGTCTATGCTACGTTAATCACAAAAAATAAATCAAGTATCATTTAATAATTACCTATAACGTTTGTATTTCTTTATTTTAAAATAGTTCAAAATGACAAAATATAGGTATTAATAAATTCTATTTCTTAAATTAAAAAAAAAAAAAATGTATACAAAATTGAATTAAATTCATTGCGAAGAAAAATAAAATTTTTTGCATAAATTATCCGAGATAATTTTTCCGCTCACAAAGTGTGGTACTCCCGGGATATTGCCTACCGTTGCCCCCCCTTAAAACTAGGCCTGCTTATGCCACTTTTAAAATTATTTTTTATATGTATATGTATAAAATATTAAATAGCTACCTAGACAAAATAATATTTACCCAATAATTATTATTTCATCTACATAATAATAATTATCAAGACGACCATATACGGCTATAATTTAATTTTTGTTGATAGCAAGGAAAATATTCCAACACTATAAAAGGCAGTGCCTTAATTATTTATTTTTCGTAATGTAAATCCAAAAAATATTCAATTATAAGGAATTATTCTAACAATAATTATGTTTTTGATTGAATATATTATATTTATTTGTAAATTCAAGTAATGGTGAACTGATTTCATCTTAGAACTTCTTGAACTATTTTCATAAAATTCTAATGTTGTTTGCCGATGCGAAGGCTATTTCGTATTATTTTTGAAAAGTAAATACTACTGAGAATTGTTGGGTTCTAATTTCCCAAGAAATTCACATTCAGTCGTCCTAAGTAATGTCTGGTCGAGTCTGTGGGTTCGTTCTGCCCACTGTCGTGTGTCTTTTACGAGTTACAAAATGTGAATTGACGTTGAAAGTATTAATAAATCGATTGATATTCTAAAAATATGAACGTTTTATAGATTTTATCAATTAAATTTAATCGAACGACACTATTTTCATTCATTTTCAATGTTACATTTATATATGTTAATTTTTAAAAACAAAAAAAAATTATCTTAATAATAGTAGATAACTTACAAGTATTAAAAATAATAAGTTACAATTCACTATCACTGCGTAGTATGCAGATGTGTTTTGTTCAAGTATTTTTTGGATCATGTTCCTTCTCAAGCAATCAAGCAAGTAGTTAAACTATTCTGAACAAAATCGCTTGGAACATAATAATATATACAATGTACTCGAATAATCGTTCGGTAAAATTTTATGCGGAATTTATATTCTGTAGTTATTATTTTTATAAAATAATAAGAAACAAAATTAAAATGATGTATAACTGTATTATTACAGTCACATTAACTTGAAAAATTATCCGAATGGATTTAATTAGTTTTAGAAAAATGAATTCTGTTGTTCCTGTCTATAAATCAGTCTGATGTTCAGTTATAGAGTCCATGAAATCAAATGCAACAATCACGAGAGTACGAGCCTTTAAAATACATCGCGCCTGCAAGGTTAATTGTTTTTATCACACGAAGATCGGCCGTTAACTCGTTAGTGCCCGAAAGTGATTTCTGAGTTAATATGGGCACCAACTATGAAATTATAGTAAACGACATTTTTGAGGGCTCTCTTATCGAGGTATTTTTTATTATTATTAGGTATGTTGAATCGAACGTTTAAATTGTTTTTTGTAGCTAGAGCTATAAATTTTTTCATGTTTTCTTCTCAAATTCTCGTAAAATATGTCATTGGAAGTTGGAACTGTAGTCTTATTTCGTTCGTATACTCTAAACTCTATGCTAAAAACACCATACACATTTTGTATCGATCTGCATGTATGAATTTATGCTATGTGTCCCGGCAACCGTGGCTCATTACATAACCAATCAATGAAAGCTGTCCATCAGCGTCATCTCACGAGATGTTTGTTTAATATTCTATTATGCATACTATAGAGTGCGATGAACATTTATTTCAAGTCCATATGAACATATTGACGCACTTGACCTTTTTAACTCAATGTTTGTAAATTAAGTATGTTATTATGTCGATAATGATTTAGTATATTTATTTGTAAATTAATGCTGAAAGAACGATTTAAGAATAGGATAAATCAAACAAATGCACTGCAGGCAATTCACTTGTTTAAATTGAATAGTCAGTATTTTTGAAACACCAACAAGCATAATTTATACAGCTTATTATTTAATGGTTACAATAATTTGTTCACAAAATATTCAATGATAATTATCAAAACTAGAAAGAGCTGATCAATAAGTTGGCGAAATAAATATAAAATACAGTTTTTCTATTGTTTTAAAATATTACAAAATTGAATTCATTATTCACTTATTCAAATCTAAAGTAATATAATATCAAATAGTTATTTTAAAGTTTTATGTTTTCCTAACTTAAACTCTTATATGTCGTTCGAGGTAAATATTATGCGAAATAAGACTTTTTAGAATACGTTCGCAGGACAAATGGTTTTTAAAATTTGACCTAGTCGTCGGTCGATGTAATACACGAGCAATACCATAGTAAAACAACAATTCTATATTGCAGCAGTAATCCACACGATTAAATACATTTGAACTCAATATACGCACAGGAGAGAGTCCAGTCGTTAATTGTCATACGTGAGTTGTACAATAGAAATCCGAAAGTGGTTTTGCCACATCGATTTTGGCACATGTCAATATTATGTTGATTTAAAAAAGAACATTAATTTATTTCGCTAATGTGCGCGTAAATATTTGTTTAGGGAAGCCCGTTTATACCGCACTCGAGGGAGACGTTCAGTTTTTCATTGTTGTCCAGTGTATTGTGGTGCTTAAACTGTATTATTTAACACTATTTATTTAATAAATAAATAGTATTTTAATTAAGTGTAATACAATTCTGCCTGAGTTGTGTGTATTCGAATACGAGTGCTTAACATCCGATAGTTCGATGTGACCCGGTAACTGGTGTTCATAATGTTATTATATACTATCTATTACCTAAATAAGAATATACACACGCATTGTACACATGTAATTGTATTCGATCAATAGCTTTATTCTGAGAATATTTTTACGATTCATATAATACACATAAACACTTGTTATTATATTATATATCGGCAATTTTTGCTTGCGCGGATAGCATTTTGTTCTCTAACAATGGTTTCTAGATCGTATTTATTTAAGAATGTAGTATCATGGACCTTGTACGAATAAATATGGTGAAATCTCATGTTTTTAGTTTTTAAATAATAGTGTACAAGAAAAAAAATTCTGTTAAAACTGTCAAAGAGCAGACCATCAATTGTTCTGTTTTCTATATATACTAAAATTTAAATGTTAGATTTGCCGATGTTATTATTAGGTAAAACTTTGGTCATTCGTACATGCGATATGTTACGTTAGTGTACTTAAACGTCTTAAACGACCTATTGTAAATTACGGCATACTATAATTATTACTTTATTATTAATGTAGGTAGGTTTATGTAATTTAAAGTTGTCTATATGAATAATGTAAATATATTTCAAGCATAATCATTTTTTTTGATCTAAATATTTCGACCATTTTATTATTTTTAGTTTTCGTGACTTATGATTTTTAAACGTGTTATTTAAAAAAATACCTGATTTGCGTAAGGTATATGTGCATTAATGTTGAAAAACATATTTTTTTAAAGTATATCTTTAACTTTTAAGTATACTTTCCAAATACATTTTAAATATTCGTAGTAAAATAAATTTACTTAACTAGAGTACCTATATGATTTCTACGAAATTACCAAAAATAATTTTGAGTTAAATTCTGATAAACGGCTGACTTGTAGATAATATAATATACCTGTATTATAAACATTATAAATAATAGTATAATGTGTTGTAGGCAGTCGTTCAAAATTTGACAGGGTGAACCTATATGGGTCCTGTGATGTAGGTAAACTTTAGATGTGTTTGAGATTGTTTATGTTTTTTAGGCCTTCATTAAAAGCCACTCGATCAGTGGGATGTAAATATTTTATCAGAAAAAGCTAAATACGTATTAGTTAAAAATGCACATAGCTTTGTTAGGTATAGGTACTATGTTTTTCAGAGGAGTAGGAAGACTCGCTACCGCCCCTGGCAAACTTAAAATAAATCACCATTTTACTAATTAAAAAGTTGACGTGATGATATATTTTTTTTATTTATTCGCTGAAAAGTACAATTTACCCAACCTAGTATTATTAGGTATATAAATATATTTCAAACTTCAAAAAAAAAATTGTTTTCTTGTTTTAAGGCTGGCGAATTCATCGATAATTTCTTCTTATGAAATGTTTTCGGCAAATCCACGTTCCACGGATTAAATTCAATAGGACAAAATCGTACACTTTTCAAAAATAATATTGAGAAAATGTAATTTTGAAAGTACAATACAAATACCACTTTTGAAGTAGAATTTTGCGCCCTTGCCACTAATGTTTTTCACATTCTACCGGTAAAACGCATACATGACGGCTCGCGTCGGGCGGTGCGTAGTGGGTTCTTTCTTAGCAATCCAAATAGTGAAACGGACTTGGGATTTACCGGCCGTTGTGCTATTCGACGGTAAAAAAAAGTTGCGTTCGTGGCATTCGACCGTGGACGGCCCGACGACGCCTCGCCGCGAAGACGTCCGTAGCATTGTATCGGTACGTACCAATAATGTACAACGCGGCTGCAGTTAATCGGCACGTGATTGGCGTGTGCGATGCGCTCAGCGCCGGGCGCGAATGTCATTAATTCGCAGTATTCCGCGACGTTTAGTATTCGCGACGGATAATACGGGTACGAGTGGAAAATAAGAAACACGACGAAGTGGACCTTCGAATACTGACGTCCGCAACTGCGAAACGGTCTACAGCTCGCGTATGGTGTACGCGTGAAACGACACGGCCGGTACCGGCACAGCACGCGCACACGTTGTATATTAATACCGCGATTATACTACTGTTGTTATCGGCCGCTCTTGCTGTGATGTAATGGCGTACCTACCTAGAGAACATCACCGGTCCGGCGCCGGATTCGAAACGGCTATAACGCGCGAACCCTGGTACTGTGCCCGCTGCACAAATCGAAACCGAGCGAGTTACGTTATGCTTTGGTATTTTGCACTTGGGTCACTTGGGTTTGGTTTGAAGTTGTAGACCGCCGTGAAAAACTCGTCATCGCGGTCGACCCACTCGTAGAAAGAACACATTTACTCGACATTCGAACGTATTACCGTATAGTACACGATAGTGGTACGATAACATCATAATGCGAACGACTGCAACGTTTACAAACTGCTTGGCCGCGACAAACGACTACATATGGTCACGTATTTTTCACGCCGAAGCAGGAAAACCAATGTGATGTTCTATCGGTACACAACGTAATCGACGATTATACGGTCTCTTCGTGTGCTTCGCGATAAAAACAATGCAAGAGTAGGTACCTACGTTGCCGAGATTAAAATATTTATGTCCGTCGTCAATAATTATCGTTCTGAACGCATCGTGTTTAACTGCACTTCCTCCGGATGGACGATTGCAAGCGCACACACAAACACACCTCATTTATTGTAATACACATATGCATAATGCGCGTATAGTATAGGAAACCTTAATATTTCTAAGTTTTTTTTTTTTCGTTCCAATCTCTTGAGTGTGGTTTTTGTGAAGTAGTATTCATCTGAGACAATAATTATATGTTTTTAAATTGTTATTGTAATGAAAAACTCAAACCAATCGTTTATTGCATATCAAATTTCGGATAAAACTATAATTACAAGAATTGACCTTCCATCAGAATACCTAATGGGATTTTTTTTACTTGATTTATCTAAATCATTGATTTTAAATGTATACAATTGATATGACTAAGACAATAAAATATTAAAATTACGAACTCAGTGTCTCACTCGCTTCTTTTTTATTTGAAAATAATATGTTAAAAGTTATCTGTCAGATCTATAATGATTGGTTCAATTATCGTTTGTTTACTATAATACTGTTGAACACTGAAAACATTTGTTGAATACTCGTCGTTCTACTGATTTGGTTTGGACATACAATTTATTCTAAACCAAATATTCTTTCACTTAACATTGGGAGCATTTTAATGTTGTATGTTGTGTAGATTGATCGAAATACCCTGGATAGTATACTTTTTCATAATTATATAGATATGTATGAATACGAGATGACTTCTGTTCAACTGTTGTACATTAATATACTAAATATATTCTTTAATTCACAATTTAAATTATCATAAGCATTTGAATTACCTACCTACCGAATAAAATAAGTAGTAATTTTTAAAGTAAAGCGCAATGATTGATTATGTAAGTGTAATATAGACTTATTAAATATACGTTATGCCAATAACAATTTTATATATTAAATTAAAGCTTAAATAAAACAAATTCTAGATGTTTAAAGAAATTAATTGATTAATTAGTTTATTTTAAGGATTCTATTTTTTAATTTAATTTTAATCCACGATTAAATGTTTAGTGATATTTGCGTTGAACTTTGTATATTTTCTTATACGAGATTAGTATATATTTTAGTGTAAAAACTAAAAATATTACTATAATATATTCTCTCCATGACTTTTCCAAAAACTGCCCATCATATTCAACGTTATTTTTGAACAAACATCTTTGTAGTCTGGAATTTAAAAATTATATAGAAGTTTCATTTAAATATATTTTGTCACTAGTAAAATTTAATAATTTCATAATAGTAACTATACAATTTTTTATATTGCATCGAAGATATTCTAACGTTTTTGATTTTATTTTTAGTTGATATATTATTGAAAACATTTTAACTATGTTTTGCTGCACTTGTGGGCACAATGTTAGAATGTTTGTAGTTATAACGAGCCAAAAAAATATAAGGATATGATTTTAATGTATTTATTGTTCAAGCATTTAGTACACGAAAACCGCATATATATATACGTCTTCGATTAATATACGAATGAAACTCATTAGCACAATACATTTATTCTAGACCTCGAGAGGTAACCTCAAGGATGCACACGCTGTAGGATTCTCACTCTATTGTAATTATTTATGGGCCAGTTGATGAAATAATAGTTGAACGAAAACAATTCAATATTCACATAGTACCCGAATAGTGTAATATTTCATTGAATTAATCGTACATGATGAGATCCGAAATGAAATACTATTAAGGCGTTAATAAAATATTACATTTGTGTGTATTTGTAGTGTGCAAACAGCGCAGCAGACCAAAACAGCTATTTGTATAAATGTATTAATTATAAAATATCGAATCGGCGATTGTTTTACAAGTCGCATAAAATGTCCATCACGATTCACGAACCGTGTAGTTACCCATCTCATTGCGTCATTCCATTTTCAGGGCAGTGTAATATAATATTGGTATACGTTTGTTGCATATTTAATTTCCAAATATTTACAACCTATACAAGTGTAATATTATATTATTATATTATACGTTTTCGTTGTTATACTTCCGCTGTACTTAATGTGATTGCACGAAACCTATATAGGATTTATGACTTATGAGCATAACAAAATCATTTAGTCGTTGCACGATTTATCGCGCACAATTTTCAAATAATACATAAGTATTATATTTTTCTTTTTACGTATACAGTATACACTTCATATAATATGTGTTAGCAAAATAAACTAAAATATGCGGATTTAACGAAATGGAAAAAAAATAATAAATATGTAATACTGATACAGTGAGACCGTGCGCTCACGTCCTTCGTCACTTCGCTGTTTGAACAGGACACTATAATACATGGTGACGCCGTGACGGTCGTGCAGGAAATTCGTGCACGGTTCGAGCAATTTGTGTAGCTCATAGGAAGAATGTGTATTGACTAAGGATACTTAAATATTCGCAAAATATTGCAATTACCTAGGTAGAATATTTTCTGAATTAAAAAAAATATATTTTTTGCATTTATTTTATTTTTTAAATATATGCTGTAAATTTTTCCGGGATTTCATGATTTCTGGATTGGTTTGATAAAACTATTTATTTCATAAAATAACTAATTTCAAGTATCGAGTAGATAAATTAATGTTATATCGAAAGTTTGTTCTACTTGGCATTTTGTTGAACAACTTACCTAAAAAAGTATTTATGATGACAGGGTGTCCCACCGGAGTGATATCTCCCATATTAATAGAAATAATCAAATTCTGTTCTTTCATGAATTTTTTCGATAATGTTTGCAGATAATGTTATTAGTACTTAAAATTGGGTAAATCTTATTGTAAACTTATTGAAAAATTATTAAAAATTAAGAAGTTAACTACAATTTAAAATTGTATCGTCAACATTTCAGAAAAATAAGCCCTATAAAATAAAATGGCTATCTTTGAAATAGACAAAAGTTTGAAAAGTTAATTTTTTATACACTTGTATTTACCAAACTATAGTAAGCAAAATTGCCATTGCCCAGGGATTCTCATAAAATACAGAATTTGATTATTTCTACTAGCACGGAAGATATCACTCTGTGTAAATCCCAGTGGGACGCTCTGTATACGTACTAATATCCAATTTGTTCAGAATCTATCACGTATTTTTTATTAAATAATTACATAATGTATGCATATATAATATACAGTATATATTATCTTAAGTGCATGTGCAGCGTGAATTATAGGGTGCAAAGTTCGCGCCCCACCCGTTGATGTAAATTTGAAATCGATAATGTACAAATTAAATGTTCTACAAACAATTTGAATTTTTGCACTTTTTTAAGTACTTTAGGTTCAAACACGAGTTCGTTGCGATGTATATAACAATGTACCTATTGATATATCAACAATATTTTATTAAAATTTAAAATTAAAATAATGACAAAATGAATACTAATTTGTATGATATTTATTATTGTTAATTATTTACATTGTATATTATGTAAAACTGTTCGCATGAAGAGGATATGATAAATGCATACAAAAATAGCATGTATGTTAATCCAACGCGTAATTAATAATTATTGCTAGTAGAGATAATTAGGTATATTAAATTATAATAAATTTTACATAACTCGTTTACGTTCTGTGTAAAGATATATGTAGTAATAATATATGTATATGCCCGACGCTTGTTTACTAATATTTCCATCGAAATCTCATAATAAATAGTTCAGATAGTTGATGCAAAAATAAAATCCGAAGAAGGTGGATCGAATATTTTAAAATTTCAATCGAATAATATTTTTTTATACACTTTTTATTCTATTTTAATCCACCTATTTCAGGTATTATTTTTGCACCAGCAGTCATGTTATTATAGATTATGATAGAAATATTAATAAGATACACGTGACTGGCACTTAGTATTACGTACTCGAATAAAGGTATATTTTCTACGCGGATGTATTTATTTTTCATATTTGAACATGATATGCTTGAGCATAGATAACGCAGTTTTTCGCAAAACATTACCAACGGCAAACATTGTTAATTTTCAAATTTTCTAGTTTTCCAAATGAAATAATATTATTAGAAAATATGGTTTCGCTATTTTTATTTGTAGTTTATTTATGAACCAAGTTATTGGTATATTTATGCCATATTTTTGTAAACATTTTTAATGACAATTGACAAAACTAAAGTTTCTTTTCATCTAAAGATTATAATTTATAAAATGGATTTCAGATATTTCGTCATCATTGGGTATTAATTATAGTTGTGACGTAAAATAAAAAACCTACCTCTACTAAGAGTGTATAATGGAAAATCATAACTCTGAAAGCTTAGTTAGGGTAACGCATGTTTTTTTTTTGATTTTCCACCGTTAACGAGTTCAATCAACATCCCATAATAGGTACAAGTTGGAAATTGAAAAAAATAATAATTCGATGGCATTGTGAGATAAGATATTGTTGTAAATAAATTAAAGAAAAATAAATCTCAGTAATATCTATTGGAAATATTATTTTGATTCTTTGAATTATTTTAAAATAATAAATTATCTATATGCTATTATTCAAAATACATAAGTTGTAAATATTAAAAAAAAAAACATTACCATACTAAATATATAAATCGATGAATCTAAATGTGTAATATTCTTTACAAGTACACATTGAATAGGCCGGTGGACTTGCACTATTTCAACTTTTCACATTTTTAGTTAAATAATAATTATGCATTCAACTTGAACTGACGTACTTTTTCTTCACTTCTCTTATGTATGTGTACACAGTATACACGTGTATGATGAATTATTTTGGCTGTCGATGTGCGTTTCAAAATGCCGTGTACCGATTTAAAAACCAATCGGAATACCTGAAATTCACCTAGTCCTTACTTCTCGGAAACATCGTTCTTGTTATGAACAGTAAAACATTGTTATTGGTCATAGGAGGGGCGTAAGAAATGCATAGCAATCGTACATCGATATTACGTACGAGTACATGCATAACTACAAATGTCATTGGACATTTGACCGCTTCGAGTCGAACTCTTGTCGGCCCCGGCTTCATTCACTTGCATATTACATAGTTGCGTCTCGCGTCTACATCTCCATATGGCGTCATGTTGGCGTGCTAAAGCATACGTGCCCGCTAAACGCTCGGTGCTCGTGTATTAACTATTGTTTATTGTACGCGGGTCGTCGTCGTCGTCGTCGTCGGGAGAAGTAAAAATCGCAACACGACATTCATGGTACGGCAACATAATACATATACCTATATATACAATCATACGTACGACCAGTATTCCATTATATTATGCATGCGTATAGATGTACGTATTTTATTGCGATCACGTCTCCTGAATGTCGCAGGATATACCTACGCGTATTCGCGAGGGGGCAAGCCGATTGTACGCACCACGGCCGTGCGAATTGCCAAAGTTAGTATCGACCAAACGCACCAGTCGATTACGTTCGCGTTGCTCACGTGTACTTTTCGGTCGACGGTATTGGTTTTATTTATTTGTTTCTCTTTTCTATCTCTTCGCAATCGTCGTTTACGTCGTCGAACCAGCAACGGTGTTTGACATACGAACTCGTTGTTCGCGATTAAAATAGTTATTTAAAAAAAAAACACACACACATTTACACACCGCCGGGTCGTCGGACAGTACAATACCTATTATATACATAGCATAATATACCCGAAGGCATAATGACCGCGTCGGGAAAGCGTCGTGTTTCGATCGTAGATAATCGACCGCCGCAGAGAAGTGAAAACCAGATATCCGTCGTCCCCAAACCGTTGTCGGCGGTGGTCGTGAGAAGCGCTCACAAGGCGTATGGCCAGACGGTTGTACTGAATGACTTAAACTTGACGGTGCCCATTGGAAAAATGTAAGTGAAGCACTAAGATAGGACACAAATCAAACGACTACGATACGTTGTAATACTTACCAATTGTAGGTCTAAGGGCTGAACGTTGATCTACGATCTCGTATATCTCGTATATGTGTGTATACGCAATATGTATACGTAATTTCTGCGGATAAAAACCTAACCCGTAGTGTACTTAAATAGCATAGAAATAAAATTAATCGAAACGAAACTCATTTTCACCCTTATGACCTGATTATTGCATTTACACACATTACAGCATGCATAAATTGTACTCGACATGTAGCAATCTTACTTATATTGGTTCCGTCATGACTTATTTTTTTTTTATATCTGGATCTGATGAACTAGTGTTTACTCGAGGATTGAACTAGAAATATATATTTTTCCGAATTTATTGAAATTGTATACGATTAATAATAATAAAATTATACAGAAGAATATTTGTTAAATTTAATTTGATAAGCATTTACATTATACTGCAATGTAAAATTTGTAGAAGTGTAGTAATCACAACATTCATCGAAAATACAATATTATATTCCCGATAAATCTCTGTCATATGATACAAACACATAAATATATACACTTATATTATTATGAAAATGTATACTCCTGAAAATATAATATATCTCGACTTAATAAGAGCTTAAAGAACGAATTTTCAACATGCATTTTCTTAACTCCATAAAATCTATAAACTGCCTTATGAACAAACATTAAATTAAAAACTGATTGACCTAAGAGTAAATTATAGTTCCACCCTTGCCGTATTTTTCATCGAACTTATATCAATGGATAAGTTCGTTAAAACATAGCCATTTATATAGCTGTGGTTACTGTGTGATTATAATTTATGATTTGATTGAAATATTTTCAAATTTTCTATTTCAAAAGCTTAAATAATGTTCATTAGCATAAAAATAGAATAATAATATTTAAACATTTTTAAAATGTAATTAATTTAATGAAATCAATAGTAAAATCAATACAGATTACAGACAAAATATTTTAATTTAAGTTAGAATCTCAAAATGAAAAAATCGATTTAATGTTATATGATTTTGAACAATATCTCTTCGGAACGATCAATCACAGTCTGACAAATGTTTAAGGTAAAAAATCATTAATTTAGCAAAAAGTAATTACTTACCCATTTTCAACGTTTCGTAGTAAAAAATTGTTTTTATTAGACATGTTGTTCTAATTGTTTGATATATTTTTAAACGTTAAAATGTTATACCAATGCATTTTTTTATTTTATCATAAATATCTTATGAAGTTATTAATAATATGGTAATAGCTTACTACTTATAAATAAGGGACGGAACTACAGCAGTATAATTAAATAAAAACTATATTGTAAAACCTTATATCT
The DNA here is from genome assembly GCA_949715065.1 of Periphyllus acericola. Classification (NCBI taxonomy): domain Eukaryota; kingdom Metazoa; phylum Arthropoda; class Insecta; order Hemiptera; family Aphididae; genus Periphyllus; species Periphyllus acericola. The sequence continues at coordinate 30,816,378 of OX454264.1, forward strand.
TAATGTTATATTAATGTTCCACAAGAAAATTCCACTTATTTAATTTTATAGTTAATATACCTAAGATTAAAAAAAAACTAATAATACTAAAATATTAAAAGTCCCGGTTTGCGTTATAAAATGATGTTGAACTTAATATCAGTGTAAATTCTAAATTCTAATATTTTTAATATTTTGAAATTTATATGAGACACTAATTTTTAACCTCAATCAAATAAAATCTTATTTTAAAAATTGAATTGTAGGAACAAAGTCAACTGTCAACTAGTCATCGTGATTAGAAAAAAAATCAATTTTACAGTATTAACATGTTACATGATTATAAATTTTTAACTAGTTTTTTTCAATAAAAAATTTGTTTCGGCACCAAGAAAATTGGGAATTTTATTATGAGACAGAATATTTTAAGAAAAATGTTTATTTTGTTACATTTAATCTTTTTTTTTTTTAATAAAATACTTATATTGCTATTGTGATATTAAATACTGGTTAGAGGACAAGAATTTAACTCAACACTAGTTTTTCTTTAAAGGGAATATACCTACACATTGGAAATTACAGATTTATTATATTGTCGATCACATTTGAATTAGGCGAAAGAGACTCAAATACTCAGGTGATGATACAAAAGTTACTTAGGCCAATATATATATATATATGTAGAACATGGAGCTACACTATTCTAAAACATTGTTAATTCTAAAATGACTATAATTATAATAAACAACTTCCTCTTAAACTATATACTCGATATATATGTTTACTCTACAAAGTTATGCTCCTAAAATATAATGTAAGTAATCAACTAAAGGTAAGAGTATTTTATTGTGTGTATAATACAGTATGTCAACAATAGAGAGTCCATCGATATCTATTGCAGTTATATTATAGAGGTCATAACCGTAATAATCTAATATTTTAGAATTTAATGTTAATCATTTGAGAAACTATATTAGCGTTATTTGAATGACAATATATTTTATACAATTTATTAAGGAAACTATATCAGGACACCAAAAAATACATTTTACGGTATCCATGTTATCATATATCATAGTGTTTACCAATATTTATATATTTTGTACTAATTGAAATAGCATTTTATAACGCATTCAAATTTCAAATCAGTTTTTAACTTGGTGAATATTTTTAAAATATTAAATACCGATTTGGCAAATCGCAAAACAAGTATGAAAAAACTCAAATAAGTGATAGATATGCAGAAATTGTTATATTATATTATATTTGTTTGGACTATAAATCCTGATGAAATTGTATGTAATGTATTTCTATAATACTCAACTTTTTATGATTGGTTTTCGAATATTATGAAAAAAATACACTTTTAAGGTACATTATATTACATTTGTTTGATGATTTTCATTTTCAGATACGGACTATTGGGACCTAGTGGCTGTGGGAAAACGACTTTATTGAGTTGTATTGTTGGCCGTTTGCGTTTAGATTCTGGCGATATAAAACTCAAAGGTGAACATATATCTGACATTGGCTACATGCCACAGGTAACGATTCTATATTATTATTTCTAAATGTTTTTTTTTTTTTTAATTTGATGTTAAACATAAAATCCTAAGGAGTTGGCATTGCATAATGAGTTGTCTATAAAGGAAACATTTACATACTATGGTTACATATTTAATCTTTCAAACGATGTCATTAAAACAAGACAACGAGAATTGAAGTCCCTTTTAAAGTTACCATCAAGCAAGTTGATCTTGAACGAGATAAGGTAAACTAAAATTTCACGAAACATCCTTTGTCGATATCATTATTAGTACATTAAAATGTATTTTATTAATAGTGGTGGACAGCAAAGAAGAGTGTCTTTAGCAGTAGCGATGCTTCATGATCCAAAACTGTTGATTTTAGATGAACCCACGGTTGGATTGGATCCTTTAATTAGCCAGAGGTAATATTATAAAATTATATGCTACACATTTTTAAAGCTGCTTAAACTATAATTTTTCTAGTATCAATATACATTGTACGTTATAAAGTATATTCTACTTTAATATCATTTTTTTTTTTTTTATTTAAATTAAGCCTCGGCGTCTATGGCCATTGGCATACAGTGTGTTTTAAAGGTTCACATTTTCTTAAGATACATTATTTACATATTATACAAGTTACAGATTATATATTATTGATGAGATTAGTCTTAATTATAAAGGTAATCATGTGGTTTATGTTATCTGGGTGAAGTGCTTCTGACAGAGTGTTTGATACCCCTGCTTCCCTTATATAATTTTATTATTTATTTATTTATGCATACGACACTTGGCATGAGATATTATTTAAATTTAAATTTAACAGAATTAATAGGTAAGTATAATATGTAGGGTTGCCAGATTTTAAAATCACCAAACCGGGACATCATATTATTAAATAACCTTTTTTTTTCTTAAAAAAAAAATAAAAAACTAATACATTTTTTTTTTACATTAAACTACATTCTTATAATACTAATACTATTTCATCAAAAAGCTGATCGTGGTTTACAATTTCAGTTTAAGTCTCAAGTTTAAAGTTTCTGAAGCTTTTAAAAAATTATCCCATTTAATTTAATTTTCACCCACCCAAAAAAATGTAGATGCATCACCAAAACTATTTTCCCACAGACTGATATATGCTATACATATAAACATATAATGATGTAATGATATTATGTACAGTATTATTCCATATTTCGTTATTGAATAATACAATATTAAAGTTATTTTCGCTCGACTTCCATTAACCGGGACAAAATTAATGACCGACCGGGACACCGGGACATGCTGTGAAAACCGGGACGAATGGCAAGCCTAATAATATGTATAGAATATAAGATAAAATAAAACAAAACAAACTTAAGGATACCTTGATTAATGATTATTTATAGTCATTACCACACATTTGGTACAAGGTTTACCAATTAAGGTGTTGACGAATAGTATTTTTTTATTTTTTGTTTTAATTATATTTTCAAATTATTAAATTATATAAAAGAGAGAGGAAATATTATAAAAATATTATTCTTCTTTTTGATGAAGTTAGGTCTGGTTATTTAAAGTATTATTCTTAAGTATTAATTAAAAATTAACAAACCGGAAAACTACTATAAAAACATTTTTGCATTATATTTTTTTACGTATTTACGAAATATAAATTGATAAAATATAATTATTTTATTTCATTAGCATTTGGGATCTTTTATTAACTTTAACAGCAAAAGAAGGAAAAACTGTGATTATAACTACACATTACATAGAAGAGGCAAAACAGTCACAAATGGTATGACTACAATTTATTAACACAATATATAACACTAATTACTGTAATAATGATTATAGATAGGTTTAATGAGAAAAGGTGCACTCCTTGCCGAAGAAACTCCTTCAGAACTATTAAGAATATGTGATTCTTTGACTCTGGAAGATGCATTTTTGAAAATTTGCGAAGATCAAAAGAATAAAACCGATAAAACAACCATTGTTGCTCCTCTTCCAGTAAAACAAGTAAGCAAATTTATCTTTCACTGCTATTTAACAATGTGTTAAATTATTTAGTTTCATTTTAAAGCTTAAAGAAGAAATTTATAATAAATCCAATACTGCATGCATATTTATGAAAATTCTTAAATTCTATTAATTTCATGAAAATCTAATAAAATTAAAATATTCAAAATAGTACCTACATTAAGTAACAATAAAATAGTTAGAAAATAATCACGATCAATAAATAACAGGGTTTACTAATAATATTTCATGTATATCCAGCCCACAAGAAGATTTTCTTATGCTCGAGATTTGCCTCCACCGCCGCTCTTAAATAATAAATTATTTACATTCGGTCGATTCAAAGCCCAAGTCTATAAAAACATCAACCTGTTGAGAAGAAACATACCGTGAGTACTTATATTCTTATAAGTTATAATATGCATTGTTATTCCTTTATTATATATATATGGAGATACATTTTTACATTTAAATTTAAATTATTATTTATTTGCATCTTTGTTTTAAACGTAAAGGTTTACTCTATTTGTGATATTCTTACCGCTAATCCAGACGGGATTATTCAACATCGCCTGCGGCCATGACCCGAAACATTTGGCACTAGGTGTATTCAATGAAGATTTTAATGCTACGGTCACATGTTCGATGAACCGGACGAAGGATTGTTTTTTGGATGGTGGTGTGCCGGTCGGTTGTCTGGTATTGGAAAGACTGAAAGAAAAGACCTTTGACTTGGTAAATTATATAGATACATATACCAGATTTTAATTGAAATTTGTGTTTTGAAAATATATCTTTTTATTGATTACAATAATTTAAAAACAATTCATCGCTGTTTTTTTTCTAATCTATGTTTTAATTTTTGTTGGAAAAATATTAAAAAATACCTTTAAAAATTTAAACCTTATTCTAGTCAGGAATTTAAATTAAAGCGTTTTTCTCAATAGGTTGAATTTTCCAACGTAACTGATGGAGAATACGCTGTTAACGAAAATAAAGTGTGGGGATTTGTTCATTTTTCAAAGAGTTTTAGTGAGAATTTAGCAAACCGTTTTAACAACGAAAAAAGTAATATTAGGGGTGATTCGGAAGATTCTAAAATCAGCGATGAGACATACGATTTGGGATCAATCCATGCATCGATCGACAAAACAAGTAAGATAATTGAGTAATCAAGTAATTATAACTGTCAATATTTTACGGTACTTTTATTAATTATTGAGGTATGAGATTTGTAATGATGTGATTAAACATTGACATTTAAAAGATAAATTAATAATTATTTGTTTATGTGTTTATGTATTATAAATATTATACAGTGTACTCTCGATTATCTGCTGTCTTCCGCGGAGTCGTCTACATACCTATATGTATAATCACAAGTTAAAAAGAAGAGTTTTCAAACGAAGAAGCAACAACTTGTGACTGATTTTTTTGCTCATAAATAATTTATAATTTTTATTAATTTTTCATTATACATACATGTGTATCTTTTTTAATTATGTGTAATAATAATTTTCAATTTCAAATTCCAATTTATTTTTTATTATAAAATTTAATTTTGCGGATTATCGGCGGAATTCGTTTATCCGTGGATGTCCAGCCGGCAGCCACCCTATTCCATGGATAATCGAGAGTACACTGTACATGATTTATAACGTTACCATTAAGCAAAAAATAAGTATAATATATTTATTTATGAATGTTAAAATAATAAAGTATACTAATTGCCAATATTAAACAATAAATATAATAAAATGCTAAAATACCATAACAGTTTCAATTATCAACTATGGAAGACTCGATACATTTGTCTTTAACAACTTAATTAAGTTACTTTAATAATCAGCTACATATGCATATCAAGTTTAATTTCGAGATATCTAACTACTTTTTTTTGTAATCGTATAAAATACGATTATATTATAAGTACTAATTATATAGGTGAACTGTAGATTATAGTACCTACTCTTACAAGTTTATATTTTCTTTTTAATTCATAGGTATATTAATAATTACAAATTATAAATGAATATTTTACAGCATATTTTTCTTAATTTTTAGGGAAGTGTTGTTTGTAATATAATTTAGTTGAAGAATTGAACTACCATAATAATTAACTGAACTCTGAGACATAAGAATTTTACTATAATATTATTAAATGAAAGTTCAATAAGTAATATAAATAAATATTATGTTTTAAATAAAATAATTTAAATTTAGAACTACAAATATTTGTTTAAATATTAACTATAATAAAAATAAAAAAATCGTCTTTGAAAAAGATGAAGATAATATTTATTTTTGTTATATTCAAAGCACTTAAGTTTTTGTAACTACATTAAATGAAACAAATCACGCTTAAAACGGGCAATGAAACTAAATATAAATAATTAAAAAATATATATTTTTATTGATTTCCTATCACTACCAATGTCCGGGCTACTACAACGTATATTACTATAAAAATAATGATTTTTATTTTATAGATAAGTATCTGTCAGACATGATAAAAAGGGACATTCTAGATAGCTACATGGACGTAGTAACTTCTCTTTTTAATAAATGCCATGAATCAGAAAAGTTGGGCAAAATTCCACTTCGGGTAAGTGATACACACATTTATTTCAAAACTAAAAAAAAAGTTTTAAAATGTTGATTTCAAAAAAGTCCATATTATATTATTAGATAGCATACCGATACCAGTCTATAGTGCCTACACCTGCATTCTGCAGTAGTTTTAGTTAATGTCTATTTGTGTTACATGTTTTGTAATAATGTTAACAATATGCACGATGATATCCCTGCCCAACAATCCTCTAATTATGAAATCTGTGTTAATTAAGGTAATCAAATTAGGTTTCAGTAAATTCAAAAGATATTTAAATCTAAAATTAAATTATGAAATTTAGAAGTTTTCTAAAAAAGCTTTCTTTAAATTTTACAAAAATAAAAAGTTATTTTTTTTAGTCTTTCACTAAAACATTTATAATTATTTTAAAAAAAATACGTAAATTAATTCAGTCTTTAGTTACGTTAGTTATTCAAAAATACCGCAATTCAATTTTTCTTATTCACACAAAATATATCTCAAATATTAAATCTTTGTGAGACAATATATCTAATATGCCACGACTATTTTTAATTATAGAGGAAGATATGCGTGATTCAACATTATTTTTATTTTTAAAATATTTGGTAAATTTTAATTATTTTACGACTTCGATCATACAGTAAATTGGTATTTCAATAATAAAGTAGCATCGATTATGATTAATTCAGAAAAACTTTGAAAAGAGTATCAATACAAATATGTTTCATTTTAAAATTGTTTATAATATCTCATCAACAGTAAATGATTTGTTGTTTTAATTTTAAAATGAACTTGTCTATTATTCCAATTAGGTACTATTTATGTAATCTTATGTTCTCAATAAATTTTATTTTATTATATTTTTTAAAGGTGCTTGATCCCGTTTATGGAAATAAAAATCCTAGTTTTATACACTACGCAACGCCAGCAATAATATCACTGCAAGTACCATTTATTAATTTTTATTTAATAAATATTATTTTTTATGTTGAATTGTAATAAATAAAATTTCTACGAAAATAGATGTGCATTTTATCTGCCTGCAATCTACACAGGAGCTACAATCCTTTCGGAAAAAGAAGGAGGAGTTATAGAAAGAGTGGTACTATCAGGTAATTTTGAAAAAATTATATACTAATTTAGATATATATCTAATATATTATAGATATAGATACTAAAATCTAACATAATGTTTAACTTAACTCACTAATTATTTATCGAGGCATTTGATAAAATTGTTTATTCAAATATATTTAATCTGTTATAATTTTTTAATGAGGAAAAATATAAAATCCTATAAGGTTTAACTAATACAATTATGATCTCCATTCAATAAAAAAAAACTTATATAAGGGCATGCAGGTGAATGGCTGATTAAGGACGCAAGTTTTTATAATTCAAATGGAATTTAATAAAAATTGAAACACTATTCTAATTAATTACTGAATTACGAACAACCAAAAGAAGTTCTTCGTATTTTAATCATTTTACTATTGAACAGTACAATATTTCAAAAATAAAGGATAAAAGTTATAACACAAATCAAACACAAATATAATATGAACATGAATACAACACAAAATAAATTAAAAGATATTTTATAACTTGATAGCTGAGGTTCTTGCAGATCAATTATAAGTTATTCTGAGAAATAATGTCGAATTTAACTTACTGGACCTAAGTTCTACTTCTACACTTATTTAATTTATAACATTTTAATCGAACACCATTAAATTACTGACATATCACCCAATTAATAATGTGCAAATAAATTAACTTTCTAATAGTACATAATATAAGTAAACATATACACATAAGGATATATTTTACACAAAAGCCAATAGACCTCAAAAGTAAATTTGTACTGTTCAGCTATGCTTAATATGTGATATGTCAAAGTAAAGGTGTACAGTGGATATGTTTCTGGTGACTGGGACAATACTATTTGATATTTCAAATTATTAAAAATGAAGAATAACAATAAATTGCTATTTTTTTGTTTTTAAGAAAAATGTATAAATCCTGCTGAATAATACTAAAATATGTGAATTCAACTATATCGATTAAAGTCCTAAGCCCTAGAAGTAGACATTTATGTAACACGCATTGTCGTAAATATAATTATACTTAGAAGCACAACAGTGACGCATGGTTTTTATTTAGCCTCAACGATTTTATATAAATTATATAAATTTAAATTACATATGTAACACTAACTATTAATAACAAATTATAACGTACACAAAAAAAAATAGGTAAAATAAAGTTTATAATAAAATTATATAACTTTTAAAGTTTATAAATCAGTTTTTTATCCTTTATCACACAAACAATAATGTATTCGCATGATGCATCGTGTATTCGTGCATATAATTATTATATAATATTATTGCATGCATAATGTATCACAATTATTGATCGGCGAACAAACTCTAGGAATGAACTTCATTGAAATCGCCTTGGCTCAAGTGCTGGTCCAGACAATATTTATCGTAAATCAAACAACCCTAGTGATGATCGTCATGTTCGCTGTTTTCGATAATCCATTCGTCGGTCACATATTTCCGTCGTTTTTACTCTTGACGCTGATCGGAAGTGGTGGCATGTGTTTCGGTACGTACAGTTATTGCAAATTTAAAAAATGTTAATATTTTGATGAAACGTTATTTCGTTCGGGTTATTTAAAAATAATTGAAAATGGCGTGCTCAAATATACGAATGCTGATCCACCTAATACGCAAGTCATGTGACGATTTCTATGTAATCTACCAAACAGTTTAATACTTTATACTGTCCCGATACCCAAAAACCAATTTTATTACATAGCTATTATATTAATAAGGACAATAGACTCTATAGATACTTATCCGGAAGGCCGTTCAAACACCGTGATGGTTTCTCTGATACATCGAAACGTTCGAAATGTTGATGTTTGATAAATGTGAACGTACCGCATGACTATATAAATAAATATACATATATCCCGAGGACACATGTAGAGTTCATGTTACAATCAAGAATACAAATGTTTAATATAAATATTATTATTCATTAATTTCCGTTTACAATAAACTGAATAAACACAAGAGTCTAAATATTAAGGTTTAATAATAAATATGAGATACAAGTAGTATGACAAAAAAACTAAATACACCCATTGGCTTTGATATTTACCTACACAGAATAACAGGACGATAGAATTATTATTATTATTATTATTAATAATGAATAGTCAATATTAATCATTATTGTAATCGTGAACGGTCAAGGTAAATTCTATTGATTCAGAATTTTGTAATAACTATTATAATATTTATAACAAAAAGATGTACGGTGAGCATATTATAGACGATAATGTTATTGTGTTGGTTAAAAGACAATATATTAATATCTGGATGCCCATCAAACACTTGACATTCGACTTCAAGTATTTAACCTACATAATATTTTCATCAAAAGGAGTCCAGCATAAAACCAAATTTAAAATAGTCGTAAACTGTTTATTACATTTTTATCGTGTATATTATATTGGATTTCATTATACTTTCAATAAAACGATGTACTATTATTGTTGTGTTTGCGATTAATTTCGGATCGTTTTTATGCACGTTTAGTTTCGTGCATTGTATTTTTGAGTAAATCAGGTCAGTTAACTTACCGGTTATTCGTCCACAGGGTTATTTTCGGCCATCATTTGCAGAACGACAACGGAAGCGGCGTTTTTGGGCATAGGAACGAATTTCCTTTTGAAATTCTTATGCGGTAATTATTACAACTATTCACTTTTTGATTTTATACACGCGTTTTTGGTTGGAGAATCGAGTACTCCGCGTACACTTATTCTGGTGTTCAAAAGATCATCAATCATATTTTCACCGATGACACGCTATAAAATAATTGTTAACGTTTTCAGGGCTGATGTGGCCCACCGAGGGTATGAATCACTGGTTGCGTAAGGTCAGCGACTACTTACCACTGACAAAGTCCACAGAGAGTCTGCGCTCGTTGACCGCCAAAGGCTTCGGTTTCCAACACCCGACCGTCTACTTAGGATTCTTGTCCATATTCTCTTGGATACTGGTCTTCTCATTGGTGTCGTTCGTAATGTTAAAACTCAAACGTGACGTCTGGACGAAAAGTTAAGCCGTCGTTATTGTTTATTATATATCTATATATAAATTATAAGTATATATATTATTATTATTATTATTATTATTATTATTATTATTATTATTTTTATTATTATTATTATTTTTATTATTGTTTTCGTTCTTCCGAGAGAGCCAGCCACCGCATTGAATGTATACGAATATACACCATACAAAGATACATATATAAGTATACACTATACACAACACATAATAAAAAGTCACAGTTAATTTAGTGTTTTTATTTTTTTTTTAATAGGTCAAAATTTCGTTTTGCAACGTAACTAGATGTACACACATACTTTGAGAAAAAACAATAAATATTTAAGTAAAACAAATAATAATTAAGCCATGATAGTTTCCGAGTTAAAATATTTATATCTCAATATATGTTGAGTTAAAAGTTAATTATTTTGATTTTATCACTTTTTGAGTTTTAATAGTAATAAAGCATAACAATATATAATATCATAGTTTAAAACCTTTTCGAAATCATACTATAATATGGTTGTTCCCGTTGTTGATAAATACAATTCACCTATGTCCTACTATGAGAGGAGATGTTAAACAACTATCGATTTTTAAAGGGGTTTTATGTAGGCAATCTTAATGACATTCAAGAAAAACATGTACTTTTATTTATAACATAATTCATCAATATATTTAAAAAAAATATATCTATAACACTTTGATTTTTGTGTATAATATGCGAAATCATTTCGCAACTGTTCTGTGCAAACCATAACTATTCAATAAATTTGTATCATCATTATATTAAAATGTATCCTATTGTATATTATGTATTTTTCCACGTATATGTATTGGATTATTTGTTACTAGGCTTCATCATTGTAGACAGTTATATAAAAAGATAAGACAACAACGGTTTTTATTTTACATCCATTTATATTATCGAAAAATATAAGAAAAACTTTTTCTCTCTTTATAATCAATATTACGAAATATAAGCATTACATCGCGGGAAATGGGCTTTGCAGTCTTACACTAGAGTCCGGGGTCACGGGTGTACATCATACTCTTAAATATGACTAGTTTTGTTTTCTGATTATTAGACTCAAGCAATTTTTCGGGATCGGCTTTTAAAATGATCTAATTATCTATGCCCGTTGATGACTGGAATTGTTAATATATTTTAAATTTTTCGAGTTTATGAGTATAAAAAGTAATATTATATTGTTATATCATGATTGATCATGGTACCAACATTTCATGCATTCAAATTTTTCGGTATTTATAAATGGTAGGTATAATATTCTGATAATATTAACAACATTTCCGGTTCCTTCGTGTTCTGTTTCTGAGTTTAAATTAAATTAAATGCTGTTATTCGTAATTTATAATTTTTATATGTACTTTATGTTTATAACTGACTTATCGTTCATCATCGCTCCATTTATTTACGATTTTTGTTACATTTTTGAAGTTTATATTATACAATATCATTATAATATATATACTTATTATAAGCATGTGGTGATATGTTGTTATCGGATTATAATTTTATCAGTAAAATAGATAATAGTAAAATTTGGTTTATATAAGTGTAACAATATATCACGAACATTATTATTGACATAATATTATGCGATATGCTTACAAAATACAAATTGTACTTTAAAGCGTTAAATATGTGTTTTGTTCACCTATACTCAAATAATTTATATTTACCCAACCTGATTATATGATATGATTTATACCTATCAATAAATAAATATTATGTCATTTACGGTGTCAACGGCTGGACTCTTGTCTTTCATACACACATAATGATATTATGTTTTTTGATGGCGAAAATAATTATTTATATTTGATTTTGTTAATTTTAACTTTGGTTTCTGAGCAAAAACGCGAGGGTTAGGTACTAGTCCCACGATAAGTTTTTAATTTTTATAGTGTACAGTGCGTATTTGGTACAAAGTAAAAAGTCAAAAAATCTCATGCTGTTCCATCATCAATATAAATTAGAAATTTTATAAATTACTCAGATTGTGTTTTGGATTCTGTAAAACTGCTAGGCAAAGCCAGTCTCTCAGTTAAATTATACAATATATCAATAAATAATATAAGTTGTTAACTTTAATTTAAATGGCGCTGGGATAGGCAATAAATATTGCACTATATGTTCATATTGTGTAACTGTGATCGAACACGACCAATCGGTAGTCACTAATAAATTATTTGCTAAGAATGAAAATTAAATAAACAACAACATTCAAATATAAAAAATAAAAATAATAAATAAAAAGTAAATAAAAATGATTTTGTAGAAACTATAGCACGGCTAATCAATTGTAAAGTGTATCTAATACAAAAACACGACTGATTATAATAAACAATTAGTCACACTTACAATTTATTAACTCCTGGCATAGCAAACGCATAGCACAAGACTTATGAGTTATAAGGGTTACAATTTTTATCAATAGATCATAATACTTCATAGATACATATTATTAACTATTATACTAAGGAATAACGTCAATACAGTAATATGTTTTGTATACTATTATATGAAAGTAATCAGTATTATTGATTTTTCAATGAAAACAAACTACATGGTAACAAATCATAATTATTTTATGCTTATGAGTTATGCTACTGAGTATATCCTAGTTATCCTAACCGCCAAACCGTATCAATAGTTTTTTTTCATTTTCAATAATTTGTCAAGGATAAGTTTTGATATAAAAAATGTGATATAATTCAGTAGTTTTATATTATAAATAATACAGGTTTCCTCATTTTGCAAGTCTCGATTGAATTCATAAGTGTGTTTTAATGAAATAGTTATAAATATATTCAATGAAATTTTATAGTACTTAGTAGAATGTCTAGAAAGTCGAATGAAGACATTAATTTGCTGATAATACTTTTGTTTTAAACAAATTATTTCCCGACAATTGTATAAGACAAAAAAAAAGTACTTCGTAAAAATACAAATCTGTATGAACTATACAATTGGTTCAATTTAAATATTATAATTATAATGTTTTTTTTATTGTTAATTGTTAATATTATACTTAAAAGTTCTGGGTAAAATTATCTTATTTTTGTTTTACAAAATTCAAAATACATTTTTTTGTTTTTTTGTTCATAATTATACAGAATATATACCATCAATAAATCGATAGGCTTTTCATAAAGTTAAAAATGTTTTTTGAATTCATAAATATTGACTTTTATACACGCCAATTTAATTTATAGCTAAAACTATTCTCTGCATTTCTTTAAAAAAATATAAATTAAAATTGTTTTGAAAAACACAATCAGGATAAGAAATGCTAAATAAAATATTTTAAAACGATATCAGAATTACAAATGATAAAATAAAATGGCAAAATGTAAAATAAGACTATTAAACTCTGTAATAAAGAAAGGAAATCAACATTCGAGGACATATTATATTTTATTTTATCACCAGAAATTTCAAGCGATTTTATGGTTATAAAAGGAAATAAAAACGATATCTATTGGAATATTAAATTGTTCAATGTTTAGTTTTATATTTTCATACGTTCATTATATATGTAAAATATAATTGAATTACATAAAATCTGTAGAGCTTGATTATGTCTTCAGAATTCAGATGTTTTTATGATGGATAGCATATAATAAATTAAAAATATAATGTACAAACAAAAATTAATATCAATTAAATGCTCGGCATCATATACAGTTAAATACATTCACAATGTCAGTGACGTTATGATACCGAGACAAATACCTAGATTAAAAGTTTCTATGCAAACCCGATTTTTTTCTTGGCAGTCCAGTACCTATCGGAAAACATATACGTTTACCGAAACAATAATTTTTTTTTATAAAGTTTCAACTTTATAACAAAATGATTATCAATGAAATTATAAATAAGTGTTTTGTCATATTGCTATACTGGCCACAGGCAAAATAACATTATATACACACTTCGCGTGTTAAGACCCTAAACATCTTATACAAGTATGTATAGTAATTTATATCAATAGAAATACCTCGTCAGTTCTTAATGACACATTTGAAAATCGTATACTACGTGTCTATATTTACGAACGTGTACAAAGTGTGTGTCACGCATATATTATATAACTTTATAACTTTTACCGAACATGTCAGAAAACAAAAATAACGTGGATAGGTCATTCGGCGTGCCAACCGATACACATGTCGGAACGAACTCGAAGAAAACCAAAACGCCAAACGTGATACCGAGCGCAGACAGTTCTCCGGCTTTGGATATTGCCTATAATTCTTTCCAAATTTTCGTCAAATTCTACGCATTTCAAACTATCAACGTCATAGGTATTCTGAAACGTGCAACAATAACACCCGATGATAATTATTTTTGGGCTTATTGTTCTCGCGGCAGTATTACAATATTAAATTATAATTATATTTATATATATTATATATACTCATACTTCGCCGCAGTACAATAAACAGGTTTTTCGTTTGCAGACCAATGCATGCTTTCGACTTGGTTGCTCAAGTATGACAAAGCAATGGACAAACCGTTGAGACACGAATTTATCAAACTTATGCTGCTTGTTTCGCATCTGAACCCCATCGGCCATAACAAATTATTCAAACATTCGGTATCGTCGAAACTACCACACTAGATCTCCAACAATCTTATCTGCATATTTTGTACACATTTTATAATAATACCGTTTTCAATTTGAATTTTAAACTCGAATTTTAATTGTTTTGCGCACATCACAGGAGCTCAACGGAGTGATCGAGGACCAAGTGATGCAAGACACAGACGGCGATGGTGGCAGCGACGGGTGTCGCAAAGCACTTTCGACCTTAGACCAGGGTAAAGCCGTTGGCTCGAGTCAAGCCTTTGCGCAAAAGTCGTTTCAATTAATGACGACTGTGCCGGTTGTCCTAGAAAAGTTCGTATCGCTTAGTATTTTTGTCCTTATGCGTAACACAAAAGTATATACCGCCGTTCTTGCGCAGAACGGCAACACTAAAACTACCAT
This sequence comes from Periphyllus acericola, assembly GCA_949715065.1. Taxonomy (NCBI): domain Eukaryota; kingdom Metazoa; phylum Arthropoda; class Insecta; order Hemiptera; family Aphididae; genus Periphyllus; species Periphyllus acericola. The sequence continues at coordinate 30,831,640 of OX454264.1, forward strand.
TTTTACTTTTGTTATCTACAAACCTGAGATAATGGATTTATAGAATTTTTAGTAAATATTATATGGCCATGGTTCCACGGATATCCTACGCTTCGAGCGTGTGGAGCTATAGGCAGCGGGAAAATCAGGCTCTCGCTCGGACGCTTAACTGAGTTCAGCGTCGGATAAACCTCGCCTTTATCGCCATTAACGCGTATCGTGCGATTCCCTCGAACGCACTACAGGTCCTCATGATAAACTACCCGCTTGACCTCGAAGTTCTTCATCGGACCCGGTACTTTACAGGCGTATTTGCACAGTTTCGGTTTAAGTAGCGATTCGTTTTGTAGCTGCAATGACAGTATTGTGTAGGCCCATGCGCATATATCGCTACACGCCCAGCACGCCGCACATTGTTCGCGACTGACGGAGGCCCTGTATAATACGGGTGTCCCTGGGGCCAGTACATTGGTGGCTGGTGCGCTGCCGATCTGGTGGCGTCGCCTGATTCATTAGGAGTGCTCGAGGTGTATACTCGGGCTGTTATCGAAATTCGGGATAGACGGTAACACCGTTGACAGCTGATAGAAAAAGCTTTCAGGAATTTTGACAATCATATTTGACGATGTGGATAGTCTCTTATCCGTCAGACGATTCCGACTAAACGGCCAGGGCGCAAGATCTATATTGTTAACCCAGTACGTGAAATCGATCAAGAACATCTCACGATAGGACACGAGAAGCCGACTGTGTGTGGTGAAATAAACTTGAAGTTTCGGTACACGGCGCGGGGTTAGGTGGAGCGGCATTCTGCGACGTTAGCGCGACGTAGGCACATGGTACCGGCGAGTAATCGCAAATGTAATTCTAGTATCCAGTACATGCTATCTTAGGTCTTAAATATTTATAAAATGCAAAGAAAACAAATTGTCTTGATAAAGTATGAGCCTCTCGTATGAATCACCTTTGACGGGGATCTTTATAGTTATTTGAACAATGCGCGCGGTGGAAGACATTTTAGAGGTATGCAGTGGTAATTCGATTCGCGTAATACGAGCGTGTCATATTTTCGAACAGTGGTACTGCAGAACCTCCTAGTTGTGTGGCGTATAGTCGCACTGAAATGGGAGAGTGGCAAATATGAATTGATAATATTGAAAAATCGCGTTTACCGTATTTATTATATCGCGGTAATCGAATAGCTGCAATGTTTTAGGAGACCTGTGGGAAAAAAATTTCGAGACTTGATTTCGAAGTGGATTCCAATGAGAGCGAAGTACACGTTTCAGTGCGGGCACGATAAGAGCCAGTTGGAGGAAGGCTGGAGCGTCGGGTCTATGAACGGGATTCGTACCGATAAGTACGGTAGAGGTACTAAGGTTGACTTGATGGTTTTTATAGAACGAACGTGGACATAATTCCTCAGGGGCACGTGCCACCGTCAGAAGACGCCACTGGAAATGGACGAACAAGCCGTGAACGTGCAGGCGAACGAAACGTTTCCGAGTCGGCGCATACGAATCGCGCTCGATCCACGTCTCATCGCCAAAGCTGTCATTGTACACATGGATCCAACAGACGACGGTCTTCGCAGTCGTGAAAATACCGAAAATCTCGACGCGGATGACTGTGCAAGAAAAAGTGAGTATTCGTCCAAAGCCCGTGGGAAATGTAACGGCGTCTTGCACGGTAAATATGCAGGACCCGACAGCCACGATACCGGTCCACGTTCGGACGGTTCACACGAGACCGAGGCACGGGAGCCGCGAGACGACGGCGGCGACAAGGATGCGGCAGCAGAGAACGCCGACACACGATCAACCAAACGGGACTGCCCTGGTGGAAAATGCTCGCCGCGAGCCGTTGCCGCCTCTCCGCGCGTCGGCGGAGAACCACGCGGACGGCCAGTGGACCACCAACCACTGGCAGTAGGAGGAGGCGAGGACGATGACGGCGGTCCGGCGAGAACGTCTGGCGCACAGGTGTTGCTCCCGGCCCTAAAATCGCCGACCAAGTTATGGCAGGGCTCTAGCTCGCGGATAAGAGCGGGCAGTGACCTTACCAGCAGCGAATACGAGTACACGTCTCGGAGCTCGACAGACATCAGGAACAACTACGCGCGGTTGATCCAGTTGAGACACATGCGCGGCCGCAACCTCGGCGGCACTGCGGCCCGTCCGATTGGAGGACCAGCTGGAGCGACGACCTACGTAAGGACACCCGCGGTGCCGAGCGATTGTAAGCCGCGTGAACCGCCAGTGAGAGCCGACAAGCCGGTCCAGCTTTACGAGCGTTCCCGGTTGCCCGTGCCCATCCGCCCGGGACCGTCATCCCCGAGGACACCTAGGCCCGTCCGGCTGCTCTACAGGGACTGGGAGCCCGTGGCGCTGTACCTACCATCGACCGATCGCAGCTCCGACCGGACGTGCTCGTTCACGTTAACCGGCACCATTCGGCTGAACGACCTGCCCGCGACGACCGACAGCTGCACCAGCCTGCAACCGCAACAGGTGTCGCAGGTCCAATCCTCGCTCAACATCCACGACACTGACGCCAATAACCTGGACAGCTCGATCGGCTTCCGACCGCCTTCCATGGACGACCGCAGCCCAGGATTCAAGCGTGACGGAGACGGTTGTCCCGACTTGTCGGCCGGGTCTTCGGGCCCGATGCCTCTCTCCGAGGAAGCGCTTGACCTGACCATCACACGACCGCGCTCGAGACCTAAGTCCGCCGAAAACCGCGACTGCGAGGATCACTGAATGTAACTATCGTCGAATACTTACATACACCTTAATAATAATATTTTACACTGCACTGTATATTTCCGTACACGTCCCGTCATTTCATTTACAATAATATACTGTATTTAATTGCGACTTTTCAATAGACCTTAAATCTTTTGGAAACTCTATTAGACGATTGTTTAAAAAATACTCTTTGATAAACAACAACATGGATATTGGAAAATCGAATATTTTGATATGGTATAAATGGTCTAATCGATACATTTTAACTGAGAAAAAATCAAATCGCAACTTTCCAAACTATAAGGAAGTTTAATATTTCGACTTAAATGTAAATAAAAAATGGCATTAATCTCTAGGAAAGTTCTCATTTTGCTAAATAAAATTCTAATATAAGGCGAATTATACAATTTTCATAATACGTAATGTATAAACAGTCAATACCTAGTAAAAAGTAATTTGTTCATAGCGTTTTGAGTTTCGTTTAAAACTAATTGATTTTCGACAACCGGTGGTCATACAATTGAACATTTTTCATGATTCATAACTCCAGAATAATATTTATGAAAAACGTTTATAATAAATAAATCTATAAAAATAAAGCTTATTGTGTAATTTTTAGTTGATATAAGAAATTATAACTTTTGAGTTATTAATAACGTATTATTAGTGTTATTAAATTAAACATAACCACTAGATCTATCGACTATACTATACATGTTAAAAATTGATTATTATTTCAAAAACCACGTTGCCGTGTTTTCAATGTGTAGTTATTATAATACTAGAATATTGTTTACTATAGGTACTTAACTATTAACTATAGAAAATTAATCACATACTGATCAGTATATATGTAGATAAAATAGATACTTTGAACATGTCAATATTTTAATTATTATCTTAAAGATTTTGTACATTTTATGAAAGTAGTAACATCGAATAGGCAATTATTGAAAGAAATTAAATTTTAGAAAATGCACCGAGAAGGAGGCAGCGTGATTTAAAAATAAAAGTAAAGAAAGTGGAAGTAATTACTAATAACACATATTTTCAATTTGAACGTATTTACAATTCTTAATTATTTACAATTGGTGAATAATAATAAAAAAAAAATCGTTTTGGCACTATAATAAGTGATCCAAATCAAAAAAAAATTAAAAGTCCAATTATTACAAACTCTCCTTATCTCCATCATTCTTAAAATTAAGAATTACACGTATCAAGTTATTTTACTGCGGTTCAAACCATAGATCTATACTGTGTGGTATATCTTTTCTAGTATTAAAAAAATACTCAAATGACAAATAATTATTATAATATTACTTTATCGTATAGTACACGCGTATAATATGTTTTAGGAGAGAGTTTAAGTGCAACAACAAGCATGAAATAATACAATAAACGAATCCAAGAGATACAATAACGGATGAATAGTGAACAATAGAAATAGGTACAATAGGTATATTATACAACAATATTTTATCTAGACTTTAAATCATCGCATATAATATGTAATTATGAAATAATAATTTTGTAATAAATATGTAATTATGGAATAAAATATATTTTTCAACTGTAAAAGAAACTAATGTGATCAACGACTAATCGAGATCAAAATTCAAATGTACTTTTTAAAATTAAATTCAAATAAAAGTATTACGACCGTTTGATCGTATACAATGTTTACAATATTTAATTAATTAAAAGGTGTGGCCCTGTAAAAACACACATATTATTTTATTCTGTATAAGCTGTAGTTATTTGTTTAAACGAAATTAAATCTTGCGGTTGCAGTCGTTCGATAATGTGACAATATTATCGCGACAATCTAAGTAGCTTAAGATATTGAGGAAATATGATAATTCATATTAATAATTATTATTCTGTAACGGTGCAACGAAAAAGATAATTTTAAATTATTAATAGCTTCTATTAGATATTTTATGTCACTATTTAGTACAAGTATATTACTTGAACGTTTGATAAGAGAAACTGTAAAAACAATATTTTTAGAATATAAAAATAATAACGTTAAATTACGAGTATATAAGCCTATACTCTTTAGTCTTTAATCTGTATAGGGGTATTATAGGTGTGTAAAACCTACATTTTTATAATGTGTAATATTGATGATATATTGACATAAAACAAATAAAATCGGATTAAGGTACAAGGTACATCAATATTGTCTTTATTGAATATTTACATTTTGCATTCAGTTTAAAAATATAATCTAATGACATAATGTTCAATGTTCAACGACATAAATTATTATGAGTTATGACTGTATTTGTAATACACGTAAACAAAAATTGTGTATTACGTAATTCTAAACTGCAGTCGTGCATGGAAACTAATGCTGCCGTGGAAAACAGATAAAATTAATAAACTCAAATGAAATCCTTTCCGCGTGTAAAATAATCATATTTTTATAATTGGTTACCAAAAGTTTATAATGTGGTGAGTAGATTCCAGGTGGATATTAATACATCCTAAACACTCGTTTCGCCACCGTAAAATAATTTTAGTGTACTTTTATCTTAGATTTAAATAAATATAACGAAATATGAATAAATGCGATTATATATTATTATTTAACGCAATATTTACAATACATATCTTATAATATTATAAGCAGACTCAATAACATTCAATAACGATGTTTGTAAATAAAATCTAATCGTGATAAAATCATTGTAACAAACTTCATTTTAAATATGGTTAATTAAGTATTTAATTTGTATGATGAGAGAACAATTACGTGTTATAAGGAAATGTCTTAATTAAATGAAAATAATATGTCTTATGATTAAGAAACGTAGGTATTCATAAACATAAAATGTTTGCTCTGCGTCTTCATACTTTTTAGGTCAAACATATTATATCAAATAATAATAATATTTAATATGTTTACAAACATAAAATTTTAACTCCGATTATTTTTGACATTATATAAAGGGACTGTTAACATTTTTCAAACTTTATTCACCTCTCCATATGAACGCTTGTGCTACGAAAAGTCACAAAAGTAGCCTTATTAGATTTAAGCGTAGTCATAGTTGATACATATTAATATATTCGGAATAATTTATTTCTTGTCATCAATATGCCAGCATGTCAATATTTGTCATTACTTAACAATTATTAAAATATAATATAATAAACAAATTAAGTGTCAATATTTAATACATTACTCGTACTCGATGAACACGCAACCTGATTAGTTATTAGTTAATACTCGTACTTTATTATAGTGTTACATTGCATCAAATCACGAACAGTATTTAACATCAAATGTCATCAAATTATACATAGAAAAACTATTTGGTTGTACCATGGCTAGGATAACATTAAGGCATTAAATAGTTATCTAAATCTGATGGAAGGTATATAGGGAATACCGTTAAGTAATTGTAAAGAACCAAATTCCTTTTGTTGCCAGAACAGTAGGTATGTCATAATATTATAGGAATGTGCCAGCTGCACAGGGCACACCCGGTTGAGTCGTATGGCGGTCCTGAATCGAATAAGACAGGTAATATTAGACTATATTTCGAATATTTCGATTTTTTAAGGTCACTAGTCTTATAGTTGACTTAGTTAGGTCTATAGTAGAGCTGTACCACACGTCGTATTAATATTCAACAATATGATGTAATTATTTCCACATTAAATATACGCGTTAAAGAATCAAAAAATAATAATATAAAATACTATAGTAGGTATCATTATGAAATACATTAGTGCCAGCTTACAATTTTTTTAATTTATTTGAACCCAATTCAAAACTTTTCTGCTTATGATTTGTGCACAATTTAATATTTATGTGTACCTATATTTATGTATTCACATATTTATGTATTCACTTAAAATATGTTTGGAAATCATATTTATCAAGCAGTTTAGAAAATGTGGCAGTATTGTGTGATTATAAAATTATGTTGATTTATTTCATATTTTGTTCATTAAAAACAGTAACAGCAGTCAGCCATTACAACTATATTATAAAATAAGTATAATTGTTGACAACCACGAATTTCTCTACTTTTTCCTAAAAGAAACTAAGTACCTATTACGATTTCAGTGAAATTGTAGTATGATATATTTTACTTTAGACTGTGGAGTGATTCACTGGTTCCATAATATAAAACTAAAAAATTAATACATTTCATAATGTGATATTGAATGTATCATGTGACTACGTATACCTTCATAGATTATTATTTAGTAGATTTATTCATTAATTTGTGGGAAACTAATTTAGTATAGTACAAAAAACTATGATTACTTTATATTGATTAAATATTGATACATACATATCAGGGTGTAACAGGAAGTCCTGATACTTCTGATATTTTTGTATTGTAGCATATTCAATTTAGTCACCACAACACTATTAGTAGCTTGATTATTCATTACCTAATACTGTATTTATTAATGTTATTTTGTAAAACTATGATTAATTAATTCAAATTAACGAACAGTTAAAAATGATAAACCCGTATTTTATGGTAAATTTTTCATTTTAGTTAAATATGAACGTTTTAACTTATAATATATCAGATTTTTTAAGGATTGGAGCAAATATAGAACTTTGCAAATTTAAATATTTTTCAAGTTGTACTTCCAAGATTCAAAAACTAAGTACCTACAAACTTATTAATCTTAATATCTTGTAAGTGAGCAAGTGCCTTTTAAATGTGTGTTATCCTATAATGGATGTCAATACAGTGTGATATAAGCGATTTAAAGTAAATTCTGTTCTACAAAAAAGTATTATAACATTTAAATTTGAAAAATAAATGTTAAAATTTAAAGTAAGTAGTCAAAAAATACTTTCAAGGTGTGAAAATAAGTGAACAAAAAATTACTTGTTTACATACAAAAATAATATTTATCAGTAGGACACAATAAGTTTGAGCATATAACTACATAATATCTTGATAAATATAAAAGAATAAATTACAGGTGATATAAGATTTAACAAGTTACAATCAATACATGATTGAAGTTAAAAATTAAAAATTTGAAAATAATTCAAAAATCTAAACAGTAGGAAACTAATTAAATATAATCAATTTATAATAAATAAATAATAATTAATCAATTTATACTTTTACTAATTATTAATTATGTTTAAATATTTAATAAGGTTAGAACTGTAGTTAATTGATACACTATTGAGTATTGAACAATAAGTGACAGATTATTATTACTCATGTTTGAATATAACACTATACAAACAAAATGAATAAGTAAATAAATTATACTGATTGCGGGTTCAGTATTTAGGTATTTTATAAACAAGTATTTACATTATCATTCATATCGTTTATAGATAATCGTTAGCACTACGTTCATTAATGTGGATTTAATGCATAAAATACCTAATCAAGGAATGTGCAGGAACTTATGCGCTAAAATCTACCTACCTACACTTATAATTATAACAAAAATTCATAATTTTCTTTGTTACTTGACGCAATAACTATAACACTTATGAGTCATAAATTACGACAAATAATAAGTGTGAAATCTAAGTAAGTAAATATACCTATACTAAAATATTAAAATGTCAGTAAAAATAAATAGTGGAGAAAAATATAAAAGCTACAAATAAAAGCGGTTAATCTGAAAAAAAAAAGTCAATACTTCTAGATTCTATAGCTAATAACTATAAAGCCATTTAAAAATATAAATTATAATTTATTAATTATTTACAGAATATGCAATTGTGTATATAAATACATTATAAATGTAATAAATACAAAAAATAACATACATAATATATTCATGTATGTTACTTTTAACATACTTCATGAACTTATAAGAGTTTTTTTTATTTGTATTATTAACTTCCCTATAAACTAATATAGCTTGACATTTAAAGTAAATAACAAAAAACCATTTGAGTACAAATGTTGAAAGATAATATAGAATACTGTAGTAAATGTAATATATAATAGGGGACAGGTAATTTAAGCTATAATAATATCATAATAATCATTAAAGTTAGCGTTACCTAACTATATAATACGATGAATAAGGGATATCCAACAAAGAGTAGTTATGGAGCAATAATATAGGTGCCTTTGGAAATCAGTATATTTGAAACAGAAATTAGGAGGGAGGTAAGAATATTTAAATTTTAAAATTTAAAATATATATGAAACTTGAAAAGTCGTTGATAATATATTCCGAGTATGAGTTTTGATTTAGATTTTTGGTAGCTTCTGCCTAAGATTTGGGATCAGGGTAATTGACGGAAGCAATTGTTGGCACTGTTTTTGAAACACTAAATAAATAAAATTTAATTTCATATCTACGTAGAATGACAATGGCTTTAATAGAAATAACATATTTTTATATTTTGATATTTTTATAATTATATTCGGGATAAAACATTTACCAACTAGTATTAAAAAGTATTCACTGTTAATTACGACATATGTTTTGTGTTTGAAATCACTTTTAAATATAAGTGGTAAAATAAAAATATTACCAAAGTACCTACTACATTAAAACGTGATTATAAATTTAATTTATACAAAACCGTTAATGGTGGTACTTAACTATTACCAGACTGGGATATTATTTTAATATATTATAAATTAGTCAAGTGATCATTTATGTAGACTGTAGAGGTAAAGGTGAAAAAATTATATTCTCAACAGCTGTGTGAATTTTTCGATTTTTTGTGTACTTATTAGTTATTACTACGTTTAAATGAAAATACTGGGAAGTGATAAGGCATTGGTGTCAATGATGGTTTTTTAATTAAATTTACTAGTACCAAAACAATATCGCACAGCTGACACGTAGGTAATGATGTTAAAGTGCCATTTGTCAACGCGTTTGTTTCGTTTACACGAAAGACACCGAAACGGCTAGGTACCTGATATAAAATATGTCCAACGGACAACAGTCGATGGCATTTCGTTGCGCGTATCGCCCTCAAGACAACACGAAACAAGTATATCAAAATATGCATGTACCGCTGAAGTGCATTTCGACGAACACCGTACTCGTGGCGTCGCAATACCGGTGGATGCACTACAACGATACGCCCGGCAAAGACGCGAGGACGGACGAACGCGCCGGGTCCGCTGATTAGAACGGTAAACGATTGCCAACACTCGTACGGCCGACAAGTGCGCGGCGGTGCGGGGTCGCGTACGAGCCGCTGGTGGAGGACGTGCGCGGGGCGGGGACCGGTGTGTGGAGGTAAACCGTGTTCGGCTCCGGTGAAAGCGACAAGGACGGCGCACGCACCGCACGCAATACACGGGCACACGACGATACGACGGAGTGCGGTGAAACGCGTAACGAAGTAATAATAATAATAATAATAGTAATAGTAATAGTAATAATAGTAATAATAGCCGTCACTGGTGGTATAGTTGTCGTCGTTGTAGTCCGCCGCCGCCGCCGTTGGTTATCACGAATGTGTGTTGTTCGTCGTATTCGTCTCTACACCGAACCTGTCTCCGTCGTCGTCGTCCGTCATTGCCCGTCGACAGTGTCGTAAATCGTTGTGCACCACGACTATCACATCGGTTTCCCGTTCGGTCATCGTTTCGCCGATACTTTCGCATTATTCGGCGTTGTCGCGCGTCACCGCTCCGCGTTCGTAAAACGCTGGCCGTCCTGTGTCGGACGCGGAAACCATTACGCCTACACACGTCGTGCGCCCGCCCCGTGGACCGTGCGTCGTCCGCCCGCTACTCGCACATCCGTCAGCGGTACGACCGTGTGCCGCTGCCGTTCGTGTTCGCCGTTCCGCTTTTCCATCGCGCTTATCGCTCGGTTTTCGACCCGCCGCCGCCGCCGCCGCCGAGCGTTCCGTCCGGTCGTTGTTCCGTGTCGCGGTCAGGTACACTCGTACGCGCTCGCCATTGGTGGACCAGCTGTCGTGCGGATAAATGACTCGGGACGATTAACACGCGCGCGCGAAAATGGGACAAAAGGTTAGCAGTCTCGGTGACGTGTTCTCTTGGAAAAACGGAGAGTCGTCCAGGCACGGCGAGTCGTCTAGAAACGGCGACTCGTCTAAAAACGGCGACTCGTCTAGAAACGGCGACTCGTCCAGAAACGGCGACTCGTCCAGAAACATCGACGCTCCAGCGGCTTCAAACGATGGTAGACCTGTGGTCGCTAGCAGCGTTTGTTCGGCGGACAACAGTGCTGCGAGCAACAAGGCTCCGGACAACAAGCACTTCGAGAACATTTACGTCGCGAACGCGGCAGACCCTCAGCCCTCGTCGTCCTCGTCGCTGACTCTATCGCCACCAGACGTCTTTTGTCCAGAACACCCGAGGTGTAACGCTTCAACATCTGTCGCCGTCGACGCCATTGCTGCTGATACCGCTGAAGCCGCGACGAAAAACACGCAGACCTCCTCTAAAAGTTTATCCAGCTCCAAGAAGCTGAACAATTGGGTGCTGCGATTCAACTGCTCCAGGCCAAAGTCAAAGAGTTCCAAATGCTGCACCACTCCGCCTGAGAGTGTGCCTGAAACAAACGAAGTCAAGTGTGTGTGCACGCGGTACCAACGAACAGACGACCACCAGCTGGACACTGGGATTACTTTTGATGCTCCACAAGCCATTCAAGAGGAGCAAAGCGACGATGAAGAACAGACGCCCCCGCAACATGACTTTTTTGACTTTGATGCATTCAATACTTTCAACACGTTTACCGGTCACAGTCAGTTGGTGTTACCGTCATTTGATGATGTCGTACCGTTGGATTTACATTCTGATATTAGTGGTGAAGAGTTTATGAATGAAGACTTTGAAGACAGAGCTTACAGAGAACGTGCCAAAGAAATTCAAGAAGGAATTGATCCACCTCCAGGATTCAGACCTGGTGTTATACAGCTGTTAGAATTAGGCTGGCCTAAAAGGACAATAGATAGTTTAACATCACTTTTCAATTATAGAGCCGCAGTCACTGCTTTCACTTCAAACGATATGGATGACAGTCATAGAATACATACTTCTATTGATTATATCCATTATTTAGTTCCTGATTTACTTCAAATCACAAATTGCTCGTTTTATTGGGGCAAAATGGATAGATATGAGGCTGAAAAATTACTTGAGAATAAACCTGAAGGCACCTTTTTACTTAGAGATTCTGCTCAAGAAGAATATCTGTTTTCTGTAAGCTTCAGGAAGTATGGCCGGTCCTTACATGCACGAATTGAACAATGGAATCATCTTTTTAGTTTCGATTCAAGAGATCCTGGTGTGTTTGCGTCTTCTACGGTTTGTGGACTTATAGAACATTATAAAGATCCTTCTTGCTGTATGTTCTTTGAACCTATGCTGACTATACCATTTCCTCGAAACTTTACATTTTCTCTTCAACATACATGCCGTGCAACTATTTGTAGCCAAATTACCTATGATGATGTAAATCAATTAAAACTTCCAAAATTATTAAAATCGTACTTAAAAGAGTATCACTATAAGCAACGGGTAAGGATACGTCAATTTGATTTAGAAACCTAAATGCCTTTTATTTTCTACAAATCATTTTGTTTAAATTATGTTTTATTTCAATAATTTAAACACATAATTAAATATTTCTTACAATATTTATTATTTAAAATGTTTATTTTGCTTGTTGCTCAATTTAAAAAAAAGTTTGAAAATTGGTTTCTACTCAAATACTTAACATATTCCTATAAATTAATCAGTTATTATTTTCTTAAGAATACTTCCTGTAATTTTTTTTTCCATATTTACATTTTACTGAACAATTTTCAACAAATGTTTGAACTATTTAAAACTGACACATTTTCACTTAATTTCTATTCTTTACCTTCATATATTGGTTAATTAAAATTGTAGGTTTACCCTAAATAATAAACTAATTACTCAAAATTATATACTATTTATTTAATCAATTATAAATTAATAAATTATTTCTTATTTATTTTTTGTTATTAAAAATACTTGTTTGATATTTTAATTTTAATGGTTAATCTACCCATCTTATAATAGTTATTAATTCTTTTTATGTGTATAAAATAAGTTTCAAAATTGTGTTCTTTATATTATCATTACAAGTTTAAATACAAATATATATAATTACTCATATAAACTTATACGAAATATGTTAATATATTTATATATACAAATGTATAATATAGTATGTGGTAGGTATTTATTATTTTAAGGGAAACTCTGTACATTTTTATAATATGATCGACTTGAAGTATTGATACTGTCAATGTTTTCCGTTATTTTCATATTAATGTTAAAATGTTTATTAAATTTTTTTTTAACCAACTTATACATAATTATTGTTAAATTTGATTACTTAATGATATATCTATCTAACATTTATGAAATATTGAAAGTATATTTATAACTGTAAGCAAGTGGTTTTCTTGTTTTCATTACTTTTTTATAAAAATTAATTTTTAAACAAATATTTTAGTATAATCTTAGTGTAAAATAGGTTAATATTGTTAATCATATTTACTATTATTATAATTTATTATAACGTTATTATTAGCATTAATATTTTATACCCGTTGTAATGCATTAAGCTCTAAATTTATTAGAAGTAAGAAATAATTATTTATCTTGTGAAAACATTTTTAAAGCATTTGCATATAAACATTCTGTCATCATAATTAAATAATAATTTGATTTGATATAATTTATGTATATATAAATTTGTACGTATGTCATTTAATAATATTTTAAAAATATTTTTTAATCTTGCCAGTTTATGAAATTTACATCTAATAAAGTATAACTTTTAATGCATTTTAAAATATTCTGTTTGATTCTTTATTGTAATTATTTTTGATCCATAAATTATTTGATGATAATGAATTTATAAATATGATTTTGTTAAATTATTTACAAAACCATAGTCTACATTTATAAGAAATTATTAAAGCATATTATATTAATAGTATGATATCTTGTAAGCCACATTCAAGGAGAACTTTACCTTATGGTATTCATTGTTATTATTCTTTTTATTATTCATACATTAAATTTTTCTACAAATTTAAAAACTGTTGGATAACATTATAATTACTATTGATATTGAATTTAATATATAGTAAGTAGCTTCTAAAAAAATTAAGTAAATATAAATACCATCTGCTATTATCTAATAATAAATGTTTACTTGAATCAAAAAGTATTAATACTTCACATATTGATAAATTGTTATGATAATGTGTAACACTATACCGACAACATAAGTGTATAGTGTTTAATATTTAACACTAACAGAAAATGTACCTAGTAATATAATTGGATTTCAATTTTTATAAAAATAGCTGTAACAAGGGTGTTCAATAACCTATATAGTTACAGTTATTAATTTAGAAAATTATTTTATTAATTAAAATTATCTATAGGTTCTTATTATAACTACTATACGCATATTGTAAATATGTGAAGTGTGTTATACCTTGACAACGACAACTATGTTAGTTTTGTTTATTAGTGTTGTACTTTATGTACTTTAATTATTTTATAAATATTTGTTTCAATTATTACATTAACAGTTACAATTTTTTGTGGAAATTGAAATACAAACTCTCAATACCATGTTAAATAGTTCTGGAAGAATAATAAACAATGGTAACATAGCCAATAACTATAAAAAAACTTCAATCAATGTTAATTATAACATCCAAAATGAAAAAAGTTCAACTAAAAAATCATCCAGTGAACTATTTGTTTACCTAAAAACTAAAGAAAAAAACAGCATAAGTTTGTGAGAAATAATAATTTATTTTCCTACAGTTGATTTCTATAAGTTTTTTATAATAAAAATATGTGCATTTTTACAGGTACACTCATATTCAAGCTTTATTAGATATGTTTATTTTTCAAAATCCAATACAACCTGTAAAATATTTTGAGTATTACAGTGTAAAACTTAAGGAGAATTATCTTAAGCCCCAACCGGATCCTGATTTAGATTTTTTTAATAATATTAAGTTGGAAATCAGTCAAAAGATATCAGACAAATACAAAGTATATTATAAGATCTTCGGTAAAATAATAATACAAATATAAATATTATGCATGGATTTTATTTCTAGGATTTTATAATTACAAATAGAGGAACCCATAATGTTGAAGAAAATAAAAGTTTTCCTTCCTACATAGATGAAATTGAAATGTATGAAGAGGAAGACATCTACCATGCTGCGGAATCAAATGAGATCATAGTACAGGACTTAACAAAAATTAATTATATGTTCAATAAAGCAGGATGTGGGCTAACAAATGATGAAGTTAATCTTATTGGAGGGACTATGAATCAAATGTCACATCAAGAAAAATTTAAAAATATCAGGTGAATATTATTATTAAATACAGCGTTAAATACAAACTATGTTATATTTTGATTTCACCACAGATACTGGGGAAAAATATTAGGTTTGAAACATAACTATTATATCTTGGAATGTGAATGGAAAGATGAAGAATTGGAGTATAAACTGAAGGTAAGCAATTTAATAATTGGACTACTATGAATTATAATACATAAATAATTAGTTATTAAATATAATCATCACTGTAGAGCCAATTTGTACTAAATGTACGTGTTGTTTGGTATCAGCATTTTAATTGTAAATTATATATTATTTATCATAGATGGGTAAAATAAATGGGTGATATAAATATTGCAATATCTGAAAATGATTAAAATTAAAATAGTTGCTTGCCTACTGAATCTATGAGCAAATTATTTCATATTATAATACTAAAAAATAATTAAAGATACTAAATCAGAATTTCGTGTATAGAGATAAGTAATACCATAAAATATTTAGATACTTAAACTGATCCATTTAAACTATATGTAAAATTTAATATTTTAATTGATGAACCATAAATTTTTAACCATAGAACTGTACTAAGGGCAGTAAATGACCGTTTTCACTGTCAATATTTTGTTTTGGAAGCTCATTTTAATTTTATATATTAAATCAGATTATGAGTAAAACAGGATATTTAAAATGTATCTACTTTAATTGTCTAAATATACCATTAGTGACCATAGTAAATGTTTTAATTAAAAATACAAAATCATTCTACTAAATATACCTAGGTACCTCAGTTGCAAAAGATTTGTGTTTACAATTTTCCCACCTCAAATCTCTCAATATTTTTAATTCTTCATTCTTGTTTGCCACCAATTGAACGTGAGTTATAAGATTCACGTGCTTTGTATTAACATCAACCGTACAAATCTATTTCCTACTTTATTCAGATCCTTAACCATATAATGGGCAACAAGGTACTCGATAATAACGAAAATATCTATGAAAACGAAAACCAAGAACAAGAAGTAGAATTGGAAGATTATTATTTTAATCCTAAATCTATATATGAGTCGGAGTCTATTTATTCTCAAAATTCGAATCCGTTGTGTCCTGCTCCATCCACAGAACTCGGGACTGATGATTACTTATCTAATGAAATGTTTGGATTCGGAGCTAATAAGAAGGTTTATATTAATTTATTTTACAGTTTTTAATGGTCTATTAAATATTTTTTGTGCATTTAGTCATATTTTGTTACAAATAAATTATACGAAGAATGGATCGAGCTGCCACTGCTCAAATCTCACCATGTAATCCAAGCACGCAACATAAAACGATATTTTGTCGGAGAATTGGAATCGCGCGTAAATATAATCATACTGAATATCGTTTTTTTAATTGATTATTAATGTAATATATCAATAATTTTTCATTATATACGTGCAGGTCGATTCTTATCCTTTATTTCAAGGTTTGGAAAAACATTATCTTAGAGCTCAAATCGCCAGGATAACAGCTGCAACACAAATATCGCCGAGTAATTATTTTGTACTAGACACTAACCATAGAAGCTCAACGAAGTGGAGAAAATTAAATTCTTTCCAATCGAAAGTTATGTCGAAAAAGTGTAAGCATTTTTAATAATATGTATCTATATGTATCTATGTAAACTATATAATCCAGACTTGTATCTGTTTATTTTAGTTTTATCTTGGTAGCGCCGTCAATTTTAGTGAGTACATTATTCAACCTTATGTCTTATAAACGATTTAATACATTATTTTTCAATGTAAATATATATTTATATAACAAAATTGTTGACAAGAAAAACGTGTGTACCACCTTAATATATAGCAGTTGGTCATAAGCCTAACAATATGTATAATTATAATGAAGTATCATAATGTACTCGCTGAAATATCTGCGCTTATTATTTTTTGTATTGTTAATTGGTGATAAGACATATAGACTATTTACTTGTACTCATCAGATCTTGTATATTCATTCAAACATAACTGTTTCTAAAATCAATTAATGTTTCATTGTGTAAAAATTATTGTACCAATATAATTAATTTAGTAGATTATAATCAATGAATAAATATTATGTATTAAATTATACTTAATCAAATACAATCTATATACATACCTATAATTCTGATATCTTTACTCATCACAGTTATTTACCAACAGTGTAGGTATAGGTTCAATTTATTATTTCTGTTAATTGCAGATGATCGTAAAAATGGGTTCATTAAACATGCTTTTTAACGAACATAATTAATTTTATTTCATATTTGTAGGGGTCCACAACTACGCAGAAAACCAAAATTATATTTCACCGCCTGTATATGCTTTACTAGAGCCTATTAACTGGGTACATCACATTCCCAAGATATTGGACCAAGGAGTAACCAAGGCATGGACTCAAATGTTTGAAGAGGATAAAAATGAAGTAAATTGTTAGTTGTTATGACCAAGTACACTTTTTATGGCCTTATCTATAAATATGTACGTTGTTACATCGGTGTAAATAAAAAAAATTGTGTTTGGTGGGATTTATTGGATTTAGATAACGGAAAAAACAGAAAATATAACAAATGACTAAATAATAACTAATAAGTAATGAGTAATATTTATTATAGAATATACTTATTTATTTTTTAAAGTATATTATATAGTGATTTACAATAAGGTCAATATATTACTCATATATTATTAACCTTTTCATCAATAATTTATAAAATTAAAAATAAATTTACTGTAATAATATTTAATATAGGTAACAATAACAATAACAACAATATCAACTATTATTTTCAATATTTCTAAATAAACACTACCTACTTATTCAGAAGTTACTTTTCTACCCAAACTTTTTCAAATTATCTATTTTGATGATAGTGATTTTAACGCTTACTTCTTGCAGGTCAAAGTTGGAAAGATATCCCATGGCAGTATTCGAACAACGATAGCCAAAGATTCCGAAAGCCTCATATTAGGACAAGACGGATTTACAGCTCTGTCCGACGATGTTCATGCAGGTCTAATGCCACCATGGAAATGTGAAATGACTAATCCGTTTGACCATCAGGCTACATACGTTGCTATTAGATCTCATCTTTGGCCCGGTGCATTTGCGGTTACGCGTCAAAAGTATAAAAAAATATATTTATACTATTTTACCTTCCATACCTCAATCATTCAGTTTAGTGCAAAATATGCTTTTCTATAACTGTATGTCGAATTAAGTTTATAGAAATATTAGGATTGGCACTACTGAAAACACAATATATTATATTAATAATATGTCAGTGATCAGTGTCTTATTAACAACTTAGAGAACAGCCCTTAGTTAATGGTGCTACGATAGCCAAAGAAATACAAAATATAACACCAATTATTTGTATCATAACATCTGTTTTAGACATTAATGCACTTAAACCGCCACTATTGATCTGGCCTACTACTATTAAATGTTATAATCATCACTCCAAACTGATGTACACAAATAAGTTAATCTATAGTGAACATCCTTGATATATTATATACCTGCATGGCATAGACATTCTAGAAATAGAAGAGGCTTTCTTATGGGCATTTTTATTTTTACATTCAATAAAATAATGTATTATTTTAAATTTGTAAATAATTATAAAATATTTAAATGCAAGCTATAATATAAGTAATAAGTATCAAGACTTAATTTATATTGTATTGATATTCTGCTAAGTTTGTTTGTCCTAATTTTATTACAGTTTAGTATTTCAAGTTAAATAAACAGTAATTAATGTCTTACAAGATATATGTATTTAATATAATACAAAATATTGAATCATTTGTTCTATTTGTTTTATCTACTTTTTATTTTTTTTATAATGTTTTTTGTTTATAGTATTTTAGATTATACTTACAACGGTTGGGGTCTGAAGCGAAATGTTATCGATCATGCTCCTCAAATTCTGGATGAACAAAAATTAAAACATTTGAAAGATACAGAAGAAACAACTGAAATCAAAGATCCGACTTGTGCAGAAGAACAATCATTTTTCTCATATGTCCGACAAATGAAAGGGCCTAAGAGATATTCTAAATTTAATTTCAAGTCTTTCACAATGTACGAAGGAGACGGAGAAGACGAAGAACAAATAATTAATAATTATACTTTCGATTAAAATCGGCTGTTGGGCCATATTTATATTACTATTGATTCTTATTAGTATTAATATAATTTTTATGCATTATAGAATTTTATCTATACATTCTAAAATAATATCTGGAATGTACTCTAGTTTTGCTACATAATTTTTAAATATAAGCCAAAAAAAATGATTTAAACAATCCATGTAGGTAAAAAGTTTATATAGATTATCATTATAGACGTTTTGTTCTTTATAATTAAAGATTACATTACATAATTAATTTTATTGGCTTATTAGATTCATAATTTTAATTTAATGTAATGGAACCAAAAATAATCAGAAGAATGTAAAACCCATCATCAATTTAAATTTTAATGTTCAATGTCACTACGTAAAATTAATTTTAAGCAGCCTTTTAGGAAACCGAGTTCTTTCCTCTTTAACTTAATAATGGATATTTTTCAAATAATAAATTATAAATTGATGATGTTTATAGTGATTTCAAATGTGTTAGAAATCTATTTATACGGATATAAAAAATAAAAATAATAACAAAAATTTCACAAAAAAAGAGTTATGTTTCTTAGCACATAGCTTTCGATTATATCCAAACTATTTTTAAAGTAGGGTTTATATTGTGATATCAAAAATTTGAGTAGGTTCTCAATTGCTCAAAACCTTTACAAATTTTAATTAAAATTAATGTGTGTACATGTACATAAAATAAAGGACAGATTTCTTATTGTTAAACTGTTATAACTTTTACTCATGTGTTATAATCACGGCTTTAGATACTATTTTATTTATAGTATCTATAGCCATGGTTAAAATATATTTATTTTTTTAAAATTGGTAAAACTCTAAATTTATCCAACAAATCACCGCAGTATTAATACTAATAATTAGGGTTATTAGGATATTTATGATTATTTCATATTTTTTCTTTTAGTCGTGCACATTGCAGACTAAGTTATAAATTTGTTTCGTATGACATAGAATCTGATACATTACATTTTATTTTGCATATTTAAGGATTTTTATAAATAAATGTATATTATTTTGACTAAACAATAACATATATAAGCCGATAGGTATGCATGTTGATTTCACAAGTAATGTAAACAAGAAATATTTGAAGTAAAAACAAAATTATTAGTTAACAGTTAAGTAGTTGAAAGTAATTCATAATTTACAGTAACTACATTTTGAATGGTTCATTAAAATTTCATATTTTTATGTAAAAAAAATTGTATATTCATTTAGTCTATTTTAAAAAATCATATATGATTTTTTTTATGGGATATTTGCGTGTATTTATTGTGTTGTTAATGTCATAAATATCCTAACCCTTCTAATGATTAAAAATTTAAATACAAGATTTATAGAAAAATTATTTCACCTAAATAATAATATTGATATCATCTTGTAAAATATTTTCCTTGAGAAATATTTATTTCTGAAATTTTAAGAACTGAAAAATTTCAATTAATGTGACCATCTGCTTTTATAATTCAAATAAATTGCGTTGTGATTATGTTTATGTTAATTTAATAAAATTAATTGTTAGTTTATTTTTGGTACATAATTATGTAAGTTGTTTTTAGGCAGCTAAAAGTATAAAACAAAAACCATTTAATTTTGCATTTACTTCGAAAGTTAATAAGAAATTAATTTGAATGTAAATATATTAAATATTATATAAAATATATTTGAGTCGCAGGCACTAATGTGAATAGTACTGTCTTCTAATAGTTAGTATACCATGTAATTTATATCTAATTAAATCGTTATTTCGGCGATTGTTATAATATTTAATTTTTTTTTTCATAAAATATGTTTATTTATACACTTATTTTACTTAAATTACTAATACTTCATCATAATACAATAAGTTAAATTAAACCAACAATAAATTATGTAAATAGGAATCTATTAACTCTTACTATAAGCATATTTCATCTAATAATGTATGTATTATATATGTAATATAGAAATTACAATTAAAATAATTTATATATATTATTTATATTCTACTGAGATAGGTTCAATCAAAAAATATAAGAAACTAATAGAAATACTTCAAAGTTCAAGCTAAGGTATAAATAAAATTGCATAAACTCAAAATTCTACTTATAAGTAATTTTTTTATTAACCACTGCAATATAAATTAAACAAATCTTATTTTAATTATTTTAGAACAGCATGAAATAAAATAATATCATTAAAGGTGTTTCATATATTGTATATAACATAAAATAAAATAACCGTTTATTTTTAATTATATAATAATTTAAAATAGGAATGTACAGTAAATTTAAATAGTTTACGCATCCAGTATAAGAAATGTTAAAAAATAAATTAACAGAAGTAATGGTAATTGTGTTTTTCTTGACATTATCCTTAATCGTTTTATATTCAGTTACATTTTCTTACAAAAATATCGATGAAAAAAGTTAACAAGAAAATATAAAAAATAATACATTTTAATATGTTAAGTATGTACTTAAAATAACATTATACAAAAATGAGCATAGTGAAATATTTATTAACAAATGCAAATATTGTTTCTGTTTCTGACTGACAAATGTAAAAGTAGAAAAATACATTACAAAACTAATTTAAACCTAAAAAATGTTTGTTTTGACTATCATAGTAACCAAGTGCTCTTGTTACACTAATCAAAAATTAAATGTCAAGCTTCAAATAAAATAAGCATTATTTATTTTAAAAAATTGATTAGGATTGAAGAAAGTAAAATAACCATAAAGTTTTTATCATTTATATTTCTACGAAGCAGTTATTTTTCTAATATAAAATATTTGAATGTATAAAATACTGCGAAGCAAATTAAATACACAAAATAGAATTATTGTAACACAAATTAAAATGAACTAAAAATTATCAGCTTAAATGTTAATATATGGCTTGCAATTAAACAAGAAAATCTTTCCAAGTTAATTGCTTCATTACTTTTAAGCTAATATGGTACGTTTTGACTAACTTTAGTATTGATTGGTCGTTTTGATTATTTAAAATAATTTAGTACAATAGAAATACATAAGTAATTAATAATGTAAATAAATATATAATATATAAATAAATAGTTGAGTTCTATAAAACACTAACTAATTCAAAATAAAGTCCAATAAAAAAAAAAAACCATAGTAAGACATTTAACCAAAGAGACAAACATAGAATATGTGTTTTGGAGAAAAATGGCTTTATATGATATAAATACAACTCAATGATAATAAAACACTAAGATGTGACAAAATTACAATAATAACCAACAGCTTTCCCAAAAACATATTCTATGTTAAAAGTTAATAAATATACTTAATTAAAAGTACAATAAAATCTCTTAAAATGGATACCTCTCAAAAGTAATTTCTGACAGACATAATTATCAGTTAAATTATAATTTTACTTTAAACCTTCTTAATAGCAGACATATATTAACAATGGATGATACCAGATTCTTTAAATATGATTGCTATTAAGAGATTTATCCTATGCAGAATATGGAAGAATCTTATAACCATAGTAACTTAAAAACAATAATTCTAAAAATAATCACAATATAGGTGATATTACATTTTCTTAGTTATATCAAAGGCATAGTTTGTATTTATTCTTTAAGATAATATAGCAATACTTTTACGAGTAACTGTTGAACTGCTTATATTATCTAGACTAGACCATTTTTTTATGCCATTTTTTAGAAATTCTGCTGTTATTTTATCTTCAAATACTCTAGACATAGCTTCCAATTTCTTAGCTCGTTCTTTGCTTAATGGTTCTGCTGGGAATGTCAATTCATTATCTTCGGCCAATGAACGCAGATCAAAATAATACTTGGCATATACACTGGATGGAACATTTATGTTGAACTGAAGCATCTCCAAGAATTGACGTTCTAATTCATTCCTAAATTAAATAAATGTCTTTAATTATTTAATAATTTTTTAACTTAAATTACAATTGTGTAAGGACTAGTGACTAAATTCAACAAATACAATTTAGAAATAAGTCTAAAACATACTGAAATAATCAAGGAACTATATGTTGGGTCATAAAACCAAATTTAGTTACACAAAAGTGTAGAATCAAAGTTATTTAATTTAAATATAGGATATTTGCATAAAAACTCAAAAAAAATTAAATAAATAATGAAAAATCTGAAATTAAAGTCTAATTTTTATTTATCAATATAAATAAAAATAAAGTTAGAAACAATGTCATTAACATATCAGGATTCAATATATTTCTGATATAATATATTTGTAAAATTATCCATATTAAACAGTTAGAAAACCATAAAAAAACTGTAAAATTAAATAAAATATGTATTATAAATCATAATCGGCAATAAGAATTAATAAAAAATTAGAAGAATAATATTTTAAATTATACAACGTACATATCTTCTACAGTAATATCCTTAAGAATTTGACAGTAATCAACATTCCATACAGCCTGATCATCCCACACTTTTGAAGCTAACAATATAGCCCCAAGAACAATTCTCTTCCAATTTGCCGGTGTAATATCAACTTCTGCATAAGTTAACAACCTTAAATAAGAAATTAGAAAAAAAATTAAAAAATAAGAAAAAAAAATTAATATAATTAAATGAAGAACCTTACCTTTCTAAGTAAACTAATGTTATAATAGCACATTCTGCAGTTAATTGTGCAGCATTAAATAATGTTCGAACAAATTTATATATTTGACGATGTTCTGGACTATGAACATCATAATTGTCAGGTACTCTATCTCTCTAATAAGTAAAGTAAAATATTTTTTTTACATAAATAAATTATAATGAGTTACCTTGTTCAAAACTTACAGTTAAGGGATGTAATTTTTCATCAAAAATTTCAATTTGTCTTTCAGAAGTTCTATTTTTTATATGATAATAAATTGCAAGTGCTACACATTTTACAGTATTTTTTAGATTTGGTTGAGATACTGTACTATCATCCAAATATATAGTAGAACATGAACTGCTTTTTTTGAGAGATCTAAAGTCAACAATCTGAAAAAGTTATAAACTCAATAAATATAATTGCATTTTAAGTTTAAACTCTTATACATTTTCTATGAATTTTAAAATAAAAATCAATTTTTTTAATAAAACAATAATACTTTAAAGCAATAAAATCTAAAGAAAATCTCAACAAACCTGAGACTGACTTTGTTTTCTAGTTAAACCATCTGAAAAAAAGTTTAAATACATAGTATTAATTATATCATTGATAAATTATACATGAATAATACGATAAAAAAATAAAATAAGAATAGGGAAATCGTTAACATAACTAATTGGACAGTACAAACTACAAACTACCAATATTTAATGTATTGAAAGATTAAACTGTGTATTGTTTTTTTTAATTTATTAAAAACATAATTATGTTTTATTATATTTAAAAATAAAAAATAACTAGGCAGGTATATTGATAAATTGAATTGTTCTATCTATTGATTAAACCATGAAGTACATAGTGCTATATATATATTAAAATATTATCAGAAAACAACTTGTAAATAATATCTTAATTATACATTATTTTATTAAATTATTAAGTTTCTCCAAAATTATAAAACTCAAAACACAGATTATTATCAATCATGTTCTCACTATCAAAACATGTATTATTTATTATTAAATAATAATTTCTTAATGAAGTCATAAATCAATTTATTTTATATAATATGATACTTTTAAAATATTCAAAATAAGTTTAACCTTTATGTCTCTCTTGGTTTTTAAGAATATAGTCCTTATCTAATTTACAACAATTGTGCATAAGTCATGATTTTCGTACAAATTTACTTTATCAAATATAAAAAAAGAAACATAATTTCATCTCTCATGTAGCCGTGTAGGTATTACTTATAAAATTGTATTTTGTTAGGGGCACAAACATTTAATAATAATTATTATGAGTATAAGTGTACACGGCGTATACTTGTGGACCTCCTATGGTTTGGTATTATGCGCATATACATAGGAATTAGAATCAGATAAAGACACTTACTTTCGACTTTAGACCTTTCCAAAAATATCGTCGCGACCTTAGGATGGACGGATGGGTCGGTGTTCCAGTCGTCGTGCTCGCGTTCGCTGATGTGTTGCAAGTTGCCGACACTCTCCTCGCCCTCTTGTGCGAATTCGTTTACAGCACCATTGACGTCCTTGCGCCTGGACAACGGGCTGGTGTACGAGCAACAGCTGGTCCAATTACCCATGATTTCCAACGAGCAAATGCTTCGGTCAATAAACATGAATGGTACGAACAACGCGGAGAAACGGTGTCGTGTATATCACAGCATAATGGTAATTCGGCGTCGGTTCACGCGGCGGCATCAATAAAATATTGCACTCCGTCCGATGTCGGCGACCAATCGGCTTGCCGCGGCGAATCGCGGAATCGCGGAGATCAGTCAGAGATTAACGGGCGTGTGCACTTTACACATTTGTCGTCGGACGCGATTAGTGTTTTTATTTTTTTTTTTATTTTTTTTTATTATTATTTTTTTTTCCCGTCGTCTCTGTCTAGCCGAGGTGAAAAAAACAAACTTTTGCCGGTCGGCATAATACATTTAACATTACTGCCGTTCGCATATACGGCTCGTCACTACCGACACTATGTATACAACCGTGTACTATTAAGATAAATGATGAAAATGATAGTAATAATAGTAATAGTAATAGTAATATTATGTGTGTGTTTGTGTGTGTTTACACTTTACGTAGACTCGTATTATTTATGCACACATAACCAAGAAATCAATCTAATCAGTCGTACGCTCGGCCGTGTTCGAGTGATAAAGACGCGGGGCGAGCGTGAAGAGACGTCCACGCGATACCACGTACACGCCGCGGACTACGGGACGACCCCGCGACCGCTATTACGACGATACGACAGTACGACGACTGTGTGGAAGCGACGTCGCGCCTGAACCGGAACGTTCGGAGAATTGGCTCCGCCACGTTTTTCGTCCCAAGTACTCAATTCAAGTATCAAAATGAAAACAATTAGGTAGGTACTTGTGTTTGACTATTGAGTACAGTATTATCACATATGTGCCTTAAGACGCGCAAATACTAAATAACTATAAAGGAAAAAAAAACACTCGACGAACCGCCTGGTTGTAGTAAAACAGTATCGTTTTCGATCATTTTCACAGTAGATGCCTACTGTTTACTGTTAAAACGCTTACCGTGACCCGAACAACGGGGATCGATGGCTCATAAGCCCTTACAAGTTAAAATAATTAACAACAGCCTCGTCTACGATAATGTAAAAGTAATAAAACTATAAATTATACAATTGGTTCACCTTGAACAAAGATTATTTGTATTGTAACAAAAATGTCAACAAATTTATATTCCATTCGTAATCGTCATAATAATAATTTTCAATGTATACATTATACAGTACTATAATTTAATTCCGTGACTATTATTATAAAATACCTACATAATAATCGTAGAAGGATTTATAAGCTCAAATAATTATGAAAAAAACCATAAACAAAACATGTATTTATAAAATTTTCACAAAAATGATTACCGTTTGCCATAATTTGAACTTGAAAGCCTTCGTAAAAAACATATAAATGGCCTAATATTTGTTTGCTGTTTTTCTTTTACGCGTAAATATTGGAAAAAAAACTATAAAACCTACAGTTATAACTTTATAAGACACTTCATACTTATAGGTACCAGTGTCTAATGAACTACACAAAGTTTTTTTAGTTTCGATTAAGTATTTAAATATCCAAAAAAACTTCCACTTTTACATAAAAAAACATCATTGTAATTTTTACCAATATATCTCTCAAGATCTAAAATGTAAGTAATACATTATACCTAATGATAGATTTACTTATTGGTTCACTGTCTACATATTACGTAAACATTGTAAACCTCTAAACCTATAATTTGTATAAAAGTTTTGTTTTTGTAACAAAAACAATTATTTTTGCGATGAAATTAATTATTAATAAATGTATATAATCATTATGCTATTCTAATAATGTAATAATCTATTAGCCATTAGGTGACTAGGTCGAGTTTTTCAGTATTTTAACAGCTTAAAGTTTAAACAGTTGTAACTTATTGAAGTGAAATTATATGTTAACATTATATGTGAATACATACTAAGTACTTATTTTATTTATATACATGTACTGTATATGTATGTACTTACTTAATAGGTACTTGGTACTTCTTTTTATTTAATAATTAAATGTTGAAAATAAACTACGTTGGGATTTAGTATTATTATTTAGTAATACAACTATGTACTACTAGAACTAGGTATGTATCACTAATAATGACAATTTTGTACATACTAAGAGAGAAAACTAAGACGCGAAAAAAATAACATCTATGAAACAACTGTAGGGCTTGGATTTATATGCCCTAAAAGTATCAAAAAATGCACTTTCAAAAACGGGAATTTATGTGCTAAAAACTTTAAAATGTTTTAAAATAATTACTTAACACCATATTATAATTATAATTAAATTTTTTTATTTAAAATACACAATATATCAACACTGCAGAGTATATATAAATTAATTGAAAATTATTTTATTTTTCAGGCTATATAATATTATTGGCTTATTGGTATTTGTAACATTAATATAAATTGTGAATCGTTTTATAAAAAACCAATTTATCATACGTTGTTTTAATACACTAGCAATAAGCTATGTGTATTTAATAAAATAATTTTATTTTTATTCTAATATAACTAGAAATAAAAATGACCAAAAAAAATAAATAATGCTCTTAAAAAGTTTGAAAATGACCTTAAACATAAAAAACCTCGGAAAAAAAATTCTTAGTTGCTGCAGTATGTACTTGAAACACATGTATATCTTGGGAAGCATCAAGTCAAACACTCAAAAAAAAAAAAAAATGCAATGCAATGCATTGAAATCCAAGCCCAATAAAAATAAGTAGATAACTTTTTTCGTAAATATTTTAACGCAATTTATTAGTATTAAAGATAATGAGTATAGCCGTATAGGTTCTCATCAATATTGAATATGAATATCTATTCAAGACTTAATCGTATTAATTATAATAACTAGGGCTCGGATTTACATGTATTTATGAAACCAAAATATGTACATAAAGTATAAAAATGTGGTAAAAAACTCAAAATATGTATTTTACTAATATGATTTATTCATTATCTTGATTACAATTTATGATAACATGCATTTACTTTGAATGTGTTAAAATGTTAGATGAGCATGATTATAAATTATTATAAATTACCAAAATGAGTCAATACATTTATTTTACACACTACAGAGTGCATACATAAAACTAGAACTGATCACAAATACGCACAACGCACTACGGTATTGCTGTTCGTCGCAGTGTTCATTACCGCATTTATATTATATATATAATACTATAGTAGTCTATATTATCGAAATAGACTATATATGTTAGAAGTAATGGAAAAATTAAGAAATAAGTATAATCAAATATTGCTCATTTAATCTAAAATCACTCGAAACAAATTTATCACTTGCCAAAACTTATGTATCATACCACAGGGAAAATATGTATTTACGTATTTAGCCCAAATTATAGCATTGAGCTATATAGAATCGTGTGATCTTGCTAAATCTCATTCTTAGAGTTCAAAGGAAACTAAATTCATAAATAGTAATGACAAGTAATAAACTAATAACCACGACTCTTAATTTAGCTTAACGGCCCGGTATAAAAAGTTTGACGGGCCACGACCGGCCGGTGAACCGTAGGTTGTAGACCGCTGTCATTGCTCGTTAGTCGTTACTAGACCCAAATGTTGGAGTTCGGCCACGCGGTAGTGTCCGCCGTGCAATAGTGGTTTAGGTATTATTCCGGATGCAGATGGCGAACGTACAAGAATGTTCGCTACGAATAGTAAACTACTCAGCCGGGTCCGCCTGAGCTTTTTCATATGCAGGAGAACTGCTTTCGGCTACTACGATCTTGCGCCAGTAAAATGACAGGTATTTACGTTTAACGTGACGGAGTGCAGACGTAGAAGATAACATTTTTTTTTTCTGCGCACACTAGAAACACAGGTGACCGACGAAGCCGTCGTACGCCGTGCGTTTCGATTTCCGGACGTACCACTGCGCCTCCGTCGTAGTAGGTATAATGTCGTGACGATATTCATTATTCTCCCCGGGTCACCGTTTCGTTCCGATGCGCACCGTTCGGAGACGTTCGGACGTTATCGTTGAATTTATCCTGTCCATACGTAATAATAATAAAAAAAAAAACCTCGACATTCTACGCACACAATAATAAATACCTGTACAGTGTGCACGCACACACCACGGACTCGTACACTTGTCATTTATTATTATTATTAATCATTATCATCGTTGTCGATATCCGCATTCCTTTCATACCGCTTGTATAATACAATATATTATATTGTATATAATATAATATATTGTATTATACACGCACATTGTAAACCAATTTTTTTTTCCCCCCCGACGACGAAAATTAATGAATCGTTTACCCGTTCGGAAGTCGTAGTCCGATGATATCGTGCGCGTTAATACGTACCAACAATAAAATACATACCTACACATAACGAACACACACACTACGCGCTTACGCACGCGTGAGCGCGCGCGCGCGCGAGCGAACACACACGGTACATATACACACACACACACACACACACGCGCGCGCGCACATACACACGCGCGGGTGCGCGCCCAAAATCACAATCATCGGAATTTGTTTGTACACAGACATGTAACGTGAGTACTCGGCGATTTCGGTGATTCGACGGAATCGTGTACACCATCCAACGCCGACGTCGAACACGTACGGAGGCAATCGTCGCGCCCTGTCCGCGGTGTTATCGATCCGTTTTCGAAGAATGATCGTTTAGTCGATCGACGTTCCGCAGTGATCCCGTTCGCCATAGGATTTCGTCGATAAATAATGAAAATGAGCGACGAAACGCCCGTCAGTTCTTTGGTTCTTCCAGTATTAATCAGGCCAATATTATCTCAGGTATTTATCTCATTTGATCGCTGTATAGACATAGTGTTATTTGGTTACCATAAGCCTACGGCGTAATGCTTTTCCAAGTTAGGCAGGCTCTTTTTGTCAATTTTTAGAATAACCTATTAATGAGATTGACTAAGATATGTCTACAAATTAAGTTCTGGCAGTTCTGCCCACCTTTCATGTTCGTAAGTCTGTGGGTATCTACGTTAAATTTATCAATTTAAAAAAATTTCAAGTTATTGTACCCAATGCTAGATGCAGGTAAAGACACAAAAATAAAATTTCAATTTCTATCAATAGCATAACATAACATAGTTTAATGTAATAATTACAATGTTCATTCCATTGTACAGTAGCCGCCTCCTACAGAATATAAATTAAGTTTTCAAACAAAATAATCGACTTTAAAAGACTAATATACATATATGGTATAGGAAATTTATAATTATCAATGAAATAATGAATTCCTAAATCCTAATTCAGAATAATAAATTATTTGCTGTGATTCTCAAGTAGGTTTGTAGGTGTATCAAATTTGAAAATCTTAATATGTAGTTAATTTATTAGAATAAAATAATTTCATTATAACTTGGTATATTTCTCATATAATTTAATAAATATGTTAAATGTAGGTTAGTATATAGGTTATATGAAGGTTATAATATTTTAACATAGTACCTATTATGTTTCGTTGTAATTATTTGATAGATATTATATGTTGTATACTCAATAATATCAACTCTAAACATTATTTGTAATTCAATTTTACCATAAAGAGTAATTTAAAAATTAAAAAATGTTATTAGAAAAAGTTGTTTGGTTGACAAAATGCTTACTTATGTTAAACTTTAAATATTAAGGCTTATATTTAGTAATAAGCAGGGCTTGTAAGTTCATGCATCTACATGTATTTTTTGCTACATAAGAAAACATGCTTACTGAGGTACAAATCCGTTTCACAACAATAGTAAAGTTATAATAATATAAAGTTTAATAGTGTATGTTTTGGGTGTAAGGGCATATTTGGCGTACTCGTATAGTCAATTTTTATAGTTATTACTGCATATTATTTTATAAACAAACAAAATTTTTAGACAAGTATTTTAAAAATGTCTTGTTTATTTACTTTCCCATTAACAAAATGATAGTGTTTGTTTTGATTTGTTTTTATTCTCGTGTGACTACCTAAATAGATTTTATGCGTTAGCGTTTTATACAGTACTGCGGAATTATAAAGCTTAAACTTCACAAATATTAATTTTATTTTTTATTGTATTAACTTTGAATGTTAAAATGTATAAAAATTAAAAGGAATAACATACTTTTAAAATTAATGGATATATTCTTGTTATTTTAAAATTTGCTCATGATTTTTTTACATAATGCATATTTTGTATGCATAATTTTAAAATTTTAGGGCATATAAATGCATATTTTCAAACTTTTTAGTGCATACTCTAATACATATTTTGCCAATTTTCGTGCATGAACTTATGAGCCCTGGTAATAAGGAATCAGCTTGAATGTTATTTTAGTCTAAATTCTATATCATTTTTACAATTTACCTAGTTTAGTTACATCAGCCTTTTCACTATTAAATTTAATTAACTATATGTTATAATATTGAATTTCCCATTAGAAATTTAAAATTTTTAAATACGATTATGACATGATTAAAAAATATAGTTAATCTTATTATTGTATGATTTTCAGTTAGAGAAACGTAATGTTTCGGCTTCTCAAACTTTACGGTCAGCGTTATTTAAGACGGAAAATACTCATCCAGGGTTTGCATATAATTTGGTAGCTGGTATAATGAAACAAGGTGATATTAGTATAAATATGAATGAGAGTGTATTGAGACTTCAAGGCACAGTATCTGATTTAGAAGGTAAGATTAAACTGAATTATGAGTTAATTATCTTAAGTATACAAACCTATATATTGTTTTGGTACACTAGTTTGGGCACAAGTACAATATGTAGTTAATTCTACAACATTATATATAATATTGTAGTATATTATAATGTTTTTTTATTTTATTTATACATATTTTAAAATGACATAGATAATATCAATTATTATTTATATAGTAACAATACTGACTAGCCACACAAAATACAACTATATAACTATAATTATATATTTATAAATTATAAAACACCTTTTATACATGAATATTTATTTTATAAAAACTGAATAAGAATATTTTAAAATAATTGAAAGCTATTCATAAAATAAAATAATTTTGTTTTATGCTTTTTAAAATGAAATTCTTAGTTTTCGTAAATAATATTAAAAATAATAATACTTAGTTTTTATAATACAAATTTATAATGCTTTTTGTTAATAAAACCATACATGTTTTCTAAAAATTGTGTGTTTCATATTTTCTTGTTAGTTTGTTCCATTTTAGAACATGGGGTAGTAATATGGTATCTCACCTGGCAAGTAGTGAACAATAGAGCTAATACAAATCATATTTTTGTCATTTGCTGTCTTCAAATTAAAAATTGAATATCCTATTCATTATTATTTATTACTCTCTTTTTCCTCCACACTTCAATCCCTCTGTAGTCTCTCGTCTTGTTGAGGCTGACCCTAATTTCACCTATTCTCTTCTTGATTTTTTTTTTCTATTTAATCCTGTTACTTTCCACTATACTAGAAATCACTTCCTTTTTCAATTACCACATCGTCATACTTATGGGTTTTTTCATTTTTTTCATTTACTTTTTCTACAATTAATGTTATAGTTAATAATATTATATTAGTGTTGTATTTAATTTTAAGAATTTTTTTTTCTTACTGTACTTAAATAAATGCGTATTATAGGGTGTACAAATAAAGTAAAATAAATAAAACTATGAGAAATTAATACTTTTTGGGTGAAATTAATTTGGTATTAATCAAGAATTAATTTGTAAAGAACATAATAAACATTTTATTGGTAAATAATTGAGATACCTTAGTAAGAATTCTTCTTATTTTTAGACTTTTATTCATGGTTTGGTTTTCAGGAAGTTAATTTATTTGTAAAAATCCAACCAACTCTTGATTAAATACATATAAACTTTATTTTTTGTTTTTTTTTTATTTTAAAATGTATTTATTTTTATTATTATTAACAGTATGTAATTGTATTTATTATGCATTTTCAAAGTAAAAACTAACCTAAAATCAAGGATGTTATTGTTATATTAGATGAACTGATTGAATATTAATTTTGTTTAAAGTTCTGATTTGTAGTAATTTGTCCAAATATAGTTATCACATATAATTTTTAATGAATTATGTCTAGGTGGTGAATATCGATTAAATAGATCTGAAGATGCATTTCAAGAATTAAATAAAAAGTCCATGGCATTAAAAAGAATATTAAGTCGTATTCCTGATGAAATCAACGATCGTAAAACATTTTTGGAAACTATTAAGTAAGTAATTTATACTTTATTCAATTTAAATAAAATGCTTTACATTAAACATAAATATGTTAACATTTTAGTTTATTATTGTCTTAGTTAATTAACTAATGAAATTGGTATCTTAAAAATGTCTTTTCATTATTTGTTTATTACTATTGATTAATAGTAAATTAAGTTAACCAAGTATGGTTTTAACATTTTTATTCATTTAATTATCATCTAATATCTACATTACTATTCATTTAATAACAAAATTATTATTGAAATTAGGGAAAAAAGTGGACCCAGTATAGATCAATTTTAGTATTCAAGTGTACAACAATTTTAAAGCAGTAATAAATTATTGCATTAGAGAAATGATTTTATCTTAATTCAGTGTACCTTATAAACTGAAGGTTAATACAAATTTAAATTGATATTTCAAACAATTCAAGTTCAAACTTTTAAAAAATATTGTAATTATGAATAATAATAAATTATTTGTTGTTATATTTATTATGTTTGAATGGGAAGCTCTTCAAGCTACTTTATGCTTTTTATTCAAAGAGTTTGTAAGATTTTCATACTGCTTTTGATTTGTGAGTGAATGACTAATTAAATTAACCTTTTATTATATTGTAACTGGGTCAAAATAAATATAAACAAAAATTAATGATGAATAATATTGTTATGGTATAGTCTTGCAACGAACCCTTAATTTTAGTTATAACTCAAATTACTTAGTAAAAGAAAGCTTGGCATAATAACTGATGACGTTAAATTTACAGTTCTTTCTTTCAAATATGTTATAAATATGAATAAAAAAATAAACTACTATATAAGTCTTACTATTTTTTATTCTTAAAAAAAAGGTTACGCCTTATGTGGCTACAGGTTACTATTTTATTAGGAAATCACAAATTTAAAAAACATTGTTCAACCCTTTCTATTTCAATCCATTGTTGACGTAAAAAAAATAGTTTAAAAATGAAAAGTAATATTTTGATTAGGTAAAGTTATTATTTATTAATGTTATTATAAACATTATTATTATTATTTAAATAACAAAAGCATTTTATTATGTTCATTAAACTATAAAAAAATATGAATGCAATTTTTGGTATAGAAATACAGTAGGTTCCGCTTAATGTGATCACTTTGGTGCAGGTCATTTTGATTCTATTAACCGGTTGATTCTATAAAACATTTATAACATTTTTTTCATAATTCAATCTTTTAATACGATTACATTTTTATTTAAATTAACATACATATTTAATAATTTATAAGACATAAAATTATTTATTTTTTCATTTTTCTATTTAATGGTTCTATATTTAGGTATACATTTATGCTTTAATTAAAATTAAAATTAAATAAATACATTTAAAACAAATTAAAGAAGCTATCTATTTTTGATTGTACTTGACAGTCTACCAATTTCATCTCCATATTAGCCTGAAATTAAATTAAATTAAATGAAAATTAATATTCATGTTTATTTGTTAGTATACCTGTAACTTTTTATCCAACTTATCATAACGAATGAGTAAATCTTTTTTTTCTTTTATTGTCAAATCTTTTCGCTTGGTCGACACTTATAAAAATACGTCTGATCATGAACTGAATAAACCAAATGACACAAGTACACGACGCACAAATTGAATAACATAATTCAACGTACAACGATATACTGCCATACTGATAAGTTCAAAAATAAAATGGGTTTTATAAATTAATCAGTTTGAAATACCATAAAAACGTTAAGATTGTTCATAAAAGTGATTTAATTATCCGGTACCTAGTGATTCTAATAAAAGGTCAATTTAACATTAGTAACATACAATTTGGTTTGGGATTTTCATTTTTGACTCTAATAAACGGTTGATTCTATAAACCAGTGATCACATTAAGCGTAACCCTCTGTACTATAATGTGTTATATACTAAATTATCTTAAACTAATATTATTTTGTTATTTTATCCTATGTGGATATGCATTTTGTATACAAATTTAAATATACCTACTTTTATGTTGTGGTTATAGGTTAAACTTCAATTGTTTAATTATCTAGTTGATTAAAAATGTATTATGCATTAACTCATGATTAGTAAGCTTTTAATTTTTTTAACTATCCATGTGTCAAAACCATATATAATTCGCTAAAACTGATATATATATATATATATATATATATATTAATATTGTCTAAATGAAGATATAATTGATTTTCATCTTTTCATTTTATTTACTATATATTATGTATAATATGTATATGTTATTGTCAATATCAGTTTTCAGTCCTTATCATTATCGGATAATCATTGCTAACAAGTGACAATGGTTGATTTGGTTATGAAATACTGAAATTGACATTGCTCTAGGAATGAAAATAAAATAACATGAGCATTACTAAGTTACTAATTTCTACATTTTTTTTTCAACTTAGTTAATAAGTACTACATAATAATTAATAAGTACTATATATTGCACATATTTTAATACATCTTGATAATCATAAAAATGTTTAATTTATTATTACAGAGAGATAGCAAGTGCTATAAAAAAATTACTTGATGCAGTAAATGAAGTATCTGCATATATTCCTGGACCGAGTAATAAACAAGCATTGGAACAGAGAAAACGTGAATTTGTCAAGTATTCCAAACGATTCAGTAATACACTAAAAGATTACTTTAAAGAAGGGCTGTAAGTACATCTGTTGCCTTAAATTAAATTATTTTTGAAACTAACTATAATTTTTTTAAACATGAGTTGATATAATGTTCTTAAAATTCAATGATTTCAAGACAAGTGTTCTTATTTAATTTTATAAATAGCACAACTTAGTTATCATAGGCTTAATAGTAACCTAGATGACTATTTATTATTTCACCAATTTTTTGTTAATATTTTATTACACATTTATACTTTTCAATTATATATGAATACTTTGCAATACTAAATGTAAAATGTAACTTATTTCAAATTGGGAGATTCTTTGAATTATGTTTATTGTAATTTAAAATAATTACTAAGAAATTCAAAATATTATTTTGTTTATTTAATTTTCTCGTATATTAAGTATAATATTAATACATTTACACTAAATTCCACACTGGAATAATTTCTTCAATAATTATTATGTAGTAACAGTAACTTTAAATTTTGTTTCAGAGCCAATTCAGTATTTATTAGTGCCTTATATTTAATTCATCAAACAAACCAAATAATGATTACTGTAAAAAGCAAATGTGAATAAGATTAACAATTTTATTTTTCATAAACTTCAATTAATAAGTAAGATATATAGAACATTCCAGTACCAATTATTTATTTCAATTATTGTTCTCATAGAAGAAGAAAAAATGTTATATAGTTATAAATTTATCAAATTCTATTTTTAATATCTATAATGTTCTATATTATGTATTAATTCTAAAAATATATTTGTCATGTTTTGAAAATAATTTGATATTATTCTTACAAATATTATATCATATTAATATTTTGTAAATAATGTTATTATTTCAGCTTATGACCATAAAAAATTGTATTTTTATTGAAAATAGGTATTTTAACTATAGTTTATTACAATATAAAGTAAAAATAAATTACAGTAAGTATCTTCAAGCACTCGTCCTAAACAAAGAAGAATTTTCCTTAGTTAACATGTTACATTTCTTATTTATCTCCAATGTGTACTAATTAATAATTAATTATCATTTTGTAAATTTTTAAATATTTATAATTATATTTTATGCACAGTATTATAGTTGAAAAATGAATGTGATTAAGTACAAGTTGTAATTATTTATTCTGATACCATGTATGTTATGTATCAAAATATAACAATTATTGTTATTATTTAATTACACTATAAAATTTAATTTTTCTAAAATCATTATTATGTTTAGAATCTTTGAAAGCTCTATTTTTATTCATAAATAAATTGTTAACTCTAATCATATACATATTATTATTAAAACAACTAATTTATTTAAATTGTATTATTAATATTATATTAATTAGTTTTATTTTCTAAAATTATGTAAATCAAATTGTGGTAATACAAAGAACTTATTTATTTAGGAAAAAATTTTATCATTCATTTATTATGATGCTATAGGATTAATTGCTTATTATTTTAAATAAAGTTAATTTTATATTGATATGCTATAGAAATATCAATTTAGTAACATGTGCAATTTATTTAAATGTTCAAAGACGTTGTATAGTATTTTGATCAAAATTGTATTTTTAAACCTTAAAATGTATGTTAATTATATATTTTATTAGCATTCTGATTGTTATTAACATGAGTTTAGATGGTCATTGAAAAAATAATGATTTTGTATTGGGGATCAAGTTATGTGATTTTGATTTGTTTACTTTACAAATTAAGTCTTGATGAAATAAACTGAATTATATTAAGACAATTGAAACATTGTATTAAATTATTATTAAATTAAATTAAAAAATGTTGATGAAACATTGATGGAGTTGAATGAGTTTATCAAACATGAATTCGCAAATTATGTTTTGTGCACTTACTAAGTGATTATAAATTTTATTTTTTTTCAATTGGTATTGATATTTGTAAGACCCAGGAAAATGATCATAGTATATAAATGTATACGGAATTATTTATATATAAATAATCTATAATATAAAAATGAATCGCTGAATGTGTTGCTAAGCGTGAATCTCAAGAGCAGCTGAACCGATTTCGGTACTTCTTTTTTTATAATATTCCTTGAAGTACGAGGATGGTTCTTACGGAGAGAAAAATTAAAAAAATTGGCTGAAAATGTCTAAAAAACTTTTTAAGAGCGTGGTCGGCGAACATCTTAATACAAAAACGTTAATAAATAATAAATAAGTATTTAACCAATAACCATATTATCATGGAAAAATTAATTAATTGTCTATGTCATAATTACTCAAAAACAATGGTATGTTGTATATGGTTATATATGGTCTATGGTAAAATGTTAATTGTCTGTGGTAAATAAATATCTAATATATATAAAAATGAATCCCAAGTTCCTTTGGTCATCGCATCACGCGGAACGGCTGGACCGATTTCGGTAATTCTTTTTTCATTGTGTTTGTCAGTATCGGGAGAAGGTTCATATGAAAGAAAATTTTTGAAAATCTACTGAAACGGAAAATTCTAAACGTTCACAGGTATACTCATGGGTAACCATGGTATAAAAAAAAAGGATGAAAATATTGCGTTTCCACAACAGCAATAAATTAATTGGTATTTTGCACAGAGGTCAGTTGCAAACAATCTAATATTTTGGAAAAGTATACTTTAATTCTACGACGTGAAATCATCCTATATTTCTATATTTATATATTCTTATATACATTCGACTTTAAACGGTTGCAATTTCCAATTTAGCATTTGCAATGTCGATAAATAAATCAGTCGCTAAGTGTTTGTGGCATCAATCTTGAAAATCCATGTTTTTCACATGGCCAGTTATATGTCACCTGTTCCTGTGTCGGAATACCAACAAAACTATTTATATACACGCAAGAAAAAAAACTAAAAATGTTGTATATCATAAAGCATTAAAATAATAAACACTTTTTTTTATTAATTATACCAATTCGAATTCAATATTCATAATTGAGACAGGACAACGTCCGTCGGGTCAGCTAGTAATAAATAAAAATGAGTAGAGTTTATATTTCAAATATTTATTTATTATATATATCTAATAGAATTATTTAATTTTCATTGAGTACAATTAAATCAAAACCTTGAAAAAAGTAGGCCATTAATACTTTAATTTTACTCCTTTATATATTATTTAAGGAGTTGATAATAATAATCGCCATCAAATATGCATCTAGGTACATTAAAATTAAATTTAAAAGTAATATTCATTGTCTCATATCAAGAAAAATAATGTTTTATTTAAATAACTTTCATTTATTAATAAAGGAAACATTTGTATCCACTAAAATTGCATTTCATGTGAAGCAAGTATTCTATAAGAATACTTCAGAATTTTATTTTTAGAAGGATCTTTAATAACTTCAAACTGTCAATTTTTTTTAGTTGAACAATAATAATCCATTTTGCAATGTAGTTTGATGCATATAATATTTGTTTACTTGTGAAAGTTGTGACTTTGTTGACAATTATTTTTTGACAGTTAAACATAATAAAAGATTAAAATAGAAAAATACTCTATAATAATTAGTCTAAATGAAATGCATATTCTTTAACATCAAAATATTCTTTTATGTGCTAAATAAACTAAATATTTAATTATGTTGATCATATTAGGTATATTTTGTAAATATTTCTCATTCGTAAAAAAGCTTCAATTCTAATCAAGTAATTTGCAGTAGGTTGGTAATCAATAAGATAAAAATCCATGCTCAGTTGAATTCGAAATCAACTGACGATGGCGTAAGACATTACGTGAAATTAAATTTTACGAAGACGTTATCTAATTTCAAGTAAGTGTACAGAGTAAGTAGTATTCTACATCTTTCGAATAGGTAATGTCTTAGTAATGGTTTTAAGTCAAACATTTTACCAATTTGTACAAAGTAGTATTCTACATCTTTCGAATAGGTAATGTCTTAGTAATGGTTTTAAGTCAAACATTTTACCAAGTATAGGCAGCATTAACATATTATAATACGTCAGCATGTGGTGTAAATTGAAATAAGTGTTTAACAAATTGCTCCAAAAAAGGTAGGCGCGTATTCTAAACCGCATTACTAAATGACATAATAATATGTCCGTTGATGTTACGTAAATCACAATTTCAGCCGTCCCTTATCTTGACGATTTTCATGATCGCTGTTATCAATACCGTAATAAGTGCTTATGGCACTATAATAGTGTCCAATTCGACATCAGCGCAGTAGGCACGTTATAATATCATTTATCTTTCCAGCGAAGCGATAACAATTTATTATATTTCCATCCTTACACCTACACGTGCCACACTGCGGCTTTTAAAATGAAAGTCCCTCGCATCGTTGAGCGCCGATACCATGTTACCAATGGTCATCAGTCATCGACCACCGTTAGATCGTTTTTTAATTACAAGATGGACCGTACGCATAAATGTATTATCATCTAGTCTCTTTTGTCTCGATGCAGTAGCGCGACAGCGGTACGTGTTGTTGATCTTTTTTTTTTTCGCGCACGTAAAACGTTTGCACAAAACACAATCATATTTCGTTATTTTATTAGTGTTACGTGTACATTAGTACTAACGGTTTATTATTCTCTACGCGGCAAGACTCGCGAACAGTTTTTGTTTATTTCTGTTCATCGTGCCGGACGCTCACGTCAATACGCAATATTTTTCTAGTAAGTGTTCAACGGTGGACGTGGTTGACCGCAGTCCGAATAAATATTTTGAATTTGTTTTAAACGTAGGCATATGGTTTTTTTTTTCCAAACGTCTAAATTCTTGCGTCCACTATTCGATATGTTCCATCAAGGTTCTAGTCAAGGTACACGCCAAAAGGTGTTGAAGACGTGTACTGCTTGAATTTTATAATGCCGCTATTATTTATCAACTAGGTACCAATACCTTATTGTACATGGATGATACATCATATGATTGAACGTTCGTTAAAAATGCATATATTATTCCAAATGCTTGAAAACTTATTGGTACTTACAAACGATAACCAATAATTTATTTTTTAGAATAAATACACATTGCCAATGAATTTAACTGTTATTAAAAAACTTTCAACGTACCTAATTAAAAAAGCTGCGTCTTAAAATCATGCTACTATTTTATTTATCTTCCAGATAATGAGAACTACATTTTTAAGCACCAAAAATCTTTTAACTAATGCCATAGGTACCCTCGAGTAAAATTTTGAGAGTTGAATGTACTATGAATAAAGTCTTATAACCAGGGCTCGTAACTTCATGCACTAAAAAATGCATAAATTAGCATGCATTCATGCACTAAAAATTGTCAAAATATGCATTAAAATATGCACTAAAAAGTTCGAAAATATGCATTTATATGCCCCAAAATTTTTAAATTATGCACTCAAAATATGCATATAAACACAAATATGTCTACCAATACGTTTTTAAGCATGGAAAAGGATCTTTCTACATCTGCTGAAGTAAGAGGTGCATATTTAAAATACAGTAAGTCGTTCGCAGTCATATCATCAGAGTACAGGTAGATCTAAAACGGACTTTGTACGGTGGAGGATGGACATGGTAGTGGTAGCGATTGCATCGTTTACGCGGTATACGTAAACCGCATAAAATCTAAATATAGGTATGTACTAGGACACTAGGTCACACGAGAATAAAAATAAATCAAAACACTATCATTTTGTAAACGGGAAAGTAAATAAGAAACAAGAAACATTTTCAAATATTTGTCTAAAAATATTTTTATGAAATAATAGGCACTAACGACTGTAAAAAATCGAATATATGCCAAATATGCCTTTACACCTAAAACATGCAAAAACATGCACTATCAGACTTCATATTATTATTACTATCGTTATAAAACGGATTTGTATCTCAGTTAGCATGTTTTCCTGTGTAGCAAAAAAAACATGCAGATGCATGAACTTACGAGCCCTGCTTATAACGTATCTTCAGAAATTTATTAAGTACAAAAAATAATTTGTGTAATAGTTACTTTTTTAAGTTAATTCATAACTAACACCCTCGAAACATGGTACAAAACCTGGGGAGTAAAATGAATGGAACCAAATCCACTCACTGCACCTTTACCCTTCGCCACGGAATATATATATGCCCAACTCTTTACCTCAACAATCAGCCACTTACATGGCAACACACATAACAAGCAAAACTAAAACACTAAATTACCGTTTCGAACTCCTTCGACCACTTCTAACTTCTAAGCACATGAAACTCCCCAACAAACTCCTGCTGTATAAACTCCTTATAAGACCCATATGGACATACGGAGTTCAACTATGGGGCAGCGCTAAAATAGTAAAATATCAAACATAAACTGGATCCAAAGATTTCAATCTAAAGCCTTACGTACCATTTCCAAAGCCCCATTCTACGTCTCAAACCACACTCTCCACTCTGACCTCAAAATACCATATCTTAATTATTTTATTATTATTATACATATTTACTGTTGGGCCAAAAGGGACACATATTTTTACTTTTATTACTTGTTAAGCCAGAAGGGTAATAATTACTATTAGTAATTATTACGCTGTTGAGCCAAAAGGGCTATTGATGTGTTATATTGTGTGTTACTGTGAATTATTAATTGAATCTATTTATTTGAATTTGTTGTGCCAACCAGGCAATTTATTTATTATTATTATACAGCAACACAGTTACCATATTTTTTAGAGTTACCATTTTTACATCATATTTATTTAGCTACCTCTGTTTGTCCATAGTTTTTAAGTATACACACACACACACACACATATACACATTTACACACCACCACACCACATAGTCGGACAGTACTTGCGCGGCGATCCCAACCACTGCTGTCTGATCTATTTCACACGTATACACAAATAAATACAGTGTGCCAGTCGCGTACCGTACGTAATTAAGCGGCGCGGCGACTCGGCATTTAAGCGACCGGGCGCGCGTAATATTAATTTACGCTCCCGGCGCCCACAATACGTTTCTGAAATAGCCAAAACTCACTATAATCGATTTAACAGTCGCTTAGCTCGCCATAAAAATCCTTTAATCTCCGAACTGTCGTCTGTTTCCATTCCGGGCAATCCAAATAAAAGACTCAAAAAACGGTGGTGTCGTGACCTGCTAAATTAAAAAAAAAAAAATGTAATCAAGCTGTAGTACCTCCATTGGGAGACCTCTACAATCCGTCTGATCTGTCATTTTCTTATTTATATTTTTCTATCAATTGTTCTTATTGTTCGCTATTGTAACAGATTGAATAAAAAAACATTTAAAAACAAAAAAAAAATGTATAACCAACAAAATAAGATTTTATAATTGGAAAGTCACTTAAGATTTAAGAACGTAATAAAAATGCAATTCCTATGCTATCCCTTATCTTGGTTATTAAACGGTTAAAAACTATTTTAAGCCTTTCAATTAAATATATGACCTATCAATATTCATTTTATATTAAATTTAAGTAAATTTAAATGACCAAAAACGTAAAAATCACTTACCACCTAATATTTTATAGAAATATTTTTTGATTACTTAAATAAAACATGATTAATTCAAGTAAGCAATTATTCAAACGATCTTTATTTAAATTATTATTTAATTTATCATAAATATATGAACCAAATTAAAAAAATAAACAAAATGTAGAGAACTTAAAGTTTTTTAATCAATTATTTTAACGTAGGTACTTCATTTCTCAAAATTGAATGGTTTTCAATTACTTTTATAAATTATAGCGATATGATAAATTGAAGTTTAAGGGTTTTTAATCAATTTTAAAATATGAATAGATTTCGTTTTAAATGATTTTTTTCTTGGTTTTGGTAACTTTTTAAATTACAATGAAACACGAAAAAAAAACTTGAATTTATATTGTGATTATTTTAATCCAATAATCTGAACTCTAGAGTGAATATTTTCTCTACTTATGGGAAATTTATTTTACGAATTTTAAATGTTTTTAAATTATAGTTATATGTATGATATACATAATATACTTCACTTAAGTTAAGCTATTTTGTAGTCGTATCAAAAACAAAGTGTTTTCCGTTTTTATTAAAGACTAAAGAGTTTTATTATCGCGACCTATAAAAAATAATGTTTTTTATGCTTAGAAGTGTAAGGTATATTTTAAAACTAACAGTCTAATTAGTACTTATTTTATTTTAAATCCTATTTATTTATAGTCAAAACTCCTTATAAGGAAATTAATAAAATAATTAATAACCAATCTCTTATTTATTGAATAATGAACTTTATTAAAACCTACCTAGGTACTAAAAATAAAATATTTCAATAACTTTTTTTTTTAATTTTAGCGATGGAAAATACGTATTTAGAAAATGATACTATAGAAAATCATATTTCTAATGTCAGTCGGAAATTGTTTGAATACGAACATAACCCTAGAGAAGATAATTTGAGTGGCATATTCCCATTACCAAGTTTGACTAATAACAAACAAGTTAACTATACTCATTCAGCTGAAATTTTATCTCAAGATAAGGATGATTTTAAATCAGATGAATCAGCCTACGATTCGGATTGCAGTTTAGGGTCAATGAATTCTCTATACTCGGTGTTAAGCTATAACAATAAGTTATCTAATTTACA
The DNA here is from genome assembly GCA_949715065.1 of Periphyllus acericola. Lineage (NCBI taxonomy): Eukaryota > Metazoa > Arthropoda > Insecta > Hemiptera > Aphididae > Periphyllus > Periphyllus acericola. Next base: position 30,876,585 of record OX454264.1, read on the forward strand.
CGAGAAAAATAGCGCAAATGAAAAATGTTTGCTTCATGAAGTTGAAGATGCAAGTAAAATAGTTAAGACAATCGAAAGTAAAACTATTTCTAGGACCCGTATTTTAGAACAAAGAAGATTAATTGACAAAATTGATGAGAGACCTATCAAAAACTTTACTACAGTTCGTTTTTATAGAAATCAGGTAACTATAGTGTAAAGTTTTAGTAGAAAATTAGAAAAAATAACTAACTTTAGTTGTATAATTATACAAACATGCATGACTTTTGTATAATTGTTAATTATATTTTAATTAATTTCTGAGTCATAATATAGTTTTATAATTATATAGTGAAATTTGTTGTAGTTAATAGATTGTATTAAAATCTTTGGGTGTATTAAATACCTACAATAATAATCAAAACTTTAAAATCTAAATTTATGTAATTCAAAATAAAATACATTTTTTCTGAATGAATATATGATTCGAAATCCGTGCAAAGATATATATTTTTGCTGCAAATAATCTAATTCCCTTCAAGGTGTGTATAATTTACATAATTACATACCTAATGGCTAATACCTATAGCAATCAATTGTAATAACTGATAACCCAAAATAAACAGAACAAAAGTAAGACAAAGAGATGATGGAAGTTAGGTGGTTGGTATGTTAAGTTATGGGTAATGATGGGTAGGTACTCGTATGTTATTATACCGTCCTCCTTCTTCAAGGGAGGGCATTGGTTATAAAGAATAGAGAGAAGATGTAGACAAGGGTGAATAGGCCCACTGAGATACCGGAACTTTCCACCTGCATCTATGATTGCATGGATTAAATTTAATCAACCTATGCTGATATATAATAGATAAAATTATCAAAACATTAAATACTTCAATTTTTACATTCTAATATACACTTTTAATAAAATTATGTTATATTATTTTTTGATATGTTATTTGTATTATTCAGGCTATTCTTCATTAGTTATTTTTAGCTTATAAGTGTATATTAACTTTTACTATATCACAAGTTTCGAGCGAACGATCATTTTTCAAACTTAAATACATAAAAAAAGGGTAAGCAGTAAAATTACATCTTCGCACCTGGAACAATTTATAATTCTATGAACACTAAAATATATGTTCCACGAAATCGAAAACCCCATAATTATTGATAAATTTGCGTCTTTAAACTTCTCAAGAAGTATCAATGACATAAATAGTGATATATGTCTAAGCTTAATTATTATAGATATAATTTATATTTTATAGTATTAAATGTTATTTACATTAAAAGTTACATACAAAATTTATAAATTATACTTGTCTATTTTTATCTACCGATAAATGTGTAACTGTTGGAAAATTGGTAGTTATAGTTGTCTTATTAGTACAATGAGTTATAATAAAAGCGAGTTGATCAAGTTACTTTAAAGTTCATACCTATTACTAATAAGTATTCTGTCGTATTCATATACTTACATGTGGCGTTCTACCTACAGGATGTATGTATTATTTTTACTGTGGGTGTGTATAAAAATTAATAGTCAGTGGTAGAGTAATATCATTAATTTTGTTGTAATAAGATATAATAATTTATTTATTCTATAGAAAAGAGGTGGGCGTGTTTGGGTTCTCGTGGTTGAGGTATTTTTTGTGTAATATGGTAATGTGGGCCCTTGATCGCTATAGATTATATTTTTCTTGGGCCGGTCAGAACACGCCTATCCGCCCCTGGATGTAGGTCTCTGTAGGTCTTGTAAGCTTTATAAGATGGCACTAATCTGGTGTCTCGTCGGTATACAGTTTTTGATGAATGACGCTAACGACACAACTATATAGGGTTATCAGAGTATTAAAATGAACACACAGAATCTTTGAAGAGCCGACACCTGACACCCTTCGTAAAGGATTGTTATATAAGCAGTAAAATATGGTGGGATGGTTCTTTGCCAAAGGCGGTTTCCTCTAAGGATGGACCTAGTTAGTGATCACTGATAATGGTGTACTGTTAGATTTTTCCCTTATTATTTGAACTGTGTTTTCTGTGCACGTGAAGAAAGAGCCGTTATTTATTAATATTATTTGTAAAATACTAAATTGTAACATTCTTGATTTTACTTTTGAATACCTATTTGATCGTTTTCAATAAATTCTTTTAGAAATATAAACTGATCCATCCAATATTTTTCATTCAGACTCTTTTTTTTTGAGAGCAATGGACAACAGTACATTAGTTAAACTGTTTGAAATTTAAAATACCAATATAGCAATATCATTCAGGCATCCCTGTGTCTCACTCGACTTAAGAGTTATTTTTAATTTTAATTTTGCTTTCGTTGCAACCCTAAGAGCTTCATTCGTTTATTTTATGTTGACTTTGCCACATACAAGCAATATAAATTTTGTTGCATCTTCTTAATAACCAAAAATAAACAAAACAAAATTATAAAAAAACATTATAAAGTATGACATTTAAAATCTTAAAAATACGAATCTTAATAAATTATTATTAAAAATGATTGCTATAATATTCATGATATGTGTATGTAATACCCATTGTATGTTACATGGGTGATTATAGTATTATACAAACCAATAGTCTGGAACATATTATTTTTATAAAAATATATGTCGGTGCTTACATTGTTGATTTTTTTAATTGGATTCTTAATTTTTCCTTATCAAATTATATATGATTTCAATTTCATATATATATTTTGTTACTTATATACGAGTATAATAGTATATGTGTCTAATATTATGCATATACGAGTATATATATATAATTTATTTTTATTAGATATTATTATATATTATAAGATTATTAGATTATGAGTGGGACAAATTAATTTCTACTATGCTACAATAATATTAAATTACATTTATTAGATATATTTGAATACTTTGATTGTATCAATGGTACCTATTTTATTTTATGAAAATATTTTGCTTCGTAGAATACAGATTAAAAAATGTAATAATCTTTTAAATAATATAAATACGATAATATTAAATCTAAACATCATACTATTTTGTAGGAATCAATCAGTCGTCATATTAATTCAAGATTATCTCATGTACGCCAACAAAAAAAAGAAAAAAAAAAGAAGAGAAATAAAAAAATATTTAAAGCTCGTTACTTATATAATAATTTTAGAAAATTACGTTATTCTTTGAAGAATCGAAAATATAGATCGCCTAAAAAAAAATGTAAAAAATGTAAGAATGACAAAATTCGTCATTTGTTAAAAGAACCTGTTCCTTTATTGAAGTTAAACCGTACAATCGAAAAAAAAATGTCTCAAAATAGTAATTCATCAATAAACATTGTTAAAAATGAGTTGATACACAATGAAGATTTTCATTATATACCGTAAGAAATGTTATATTATGCGATATTGTGTACACATTTTCAACTGTGATGACATTTTATAACACAAATATTTATTATAATTTGTCATCTTAAACATGTATTTATGAAAATTAATCATGTGTATTGCTAATACGTACTTTAAATTAAGACTTTTGGTTAATACTATTTGGGGTTGATAATATTTTATAGCTAAAGTTCCGTGTATCAAATTTTTATGTTAGAAAGTTGAACTAATATAAAACATTTAATAGTTAATTTTTTGATTTGTTCGATAGTTTTTATAATTTAACCTATATAATTTTGTAATATATTTTTTAAACATTTATAGAAATAATTTGAAAGGTAGAAACATGTTTTTGAACATAAAAAAACTTATTTTATATAAAAAGTAATTATTTAAAATAAGTGTATTATTTTACAACCTCACATTAAAAAATTACATACAAATATTCTTCTAAAAACACGATAATTTTTAGTTTTTTCTTTCGAAAGTTTTATGGTTTTATAAGTATAATTTGTAATATATATCAAATAATTAAGAATTCGTCTTTATTTTTAGGTATTATCATAGTGTTATTATAGAACAGGAAAACAACTTATCGGAATGTAATAAAATTGAATACAAATTATATGAACCAAATGCTTTTCCTCCATTGGATGATTTTATGGATACTGATGGTGCATACATAGTTGTTATTTTTTCTATTTAAAAATAAATATGTAATTCTTGATTTTTGTTGTGATTAGATGATTTCGGCGGTACAGAAGATATAGATGATATCATAAAAAGATTGTTCGAAGAAAATATATCCACTGATAATTAAATTAAAGGAACAGTGAAATATTCATGAATACGTGAATAGACTAATAGTATCTCCGAATTTATGATATTGAACAGCATAACTTATAACTATATATGAAAACTATATACATCTTGATATAATATAGGAAAAAGTAAATATAACTTAATTATATTTTAATAATAAATATTTATTTATTGGTTGTATTTACATGTTCAATCTCGTGATTTTTATTCTCATGTTGATATGTGTAAATGTATATGTGTTTATGTTTTTATAAAATTTGTTCTAAACTTCATCACCTTAAAACCTAAACTGAAAAATACGCGTATATTTTCATAAACCGTAAAAACTTTGTTATTAATATTTGTTTTAATTTATCTATTTTTAATACATTTTTTACACAACGTAACAAAAAAAAATTTTTACATAATTTATTTACATTTTACAAATAAGTTAAGTAAAAAAATGTGTGTGACTAATTTAATTTTTTTGTTTATATTTATATATATTTTGAATAATTTATTTAGAATGTAAAAAATGTTATTTAGCAGATCAAATATTAATTATATTTATATTAATCCTATTTACAAATTAAAAATTTAAAACAGTACATTAAATTGTATACAATATAAACTGAGGTCTTCATTATATACCAAATTAATACATATATGGTATACATGGTCTTTAACAATATTTCCAGGTACCGATTATTTTATGTTACTTAGTATCATGGTTCTCATTAGCAATGTGCTGTGGAATTGTATATCTCTCAACATTCTGATTTGAGACAATAAAGAAATATTTTAACCTAGATTATATGACGATCACGCTACTCTTTACTTTAATTATGTTAAATGTAGGTGTATATATAACAACTTTATTGAATAAAAAAAAAGCTAGTTGCCTATACTGTATATACGTAGGTAGTAAGACGACATATTCGACAAACCTCACTAATCATACGAGTATTAAGATACTTAGATACATACCTTCCTAATCATATTGTATTATTATTACTATCTTATATAATTATGGAGAAGAAACATTTCAATTTTCAAAATAATTATAATTCTAGTTTAAAAGTAATGAGTAATGACGTAAAAAACAGTACTATGAGTATCTATATTATGTAGAATTGCAGAACATTCTATCACGTATAAGTACAGAATTTGATCATAGGTACTATACAACAAATTGTATTTATTTAGAGTATAGTGCAACATAATTATTTATTGTCAACCATTAAATCTTTGAATTTCTTATTCTTATCTCTTGTCAGCTGTCAGTATGATATTTATAATAAATATTATCAAAATACAGTGATTTATCAACGAAAACTCGTAAAATCTTATTTATTATTTAATTAAATTTATTAATATACCTATGGGTATTTATAATATTCTCTAGTCTATAAGTTGTGATATAGCCGATATACATATCTTTTATTATTTAATTTTATTCAATATCGATTTAAAAGAAAAGGATCTGATTCAGTCAAAATAATATAAATTAACTTAAAAATTACTATTGAACAAACTATTAATTTAATTTTTAAAATACATTTTAATAATTAACTTAAGGATTACATTTATGAATCTGTAAAGAATAAATCATATACATTCGAATGCATAACTCGATGTTTCGTCTGAGAATACACGTATCCATTATTTTTATACCAAATATAAATTAATATAGGTGCAATTTATTTAAAATAAATTTTATTTTTTAAAATTGCAAAAAATGATTTACTTAACATTCAAACAGTCGATGTATTATTTTTAATGTTTTCTTTAAATTGAACTAATATAATGCAATAGTGACAATGTGTTGTACTGCTTAAAAATGTATTATTATAGTAAGTATTTACAATTTCAATATTTGTTAGGTAATGATATTGTACCAATTATGTAAATTCAAAGTAATAGAGGTAAACACATTATATCATATACTTTTATTATTGTCAACTCGTACAAAGTTGCATGACGTTTACACCTACATAAATATTACGCGTGACTTGGGCCCGTCACATTGCACAAAACGTGATAGCTTAGGAATATTTTATTTACCTCACATAACAACTTCTCAGTCAGTGTAGTCGCGTTACCGCTGTCGCAGCATTCGTGTGGCGCTCTGGAATTATTAAGCGTTTGTATTACAATTTTATCGGAACACCGTCGGAAGGCATCTACAGGTGATTATTTTGGATTATAAACTAGGTATTTTAAATGTAGTTCACAAATGCGTGGTTAGTTTGTTTTCAAAAATAAGTTAGATGTGTAAATTATTTACAATTTTACATGGTAAATAATAATTATTATTAATTATTATAATCTAATGATCTTTGTTTTATATACCTACTTTTAAATCACTACAGTAAAACTATTCTACTGGATACCGGGTGCCTAATTCGAATTATTAATGATAAATTTGGGAGTTTGTAGTTAATCAATAATTTTTTGTATAATTTATACATATTAAATTTCAAGTTTTTAAAATATTTAGCAATTAGTTACGTAGAAATATTATGTTTTCATCAATATTCATAAAATATAATGTGTCATATGGCATATTTATTGTAACTTTATTCAATATTATGACTATTTACTATGAAATTATAAAAGCTAATCACTTATCAGTAAAAAATAACAATCATAAATAAACCTTTATTTATATATATAAATTATATTAAGTTTTTAATACCTAGTATTAATATATAGTTTTTTATTATATTTAGTTTTTTTTTTAGTTTATGTAATATAATTATTTGTGCAGATTTTATTGACTTCTTCTACAAAGAAACTAAATTTACTTTTAATATTTGAATGTGTGACAACATTTAACCACAAATAATTTTTATATTAGAAAAATAACAAATATAAAACAGATTTAATTTTCAATTTTCAATTGTATAGCTATTTATTTCTATTATCAATTAGATTCTAATGAGATCTGGTAGAAATAAAAAAAAATGTTGAGAAAACGTTTTCAGCACTGACTCTCAAAAACTTGAAAATTCGAAAATGTGCAAAATATAATATCGTACACTGCTTCAATCTCTCAATACATTTGTATAATTGGTGTTACAGCGTGGGGAAAACATATAAACGTCATGAATGGAACACATCACAAATAATATTATATTGATTTTATTTCTTCTTTATACTACAAATCAACTAATTTCTTAGTATGAGCTTTAGTGTTAAATCTTTTATTCAGCTCTAAAGAGTAATGCAATGGCTTGTTGAAAACTAAACAATTTATTAAAAATAAAACATTTTGGCATTAAGAACTTTGGTTTTTGTCCATATTATTTTTATCGTCCAGGACAAGGTAATTTACAAATATTATGTTGTTTAAGATTACTGTTGAAAAAACATATTTTATAACAGTCAACAGATACATTATAATACATAACAGGAGCCATTTCATAAACGATTATCGTTATAAAACGTCGTATAAATCTTTATATAGTTTATATGATAGAATTTTACAACTATTTAGCATTTTTTTTATTTCGTAGAAGTGGTTCTTACTCGTTTATTTTTATTTTCTGTACTTATAGTTGACATTTAAAATAGTTATTGAATTTTGCATTTAAGGGTATTTGAGTATCTACCCGAAATATTATTTAAAATAATGTTTACAACTATGTTTGTATTTATATAAGGGAAAACAGCAGGAATTGGAAAAATACCGTATTTTTACTGAACCGAATTTGCATGAACAATTATATTAAAAGTTTTAATCCTTTATGATAAAATCATTTGTTGTATTTATTGACAGTTGTTGTCAAGTGATAACCTCACTAGTTTCGATAGTTAGTCCTTTATTACGTAATTCGTAATATTTGAACAGATTACCTCATCCGGAAAATTATTCCGATCCGAGGTAAGTATGTTATGTAAATATTGAATACATTATAACTTATATAAACAAAAAACATGTCATGTAATAAAAACCATTTGGATCCCTATGATTGTATTCTTCTTTTTGTTTTTCAATCCGGAGATTGGTTTTTAACAATTTTTCTTTTCACAACAAATGTCTTCGCCATATGATTTGTTGTGTTAATCATTTGTTAATTTACTAAGGAGCTTAATGTGGTGGTTTCCTCTTTCCTTCCACATCGCAGAATAATGATTGTATCATTTTAGCCATAATTCTAAAAACACACATATCAGTAGGCGCACTTACCTATTTTATCTGAAAATATTTTTTAAATGTCCCATCTTAAATATTTAAAAGAAAAATAACTATTAATTTAATGAAGTTTATAAGCTATGCTACATTAATTTTAAACATTGAACGTAGATGTAAAATATATAGACAGGGTCAAATCTTTTGCATTTTTAAGTATAGGTTACAGTTTGTGATTAGTATTGCTTATGATTTTCATGCTATACAAAAGTACAAAACCCAGATTTACTTATTTTACCAAAAGTTATGTTGATGAAATATGGACGAGGTTGAACATAATTTCCAAGTTGTTCAGTTTTTGTTAACATAGTAAACTATTGAAAATTTCCAAATTTCCACTAGGTATCTTATAGAGTACTTAAAAATGGTCTAGTACAACGTTTTCCAACACGCGTGCCGCATGGAACTTGAACATTGACAAAATAATACTAACATTACTAACGTCTATATTTCTAGTTATAATAATATTTATTTATTTTGACAACATATCTGTGTGAACGAGCTATTTCAACTCTAATTTGTTTTTCTAATAATTATAGAAACAAACTGAATGTTGAGAGTCATTTAAGGCTAAAACTATCCAGTTTTAATCCAGATATTGACTCTCTTGTGGAGGAAAAACAATCTCAAAAATCTCATTAAATTGTTTAACTTGTGATTAGGTTCAATAAAGTTTTTTTCTTTATAAACAATCGGTTTTTTAATTTTTTTGTAGTCTTAGTATGTTTTTCTAATAACTGACGTATGTGCACATTTTATAAATAAATACGTATATTAGTGGGCCTCAAAGATCTAAATGAAAGTCTTTAGATTTTATGTTTCAAAATTAATCTAAAAATAAATACGTTGACCAAAATATTGAATCGAGTTGTAATAATGTAACTGAGAGTACTCTAAAATCTGATGAATCAATTATATCTAATTCTAAAATAGATAAAGTTTTCCCTAAAAAATTGTAAATATTTCCATGTCATCAACTTCCAGTAAAAGTATCGAAAACAATTCGAAATTCAAAACCGACAAGAAAAAAATTTTGAGAATAATTATTGGTTTAAAAAACCAAACCAAAATTAACTTATATTTTTTTTTTTATCTCATCCGATTCAACCAAAATGTTGACGACCTTAACTGTACGAAATTATGTAAACGAAAATATGGAATTTTAAGAAACTGGTTAAGTTTTAATAGTACAATCAATTAGTTTTTTTTGTTCGGTAAGTCTCGCATTTTGTAGAAGTGTAAAAGATGATAAAAATGCTCGATTTGTAAAATATGGCTTCGAAAAAATTTCTAAACACCTATATCAAAGAATTGACGAACACGAATTAAGTAAAAACCATTTTGATTGTGCAGAAAGTTTTATGTTGCATAAAAACCAACATACATCTCTATTCAAAAGCCTATGATAAATTGTAGAATGCGTAATTACATAATATTATTTATTAAAATCATTTAAAGACATACCTCGAACATCGTTTATCTAGTTATTGATATATTTTAAATAGTTCGTTTATTATCTTACCGAATAATCTTCACTGTATAGACTATAGATCACAGGTCATTGCTAAAATTTCAAGTGTAGATATCAGCTTTCATATCATCAGGCATATCACACACCTTATGAAAGACACAAGCACACGTTATAATAAAATTTGTAAAAAGAAAGAATACTAATTTTGAGTTAATAATTAATTTTTACCAATATTATTTTAAATATATATCTCAACAATACGTGGCATCATATTATTATTTATTATAATATTGCATACAACAATGCACAAATTACACTGAAGTCGTCCAATATTTTCTTTGTAGTCAAGCTAATATTTAAATTTTAGTTTCAACACTACTAAGATTATTAAAGAATCTTTAATGATAGTATTGAAAATTGAAATATAAAATCAATAACTCAATATCAGTTGTTACGAGCCCCTCTTTCCTCTTATTATTATTATTAATAATAAAAATGTTTTCTAAAAAAAACAGTAACGAATAATAGACTTATACGTAAATATGATGTTTGGGCGATGTGGGTATCACTAATGATTCACTAATGGGTAGTTTAAATTAGATTCTTAGGTTCGCCTGTTCTTGTGTCTTCTGCCGTCCCTTCCATTGCAAACGAAACAATGGCCACAGATTGAAAACAGAACGTTCAGATTTTCGGTGAACATTTAAAAAAAAATCTATGTTTGACAGCATTAAAATTACTATACGACGCGTTTCGTCTTATAACAGATATTATGTTTGTCGTAGTCTTATAACGTTTTATAATATAAAAGTTTGTTGGTTATTGATTATTTAGATGATGTACGAACAGCCATTGTTATAGAAATCTGAGATACGCAGTGCCACAGGATTATATTTCAATATGTATATTATTGTAGGCGGTTTAAGCACGCTTTTCGAACATTTTTAAGTGTTATTATTACTTTCACAATTGCTTCATTGAGTAGCTTCAGCCTCCCTTACTCGAATCTCAAACACTATTTGCGCCTATAGTACCTCATTCTTTGTGCTAGGTAATCTGTGAATTATTAGGATAACGTATTAATGTAAGTATTCGTGAAAAATTCTTTACTTTTTGTACTTAATATCTTATTCAAAACATTAGAAACATAATATAATTCAAGTATGTATTTGAAACATTTGAGCATAAGATATAGCTCATCAGTGTTTCCCGAATAATTTGATACATAATATAGTCATACAACTTAGTGTGCTACATAATATTTTCTAATTATAGAAAATAATGTAACACGAATTTTTGATTTATTTATTTATGAATTATGTTATGTATTAACGGGCATCTGCACTTTTACAAAATGTATTTCAGACAAATAAAGACTAATTTATAAGCTAGAAAATATAAAAGTAGAGCTTGAGTTAAATTCAGAAAACGGTAAATATACTAGAACACCTATTGAGTAAACAAATAATAATAATACGAATTATTTTTTGGAGTATTTATAGAGATTTTCTTTTTTAAGGATCAGAATTAGAAAAAATATTTTATTAAATAAAATAGAATACATTAGAACAATGATATTCACTGTAATCATTCAAAATCACATACAAAAATGTATAGGTAAAGCTCAACTAGTAAAAAAAAAAATAATGTTTAATATTATTCTAATACAATTTTTAATTACATATTCGAGTATTAGGTACTTACTCATAGTCGTATTATGTACCTATTATAACTGTTATGTATTTCTAATATTAAAAATATACTTGAACAAAAAAAATTTAATTTTTCATTTACATAGGTATTGTATTTAAATAACGTTTTTCATTTAATTTATATTTTTTTGTATTTTGTATAAATATAAGACACAATAGAGAATCAAGTTCATTTTGACTTATCAAGTGTTGATATTACTAAAATTAAATTGGATAAGAGTAAATTTAATTTACCCAATTTAATCAATTTTTAACAAACATTATAAATGTGTACCTACCACTGATTCAAGCCACAATTCTTGACATTTTAAGCATTTATAATTAGGTACTTATAAAATGATAAGTGCATAAGGTTTTAGTCTTATGTGACCTATACTTAATTTAGTCATTTTTCTTATCAAAATATGCTTATTTAATCAAATATTACTATATTACGTGGTATTAAAATTTATATTACTATACGACAACAGTGGTTTTTATTTCTACATAAAAGGTAATAGGACTTAAATATTTAAAAAATTAACTGAGGATTGGTTTATGAAGAATTGTTATAAAATAAGAACAAAACTACATAGTATCAAAATATAAAATTTCAGTATCGCCCGACTTAAATTTCTGTATACGAATGCGCGTAAAAGTTGAAATTTTCTATTATTTCCAGGTATTAATTATACATATTATTGATCACCAGTAGTTAAATATCTCCTGTCTTTGTATAAAATAACGTTTATTTTTTAACTGACTATATTTTATTTTTAGTTGAGTAAACCATTTGATACTTGAGCTGCAAAGATGGAGGTCGGCGATATATTTAAAAATAGTAATATGCAAAGCATGTTTGCTCAACTAGGTAATTTTGTGGCTAATGAATATGTTCCATCTGATGATTGTAATAGTAAGTAATGTATAACTATTTATTTTTATCTGAGTGTTTAAAGTATAAATCATGACATCACACACACATGGTTAATAATGCTTCTTTATTTCACGAAAATTAATGAATTCCTAAATTGTTGTGATAATGTTAGATAATGTTAAGGTACATTATAAGTAACTTTATATCGTATGAAAATGTATATTATTTAATTCTAATTAGAATTTAAACATCTTTTGTCATAATGTATCTATCTAACATACATAAGATACAAGTTTGAAACGATTGCGGTGAAATGTTTAGTTAATTTAAATATTATTATTACATTTTCTTCGAAAAATAAAAAATCGTATTTTCTATGACTTGAGTATTCATACGATAATACGATCTTTAAATTACATTTTACTATGTTGTTGCTATTTTTTAATTCACTATGTGTTAAAAAGAAACATTTTACATTCTCATTTAGAAAAATAAATCATTATTTAATATATTTTTAAGAGTTTTTTAAAAATGTGATTTACTCTAGTTAATAAAAAAAACTGCAGAAAATATTTTTTTTTGTGTATTTAGTATTATATACGAGTATCTATTATTATGCGAAAAAAAAACTTTTTCAGAATGAAGAATTTAATTAACACATTACATTTCTCAATTATGTGCATCAATGCATTACCCACCTGTTCATTATAATTTATAATAAATGTTTCTGTTTTTTGTTTATAAGACTAAGTACCAGCCTTTTAATGTTTTTTACAGTTATATTGATGCATATATACGAACAATTGAATAAAAAAGATCAAAACTCCAGACATTTTCGGCAGGTTATTGGATTGTCACAAGTACTAAAAAAAGTTGGTACATTTTTATTTCCAATCTTTTTTTTTCTTTTTTACAATACCTACAATATGTATAATATGTCAATATTTAAGTTTACATACAAGTAGTGCAAGAGCTCGACCTTCTTAAAATATAATTTTATATTTCTTTGTTCGACGTTATATAGATGTTTGACAGCTTTGTGTAAAATAGGAACTGTTTCCCGGTATAAGAAAATTTTGAGATCCTTTTAGTACAAAAAATTACAGTTGAGCGCAAAGTAAAATTAATTTCTTTTTATTTATTTTTTTTCACCACTAAAAAACCTTAACCCAATAATCTTTAGTCCATACCAAAGACTATATGGTAATCACAATATTTTATCTATTAAATATTTTATAAATATTGTTTAATTTATGTGTGTTTAGGATCTTTTACCTATGTTGCTTGCAGTAAATAATAACAAAACATTGGAAATTTTAGTAAAGTATGTAATTTTATATTTGGATATTTTTTACTTTATTCATTTTAAATATTATTTTATAGAATTCTTGGTAGTATAATGCTACCTATTGAATGTTTGATACCGGCTAGTCAAAGAACTAATGATGAAATTGGATTTGCAACAATACTTAATCTTAATTGGGCATTGGCAACAAGCAAAGTGGCGTGTGCTAACATAAACACCATTAGACGTATTATACAGATTATAAAAGAAAGTAGTATAAAAGTAAGTTTGAATGTAATATATTTGTTTGGTTTTTGTTTATTTTAATTTATAATAATAAAAGTTTTAACAATTTAATAATTGTCATAATAAAAATAAAAAAATAGACTACAATACTAAGGTTGTAAGACTATGACGCAATAAATACCAAGAAATATTTAGTGAAAAAAAAAATCATAAAATGAACAAAAACTTTACACAATAATATATTAAAATATAACTCAATAATGTTTTTGTTTTTTATTAATTGTATTGATTTTTGTGTTTATTACCAGCAGTTTTTCAATTAAATTCTCGATGTCAAGTTGTTTTAATTGATTTTCAATTATACTCAGATAGAAAACATAAATTGATATTAGTAAATCAATATAATTTATCGAATTTATAGTTTTTAAGCCACTTACATTTAAACGAGTTAAATCAATATTTTGATAAAACATTTCTTCAGAACATCACATACACACGACAATATGACATTAATAAAACAATAAACTATTTATACTTTATACAGTTTTAGCACTCTACAGAGTTCTTAAGAACTGTTTCGATTGCCCAGACATTAAATTAAATTACATTCAAACCTAATACATTGATAATAAGAACCTACAAGGGATTCTATAGAATACCTATGTATTCAACACTCTGTCAGCATTACATATTATACAGTATACAGTATACACTCATATTAATGTTTATGGCATTCAACTCTTTGAAATGGATAGTGTTAACTTGAACAAATTAAATTACAGTTGTCTAAAGCAAAAGGAAATTCCAAACACTTTCATGTAATTATATGTGATTGTTTACGTTTTATCAAACATATTCTTCACACACCTAACGATCAGAGTCAAAATCAAATATTATGGATGCTATTTTCTGAACATTTTGACGAGGTAAGTTTTTTCATAAGTGTCTAAATATAATATTTTTTAATATTTAGTTTTATTTGTTTTAAATAAAGTATATAATTATACAGTTATTTGTTGATTTATTTTATTTAACATTGTATTAGGTTTATTAATTAATGAAAAACATTTATTTAAAATATTTATTTCACAATTTTAATTGTTTTCATCTCTTCTACTACAACGATTATAAAACAAATAATAATTACTTATAATTTATAAGTATTAAAGTACAGTTTTTTTAAACATTTTAAAGTATTGCATGTTGTTACTAACTTACTAATAATGCATTTGAATAATAAGTTGATATAGGTTACGAGAATTATTATAAAAGTTGATATATATTGGTCATAATACTCATAGTCAAAAACTGCAAACTATAATAAAAAAGTTAAAATCAACAGATTAAAACCACACATTTTTCATAACGCTGGTTATAGTAGGTACCTAGCCAACTAAACAATTTTTTTTTTAAATTTAGAGCAACTTACGATATTAATAAATTTAGTTTTACTTCTGATCGGTAATATTTAGAAATATAATCTGATCTATGATCCACCCGTCCTATTTTACTCAGAATCATTTTTTCGAGAACAACGGACTGTAGTTTCGCTCATTTTTCAATTCAATACTATAAATAATTACTATCAAACCAAAAGAAAACTCATATTAAATTGAATAATGTAATTTAGAATGTATTGTATCTACTACTAAATATGAATGTTAACTCATTTAATTTTATGACATAATACAGGTACTCATTGATTTGATTGATAGCTCAGGCCGAGCGCAATGGGCAATACTAATCATCGAATTAATTGCTTTGATTTTTAAAAATCAACACGTTGATCATTTGTCAAAGTTATTAAGTAAAACTGTTATTAGCGATAGTTCTGAAGATAACGAAAGCAATACATCAACACATCCAGTAATTATAACGATTTTCATATTTTTAAAATTAGACCCGGGTCTAGAATCTAAATATAAGTATGTCTATGAACCATTAATACGTTTTAGAAAAACGGAACGTGTTCTTTACAAGAAATTTCATATGGATCAGACTCGGAAGACAATGATATTGATCGGAATTTGAAAGTGGTATTTATAATAAATGCAAAAAAAATATATAAAAATATAATATTTATATAATTTTTTATGGATTAAAATTCCTAGTGTCTTAATAACAACTAATGAGTTAATTTTCAGGCAAGGGTTAATGATAAGCAATGTAAAGTATGGATAGATAAGCAAGACAAAAAAAAATCTAATTCTTCAGAACACCATTCAATTGTACACTTTGTAAATGCAGAAAATAATACTAAATCTTTGTTGAAAGATACTTCAATACTTCACGAGAATCATTGTGAACAAAAGTAAAAAATATATTTACTATGGCTGCATCTGAGTTTCATCTCAATAACATTTTGTAATATTAGTTCCGTTTTACTATCCCAAGAAAAAGAAAGTATATAAGAACTAAAAAATATATTAATAATATCTTTCAATATATTAATTAGTAACAATTTATTAAAAATGATACCCGGACTTAATTCATGACATTTGTTTTACGTATTCAAATATTCTTATTTTTCCCGAGTTAAACGCAAACAATAATCTTATAATTACATTTTTTTTTTATTTAATCTTATCTAAATTTTATTTTTAATGATTCATTAAAAAGGTATAAGTGCGCATAATCACATTACATAAACGTAAATGACGACTTAACAGTTTCTATTAGTATTCAGAAGTTCGTGCTATGTAGACTGTTACGTTCTATCTTATATCTTAAGTCTGAAATCACGTTTGAACATTACTGCCTAAAAAAAAATAAAAACAAGTTTAAGAAGACTTTTAAAAAATCGTATATATCACAATAGCATGTGCTATAATTATCAAAAATTAATTAATAGGACGAGGACTGGTATCAGATATTCTTTTTAAATTATGTGAGACGGAACTAGTTTTCTTTTATTGCACTTTGTATTTTGGTATGGGACTCGAATGCAAATTTCTTTAAATTATTAATTTAAACGTTCAAACATATTAGGAGGAATAATAAGGAAGAAAGTAAGTCAAGAAATACATCTGCAGAACAACAATATGACGACAAAATCTATAAAACAATTTCGATTAATCCTATTTCTAACAGGAAAATCAAATTAAGAATGAAAAAATTTACGAAAAAAAAATCAAAAACAAAGTAGATTATTTTAATTTTTATATTATTTCGTTTTAATTAATTATTGGTTTATCTTACTAGATTGAATTTACCAACTTCAGCAAACCAAGTCCCAATTGAAGTCTGCATAACACATTTTCTTCAGAAATTCACTATTCGTTTTATACGAAATGGATTCAATACTTTAGTTGCTGAAGTGTATACTTTGCTAAAAACGAATTCACAACTAAACATAGATAGTTCACCTTATTTTTGGATTCTAACATATTTTTGCAGATTTTGTAAGTTGGATGGAATCGAATTGAATTCAATCAGGTAGTATAATTGATATTTAATTAATTCTTGTAATAAAATTATTGAAATATTAAAACTTATGTAATGTATATTATAGACGAATTTTATCTTTCGAATTGATTTCGTTTAGTGTTCACGAAGGTCTTAAAATATCAGAACAATTAATGATAGCCAAACGGCAAAAATCTCATGATATTCATTTACGAGTTAGACATTTGCATTTAGTACGTTTGTATTAATGACAAATCAATTTTATCTTAATATCTTATTTTCTTTCCTTTTTATAAAAGATAATTTTTATTTGTTGTAGGTGATTATGTCTATTAAAGAATTAGTACAAATCATACAATTTTATCTACTAAATTCGGCCTCGTCACCAATTTATTCAGAACTAATAAAAAATCTTAAAAGTAAGTTCAGTATACAATATAAATAATAATTATTTTTGAGGTGCCTTTATAGCAAATATGTATTATGGTATCATGTCTACTTAATGCATATTAATACAGTGGCGTAATACAGTATACATACAAATTACGTTTAATAACAGTCCAATTTTTAGTGAACTTTCACCCTCCATTTACATACCGTACACATTGCACTCAAATGTTTATATTTTACATCTATATTCCACATGTCCAGTGAAATGTTAAGGCTTAAAATATGTATCATATATAATTTTAATAATCTTATGATTTATCATTGTTGTACATATTACATTTATATTTCTGTCACATTTAATTAATTTCAGAATACTAAATAGACGTAATATTTGACATAAAACTAGGTTATATTACCTTATGTAGATATACCGGTAGAGGGGTCTTGTATACTTGTGTAGCTATAGAATACAAATTTATAAAATTTGGCCATTTATAAAACTATTCGTAAATAAATTTCTTCCCCACGTATTATAACACAAAAAAAATGTGTTACCGGAGCGACTTCGGAGCAGGGACACTTTTTAAATTATTTTTTATAGCCCCTAATAGCCTATAGGCAAATTTCTTATCTGCGTAAATCCGATAATGTCAACTATCTTAGTTATTGTATACAAAATGTAGGTACTTATGTCTTATACAACAACAACAAATTATACATAAAAAAAATCACCCACATGAATACGCCATTTTATTAATGTATAGGTATTATATTTTGTATACTACATTTACGTATACCACCTACTGACCTACGTTATATTTACTTATATATACTAATTTTAACAGTATTATGTTACACTATTGAATGTTATTTTCCGTCAAGGTAACAACTGGCCCGAATCTATTATTTGGGCAAAAGACCTCATGTCAATATTCTTATTGTGCATTCGACACTATGATAGCAACATCCAAGCTATTGAATACTTACATGATTTAATTGTAACAAATCATATTGTATTATCATTATTTGACAACATTAAACTTTGTTGGAATTTAAATGATAGTATTACTACGCACATCAAAAAGTAAAATACATATTCAATAACTTATTAAGATATTACTATGACATAATAATCAACAGTAATGATTAGAACTACATAACTTATTTTAATAGGTTCGCAGCACCTGATATAATGTTTAATTATGGAATAGTTTTACAAAACTATAAAGAAAATAACGAATTGGTAAACGATGCCGTTCTCACTATGATGCACCATATAGTCGGAGAGATGGAAAATACTACAGTTCTCTTTCAACCAATTATTTTTAAAACGTTTTTAAGCCTTTATATCAAGAAAGATTATTTATACAAAGTAAGAATAACATATATTTTTATTTATAGGGCCCGGATTTGAATGCGTGGTAAACTTTTTTTTGTACTCAATGGGACAATGCATTCAAAGTAGGTTAAAATAGAACAAGGAAACTTTTTATTATAGGCGCATAGGTACTTATTACTTATCCCTTTTTAGGGAATTCAAAATATTATATAAAAATATTTTGTCTTTATATTTACCACGGTTCCTATTATTAATTTGTACCAACTGTCCATCAATCGGTTTATGTCTTCGATACCTTCTATGTACCTATAGGTACATTGCGAATAACAATAGTGGTACCTCATCGAAACTCAAATAAATAACTACCTACTAATTGGTTAGTTGGTACTACATCGTGACCGCGTTTATTTCGTTCATAGTTATAGGTTCGTTATTTTAATTATACAACTACATATTTTTTTCGCGTGTGTCTGAGTTTCGTATTTTTACAATTAGTTGGTTATAAGAAGTGTAAAATGCCGAAAGTTAATTAATTTAGTGCAGATGTCGAATATCGATTATAACAGTCGAAACAATTAGGCTTTGGTAAAATTTGTAGTATTAAAGCCTAGGTTGAAAAAAAATTACTATTCATACGACATATTTTAAGGGACAATTATAAAAATGTATTCAAATTTCAAATCAATAAAAAATAAAAATATATAATTTATATATAAGAAATGTAAAAATTTTTAAAGAATTTTTGTAAGTTTTCAGAGAATTTAAAACCGGGTCCTACATATGAGTTTAAACCTTGTATAATAAGATACGATTAATATTGTTTTTTTTTTTATTTAGAAGTGGTCTGATTTAATAGAATATGTTATAGTATAACAGTTTCAACATCTATCAAAAACAAAAATGAAACATTTAAAACTTCTTACAGAAACTCCATAAATGCCAAAATTAAGCTAATGTTATGACTCAAGAAAATATATACTCGTTGGTTCTACTTTAAATTACAAAAATGTATGTTTTAATTTATTAATTTTGTCTTATTTTTAAAACTATATAGATCAACTTATAACATTACATGCATAGTAATGCTTTTATCTGCATCATCTTAGACACTTGAAAAACATTGTGGCCCACTTATACACAGTAAAATCTATTAACAAATCTATATTTTTGCTGTACATTTATTTTTTTTTTCTTAGTATTCATTCTGTAGATTGCTCTACAATAAATTTTCTATTCATGATTTTCCATCTTGAGCTTCAATCTTGAAATGTTTGTAAAAATTGACTCTTGCATTTTTGTTTACTTGACTTATATAACACGTTCTTGGCCTTCCTCTTCCTCGCTGCCCATACCTTCCAGTATGATACTGTGGAGTTCTCAGCGTTCGTCCTACCATATGCCATTGTCATGATTTAAATTATTTAACAATGTTATTTTTTTCTCCAATTAAATCCAACACTTCTTTGTTTGATTTAATTTCTGTCCATTTTTCACCAACATCATGATTTACATATATAAGTATTAAGTTCAGGATATTACAATATGCACATGTAAATTATTTAATTGTGCAATATATGAGCATTATATACGTTTTGTCTTAGTGTTTCTTTAAAATGTATAATATTTGGTCTTTATAGGTAGTTTATAGAAAAATGTTCTATTCTTCTTGCAATACCCGTTAGATAAACTAAAAACTGAATGGAATGGTTAAATATTTTATATTGACATATAAGTACTTTGAAATTATTATTATCATGGAACCGCATACAATACAATATGTATTATTATTTCTGAAGGATACGGTAGGATGTAGGTAGAACGTATATTTTTTTAGACCATATTATACGGACAGATAGGCAGGAATTTAATTTTTTTTCAACAGTTATTACTAATGAAGTTCAAATATTTGAAGAATTACTAGTGCAAATATTGATCCTCTCTTGATTTTGATTTAGTTATAAGTTAAAGTAAAAATTGATTTCAACATAATAACACAACTAACATAATTCTACATTTTTTATTATGGATTTAATCTAAATAAATACCTATCATAATTTTTAATTGTGGAAAATTTACCAATGAGTGTGCTAACTTGGTAGTAATTGAAGACATTAATTTTAGGCCGAAAATATAATGATTCATTATTTGTAATTATTTTTTTTTGTAGTTCATAGTTTTATTTTTTAGTGGTCTATATATGATTATTTTATAAAGTATTAAATATTTATGATTTAAATTTATAGCAGGATACAACCATAACAAAATTCTACCATAAAACATATTTATGCATTGTATGTTTGTATTTTGGTGTTGATGGTTTTTAAAAATGTATATAATTTATTTACAATTACTTAAGAGAACTTTTTAATAACAGTTGTATATGTATAACTATTTGTACTATGTTACAAAATTAATATTTGCAATTTAATTATAAATTAAGATAAAAAAAGCTTATTTTAGTAAAAGAATTTCATTTTTACCTCCACTTAACATATTATCATATTATAAACACTTACATTTTACGTATAGGATGAAAATAATATTTTTATAACGAACAATAGAAATGTTATTAAGTCCTGATAAATTAGTAAATTGAAAAGACATCTTGACATACATAATTAAACTGTCAAAACTACCAAAAATAAACAACTTGAAAAATTTGTTACTGTAAGGTGCTGGAATTCTAAACCAAGTATTAAAAATTCTAATTCAACTTAATAATATAATATTATTCACTAATATTAAATTAATTTGTAAGTAACATCCATAATCTTCGAAAAGTATTTTTTCCTTCATTATGTTACCAGGATTTTTTTATTAGTTGTGATGGGCCTAATTATTTTTTAATTTGCGTGTATAATTGTCCTATTTTTTTTTCTGATGTTAATCATAAAAGCTTATAATTTCACAATATACAGCATTCTGCAACAGCAATACATTAGGTTAAATATTAAAAAAAATAGTCTGAATATTCTTGCTATGGCTTTGATGTGCTTAAAACCACTCTTGGATTTATTTAATTTAATATATAATAGCTTATTTAAAAATCGTTTTTTCACCTTGTATTTAATTAGAATTGTGATTTATAAAACACTTGCCATTGATTACCAAAAGAGTTATGTTGTGTTAAATATTTATTAAATAGCTATTTATTTTCAATATCTTATGTTATTTTATTTTTAATTTGTTTATTTATATAATCTGCTTATCAGTTGTTATATTTTATTTATTATTAATTCTACAAATAGAAGATTTAAAATTATTATTATACTTACTTAATTTGTTTTATAATTGTATGAATTACTTAATAAATTGCATATTTATAGTAAATAAATATTAGAATATAATACAATTTTTGAAGTGTTTATTATACTTATAAGTAGTAAGTACCTACATTGATGTGCTTATATACTTCACATATCCATTTCCCTACTTCCTGGATCTTATAAATATCACATAGAAACTGGTAACCTAAAAAGCTAGTGTACTATAGAAAACATTTGTAAAAACTGATTAAATTGATAATACAAAAATATTTTTATGATATATTTAAAATAAATTTGAATTAAAATATGTTAAGGACCATTGACATTTATTATTTAATACTTGAGTACTTCCAGACTATAAACATACAAACACTGTACACATTATAGATAGATAATAACAAAGGTGATACTAATAAATAAATAATAACTTCTATATTTTATTTTAATCACATCTCAACATTTTTCTTTTAAAACAATTAAAAATGTTTATAGTAAACAATATATTTCTTTAATTCTAAATTTTAACTGTTGAGTTAATTGAGTTAAATGAAAATACATCAATATAATTTAAGTATTTATTAAATTTATTAATTTAAAAGGTAGGTATCGATTATTTTTACATATCCATGCATTTTTTCAACCACATCACAGCCTACTTATATACCTAGTATATTATGAACTGCAGTCCACAAGTATAGGCCAATGGAGTTATTTCTGTGGATTGTCAATATTATTTACAAGAACTATGTTATTAGGCTGGCAGAGATTCCTGTCTGGACTCTTTACAAGATCATTAGTCAGATAAATGTACAATCATAACAGTCCAATGCCCCTGTAAAATGTGTACTATGTTTGGAAGATCATAAGGTCAACGGAAATCATAGAAACAATCAAACATCTAACAATTTATATAGAAACATACTAATAAAGTTGAGACAATAAATCTGAAGTTTATCCATAAAAAAAATTGCAGCAGATCATAATATTGCAACAGACACTTCTCGCATCGAGTATCATTGTTTATAGAAGAGTTCAAGTCAATAATTATTAATCTTGAATTACTCCTCTGACATAGTTTCAAATAAGCTTTTATAAAAATTGCCCTAGACTATCACTATAAATATTTAACGTACTTTTCTTTCTTTTTTATTTTAATTATAATTAATAATTCAATTGAATTATTCTAATTTAAATAATACAATGTGTTAAAAATATATAATATTATTCACAGAAAAATTGTTGAGTTTTTCCATAACAAATTTGTACTCGTGTAGAAAGCTTAATAAAGCAAAAAAAATAAATTAAATTAAGTGCAATTTTACTTTCTCGTCACTTGTAACATATGTATTAAAAAACGTATAGTATTTTATGAATTTAATAATTAATTTTACTGAAATACTTTATGCCTTACGGGTACGTAATAGATATATTTTTATCAACTGGTGTACATCCATACCAGAATACGAACTTCTACATCATTTTTCTACACCAAAAAGAAAATAATACGTGTTTTAAACTATACTAAAATGCAATGCTTGTTGAGCGAATTGACATTATTTAAACGTTTTGAACTACTGATTGATGTATGCTTCAGATTGAAAATAACTCGCGGGAATTTCGTGTATCGTAATTATTACGTTTTCAGTTTTCACTCGTCAATATTTCGACAAGTTAACTTCTGTTCTCGCGCTTGTGATAACGTGATCTCGGTATCACAAGCCACAGAACAGCCGCCGTATCAACAAGTAATCAGTAATCGTAAACCGTCGTTAAGCGTTGTAATCACATGATTTACTGTTATCAACTCGGCAGCGTTCGTTGGACAGTCGAAAACATGTAAAATGTAAATCTCGAAATAATGTCGACTAGAACATTCTCAAATGCGTAGCGTACCAAACTGTCAAAAGTGAGTGAATAACGTTGGTTTAAGCGGTTGAAATAATTTTCTTCGTGAATGTATTTATTTATTTCATTCATTTAGGGACATTTTTGTTGTTGTTGTTGTCTGACATCCCGTCGGCGTCTGATTGGTTTCAATGGGGATCTGGTGCCGCGTGAAATCAATTATATTCGGCGTGGCTATTGGGCATACGGTAATAGACACATTTGGCACTGTGGCCAGAGTTGATGGTATTTCCATGCAACCGACGTTCAATCCAAACACCACGGTAGACCTAGTATTCCTATCGTACCTGCCGGTACGTTTTGGTTCTATTAAACGTGGCGATGTTATCATTGCCATATCGCCCAGGAACCCAAATGAAATAATCATTAAGCGAGTGGTTGGCATAGAAGGGGACATTTTAGCTTCAAAAAAACCAGGAAATTCGAGTGTCAGAACAGTTGTTCCCAAAGGATATTATTGGATCGAAGGTGATCATAAAGGTCATACGTTTGACTCCACTAGTTTTGGTCCAATTTCCAAAGGTCTTGTCATTGCAAAAGCTCCAGCTATAGTATGGCCGCCCAGTAGATGGCAGCTAATATGATCTGAGGTTCATTAGTGAGGTAACTTAACATTTAGTTAAACTGATAGAAAATTACAATATAGCAATAAAAAAATAATAGTAATATATTGTTTAAAAATCTCAATAATATTTTCCCTTGTACTAAAAAAAAAATTGATTTTACCAAATTCTTAACTAGCGTATTAACTCTTAATACATTTAAAGTATCTATCAGATAGTTCAATTATTATGTAAGAAATCTATTTAAAATCACAAAAAATACATTTCCTTTATTAAAAAATATGTACATTTATTCTCTTACGCCAATTTATTAAAAAAACAAAAATATTTTATTATTTAAAACATTAGCTTCTCAACCACATATGTTTTTTGGTTTATTCTAATAAATACTTGAGTTGAATACAATTTAATATAAAATGTTTTCTTATTTAAATTAATTAAATTTGACATAAATTATTATAAATATAAGATTTTATTAATTTAGGTTTTTTATGACAAATAATCATTTTTTAAGAACTTGTTATATTAATGGCTCTTGAAAAATAACATATTTAATTTGTGTATTTTATAATTTAAAAGTTTTAATTTTTTATATTTTTAAATTAATAAATCCCAGTTATATTTTGTTGTTTGTTGTAATTATCAAATAAATCTTGGTAAAGAATATATTTTTATGTATTTTAATATTATATAAGAATTTTAATACTACAACTCTTTGAGTCACTATAATAATTTATTTCAGTATTTGTCTATGAAATAGTATGCGGTCTACTACCATTTTTTTGTGGTCCACTAAATAATATTAATAATGAAGTTTAAAAGACGCAGGGCGTCAGAGTAGACAGTAAGATATCGTTTATCCAAAAATTTCAATTAAATATCAAATAGTTAAAATTTTAAAATAAAATATTTATTATATAGTAGGTACTGTAATAGTTAATAGTATTTGTTTCTTCATAATAGTATAAATAAAATGTTGGCTTCAACTGTGTCTGGGTGACATTAATTTATATATTACCTATATTATTGTATTCATCATAGTACCAAAATTATATGCACCAAATAGACATGTCTCTATTGAAAGATTAAATGTGTCGCCATGTCGGATATCATTGACATTATTTTAAATTAAGGTCTCGGTTCTTCCGTGTGCAACGAAAAATTATACTTCAATGACTTAAATTATCTATGACAGATGATAGGCTTTCATCATTGTCTACTTAAGCAATAGAAAAAAAAGTTAGGTAAATTATTTAAAAATCCAACATTTGTTAAATGTGTTATATATTTATTTGAAAAAATCAGTGAATTAAGTTAAATTGTTATCAAATATTATAAGTATTTTACTTTATTAACTTCTTTTAATGGTATAATATATTTAGGTGCCACCACAGTCTCAAAGTACATTTAAGTAAAAATTATTATAAAAGAATAACGACTATAATGGGTAATGACCTAACTCACTACTTTATTGATGAAATTAAAGTATTACTAATAATAAAATAAATAATTAAGATAATATTATCAGGCATATAACAAACCAAAATAAATAAAAGATGAAAATGAAAAATAAATACATAGGTAATTATTTTAATTTAAATCAAAATTAGATTCACATAATGTATACTACATTCTTAAATGTTTTAAAACAATTTTTGCACTTTATAAAGGATTTGCAATTTATGATATGAAGGGAATTTATTAAATAGCATCAGACCTACTTGGGACGGGTGTTAAGGATCTCTATATTATTTATCTAATTTGAATTGTAGTAAGTTGGTTTGAAATGTATTTGATTAAATTTGCATTCAAAACTAATGGCATATCTGTTTGTTTACAATAGTTGTTTACAGAGTAACCTAAATTTAGGTTACCTAGAAATCATTGTTGAACATTTTAATATTATAGATATGGTTTAAGTCAGCGGTTCCCAAACTTTTTCAGCCTCGGAGCCTTTTTTTAAGGAGAAATTTCTCGTGGAGCCCCAAGAAACATTTAACGTTAATTTGCATTTGCCTGTGCTGGGCGTGTATGAAGCATAATTAACACAAACTGTATACATACGGGGGTCAAAATAAAATTATATTTATGAATAAAGGAAACAATAGTCTTAAAAGAACTGGAGAAAACATTGTTGAAGTCTACAATATCATTAAATTGTTGTGGTGTAACGAACGGAGCCCTTGAGAAACCATTGCGGAGCCCCAAGGGCTCCGCGGAGCACAGTTTAGGAACCGCTGGTTTAAGTTATAAGTTTAACAAACCCACTGCTAAACCCCCCCCCCCCCCCCCCTACAGCAGAGTCATACTAAACCAAGGAGTTTCATCCGTTTCTTATATTTTAATTATAAATTATAATATTTATAGCACAACAAAAACATAGTATAATAATGTAATGGTTCACTGTATTTTTCTTCATTTGGGGAATAATTTAATAAAATTAAATAATTTTTGTTAGATATTAATAAGTGTTTTATTTTACAGAATAAAAGGAAAACTGTCTATCAAAATGTTTCAATTATTGATGTTCATTGTCTTTCAATATGTTTAGTGATCTTCAAGTATATGAGCATTTGTATAAAAGTTTTATGATTTATTGTGGCTGGTAAAAATAAATGTTTATAGTAAACATTAACTCTATTTATTAACATTTTTTGTTTTTTTAGAATTAATATTTTGTACAAAGAAATGTACTGCCCAGCCTGGAAAAATGGTCCCCTCCAGAACGGAAGAACTGATACCAAAGTGTTGACCAATGTTTATCATTCCTTGGAAAATCAACAACACAGCTAAAGATTTATCTTATTTAGTTAAAAAAATGTAATAAATTGAATAATAACTTGTTACGCTCCTTCATAATTAACTCACATAAAGATTTATACTTGGATTTTATTATTCAATGGAACAATTTATATAAAATATTTTATTTAAATAAAGATAAAACTCATAAATAAATAAATATTGAGTTATTTTAAAAACAATTTTAATTAAAAAAGTTATTTATAATGATTATATTGCATAGTATTATACATTATATATTCCAACATATAAAATTAAATTAAAAAATGTATGTGTTGCGTAAATCCAAGAATAATAAAATATTTAATGGCATTCACAGAAATCAATTTATTATATTATTATGCACTTGTTAAATGTGTTGTCTGTTAGTTGGCCTTAATCAGTGTTCAATATGGAATTTAGGTATAATTTATATGTATTAATATTATGCATCTGATTATGAAAACATTTTAAACAAAACTGAGAGTTCATGAATTTGTAGATATGTGATGTATGTTTTAGTATCATATTTTCTTATTTCTGCTTAATGCAATACCTTATTTACTGTATGTTGAACTGTACACAGTATTAATTTGGATTTCAAAGCTTTCAACTTTTATGCAACAAGATCCCCAAATATTTTAAGTTCACCTGAGTTATCTGTTAAAACTTGTTGTAATCAGATTTTATTATATTAATTTTTTAATTTCCTTTCTATGATTATTGGCTTCCAAATACAGTGAGTTCCACTTAATGGATCTGTGGTTTATAGAATCAACCGTTTATTGGATAATAAAAATAAAATCTCAAACCGAATCATATGTTACTAATGTTATATAGACCTTTTATTAGAATCACTGTGTACCGGATTATCACTTTTATGAATATTTTTATCGTTTTTATTGTATTTTAAATTGATAAATTTATAAGACCATTTTATTATATTCAAAATACGGCGCTAATGATAAATAAAGTACTAAGTTTTTTCAAAAATTACAGGTACAATGTACATACATAATTATTATGTATTTAATTTTACCATAAAATAAAACGTAATTCAAAATTCATCAATTTCAATTTCAGGCTAGTATTAAAATCAAATTAGGTGATTCTGAAGTCTAATAAAAAACAGACTAGTTTCTTTACTTTATTTTAAATGGTATTTTTTATTTAATTTTAATTTTATTCTAAGTATACATATAATTATAGTCATTAAAAAATAAATAAAATTTTGTATGGAATCAATCATTTAATTGAATCAAAATGGCCAGAACCAATGTGATCACATTAAGTGGAAGTCACTTTATTACTCATCTTTATGAGAAATAAAACAATGTACTAAATAGTCCTTTAGATAATCTTAGATTATTAATATCTGTTTATTTATTCCATAGATTCATTGTAAGGTATATTAATATCATGGTACCCCTATAAAATAGAGTATTGACAAAAAATATTTTTACCCAAACTAGTAGGCAATGAGTGACTATCTAACTAATCTCGATATTAAATGAAAAATTTTTAGACTGAATAAAATAGTCTATTATAAATATCTATTGAGTAATAGCCAAATTTATAATACATAGAACCAAGGTTCTGGACTTAATTCGCATTACCTATTTTATGTTTTTTTCTGTTTTAATTGCATATATAAACAGTGTTCTTATTTTCATTTAATATTTTAAACAATATCCCTAGTAATTAAAATAAATACTTATATTTTGACAGAAAAAAACTCATACATTTTTTTACCATCCATGTATTTTTGGTGTGATTAGTTTTTTTTTAATGGTTATACCTTTTGTACATTTTCAAGATTTTCTTTCATGAAATAACTTTAGAAAAAAGCAATCCTCAAATATCCGAAGTGCGAAAAAAAAATAAAACATTACAAAATGAAACATGAACAATTTCTAAGGGACTAATAAAATAAAATAAAAGGGCTGAGCTCCCTCTACAATTATCCATCCACCTATTTCTACCAATGTCAGGTACGTAAAGAATGCGGAGGCATTTAAAAACTGTATTACAGTTTAACAAAAGAATAGCTTGACACATTAATACAATTTTAAGTTCATGAATCACAAATCGTAAATTGGGAGTAGAGCATTCAAAAATAAAAATGGCACACAAGACATAACAATATTTTACCGAAATTTCCTCGATAAAAACTACAGACCATGGATATAAAAAATGTTATCTATATCCATGCCACAGACTATGAGTTGTAACCAAGATGGATATAAACCTATACAAGATAGAGTCGCCGTTGTCTATCTCAGCTATAGTATAGAATTGAACTCGACATTTTTTGTTGATAGCATTGTTGGGAGGCCTTTTACTACAATGCACAGCAATACTTTATTGGTGTATAATACACTTCAATGTAATATATTAAAGTGGAATCAATTTTAAAGTATGTATTCTAAGATGCAAACTTTAATACATATCATTATAACAATAAAATATTTATATTTGTATTTATTGTATTATAAATATTGTAATAAAAAGAAAACGAATAGGTACCATAATTCTTTTTTTAAAATTGGCTAAATCACTGTAAGGCATTTTCCTGGCTTCAATTTGGAATTTGAATGCTGCCTATTTTTAACTCTACGATAGTAACACTATATATCCATATTATTATATTGCTATAAAAACTACATTTTTCTCTTTTAAATTCAAAATCAGCAAAGGAATTTTTTAGAAATTTATCATTACTAGTACATATTTTAATTTATATATTATGAATAACAGAAGCACATAAATCTATAAAGGATCTTTATTGCAACAAACATTAAATATTTTCAAATTTACATGATGTAAAAGAAATTATAATCATAACAACTCTTGGTAACAATCACTTTCATATTTAAAGAATTAAATAAATGTTTATCTATCAATAAAAATAATGATTATATAATAATAATGATTCTTAGTACGTGAATTTACCAGTATCTTTTTAGCAACAAATTCTGCATACAAGTTGAAGCAGGGAAAAAGTAAAACAACACAATTTAAAGGTAAAAGTAATAATATTTTATTTATTAGTTCTGTAGTTCTATCTTTTTTAGAAGTATTAATGATGTCTTCATAAAATGGTTCATTTTCTTTGAGTTGTAGGATTAATAATTTTTCTATTATAATGGTAGACAGAGAACTATGTACCGTTTCTTGTTTAAGTTTTAATTTGTTTAAGGCACGAAAAACTTCTCTCCACATAAGCAATAGTATATGGAATGGTTAAAATAAGAGAAAATAGCTTTTATACTTCAGTATAACCTCTTTTAAACCATCTTTTTTAAAAATCTTGACCATATCATTAATGTGTGTTGATTATTTTTTATTATTTCAAAAACCATCATAAATTACATAGAATATAAAAGCATTAAGTTAGTTTACATGATTACCTATCTGTCTCTTTTAAGCTAATAGCTTGTGTTAGAGATAGTGAGTAATAAATTAATAATTAAGAACACAAATTATATTATATAAGTAACAAATTCAATTGATAAATAAAATAGAAGTTAAAAATAAAAAAAATTAACAATAGAAAAAATTGTTATGATAATTTACATCATTATATAATACCTCTAATTCTACTTTTAATTTGCTCATATCAGGAAACATATTAGAATAAGTTTTTTGATATTTTCTAAAGCACACATGGGGAAATGAATATGATAATATTTAAATTTTGAAACATCAGCTAATTGTAAAAATATCAACTTATCAGCATTATTAAATCAATCACTTAACTGCATTAAAATACTATCAATAACTTCATAAAACAAAATTCTGTAACTTGATTTGTTGCTAAGATTTTTTCTTGAAGATTTGGGTAATTTAGTTAAATTAACTACATTATTATATACATTCATAAACTCAGTTTGGTTTCTTTTATTTTTTATAAGATCACATACAATATTTATTTTCTTTAAACAATATTTAAGTCAAATAATTTATTTTGCAGTGTGTTTAACAAGTTATCAGTTATCAAAAAATTAATGCTAAGAATGCAAACTCAGAAGATTTTACGTTTTTTAAATAACCAACTGATTTATGAAAAGATTCAGATGATGATTTAGAATCATATATTATGGTTTCAAAAACTGCTTTAAAGTTGATCCACACTTTAACTTTTGACTGTAAAATGTTTGAAAGTGATGACCACCACTCTGAACCAACTGGGGAATATGTTTACCTATAATACTGTAAATAACATTAGTATAGGATATTGAGTTATCAAAAAATTCAGATATACCAGTCAACTTAACAAAAAAATGTGACATTTTTTTATAATATTACATCCATGTTGCAATACTAAATTTAATTTATGTGCTAAACGATGAGTAAATAATGCATTCGGTGCAATTTCTTTTATTTTAGCTAGTAAACCATCCAAACTTCTAACCATTACGCTAGCACCATCATAACACTGCCAAACTAATTTATATTTCTATACTATACTCTTATAAAAGAGAAGTAATCAAATTAAATAATCCTTGAGCAGTATGGTCTTTGCTGACATTATAAGGACCAAAAAAACGTTCTACTAGTTCAGACTTACAAGTGATGTATCTTGATATTATAGAAAACTGTGTTTTCTGAGTTATGTCTGGAGTATCATCAATTTGTACAGAGTAAAACATGCACTGTCTAATTTCAAATTTAATATGATTAGTCAATAGTCAGATATACATGAAATTATATAATTTTGTATGAGTTTTAAGTACCGGTAAACTTGTTTTGAAATGTTTTGAAATGATTTTGTACTTTTAATGAGCACCTACTAAAATGTAAACCAACCTACTCTCTAAAATTTCCTTTATTTGAGGAATTTTACTTTCATTGTGACCATGATACACCAACTCTTGCCAAAAATAACACTAAATCAATTTATTGTTCCATTTAAAACATAATTAATCTTACATTTTCATTATAATGGATTTTAAATAGTTTACCATGTTCAGTTAAAGCGTCCACAACCCTCAAGAGTATTTTTTTTCAATTATTTTTGATTTAAATAATTATGAACATGGTCTTTAGAAGCTTCATGTCTCTGAATACTTCTAAGAATATTTTTTTAAAGTCAGAGAATCCTACTGTGGTTCAAACAGAATTTGTTCGGTTCAATAAAATACATGGTCAACGGAATAACTTCTGTAAATTAAAGCATCCACACAACCATGCATGTTTATTACATACATTTATATTAAAGGACCTACAGAACACTTTTGAGCCATTCCTATCTGCAGACAAACATGTCAGTGAAGGTGTTTGCTTGCCTTGTTTAATTTCATCAAATGTACGTCAACGCCTGTAGGAATGTACTTGGATTACAACTATAGGGTCATAAATCGGATTCATAGTTAAAAAATAATCAGAAATTAGGAATCCCAAAAAAAATGCTAACAATCAATGACGGTATCGACTATCAGAATAATTCAGAAACTGATATATATTAAGACGTTGGATGAATGATATGACATTGAAATTGAGATATTATGTGAATGCTAATAAACCTGTTGATAACACGCAATGAAGTAGTAACTACGGATTGGGAATGTTGTCAGGACGAACGCAAAGAGTGACGACTAAACGCCTAAACGCGATAAAGCTATACTCTACAAATGGATTGTTGTTCAGCCGTCGACGGAGCCTATGAAAAAAAAGTCTCGTGCTGGCTCCGCAGGAGAGTCGCGCATGCGCTATCTGTACTATTTTATATGCGTACATTTGTGTACACGTCAACAAACCGGAGAACAGCGGCGGCGGCGTCCAACTCCGAGGTGGCGGCGGCCAACTTCGAGGCGGCGGCGGCCAACTCCGAGGCGGCCGCCGAAACCTAATATCGACACGCATGCGCAGTGATAACTGTGTTGCATGTTGTTGTCTCGGGTCACGGCTGTAGATAAATTTATAGATTACTAGCTGAATTATCCGGCCTCGCCCGAGAGATATGTTACTATTTTAGATAAGATCAATTTCTATTTCGTCATAAGAAAAATTTAGGTTGAAAACAACGCACAATCGTCGTATGTAAACTAATAATCCATTTTAATTTAACTATACTATATTAATATATACCTACCTTATACCTCAATCGGTAATGAATAAAATCAATATAAAATATTTTCTAGGTAACCAAAAATATAAACGTCCATCCCAGAGCATTGAGCATCGAAAACTACTTTCTCAGCAGATGCCTACGTCATAATAGTCTATCTGTATGCCAAATTTCAGACCGATCCATTAATTAGAAAATAAAACTTTTTTAATAATACTCTTATATTTACCAAACTATCGTCAATAAAGTTGCCTTTGCCCGGGGGTGCTCATAAAAAAAACAGAATTCGGTTATATATATTAAGGCGGGAGATATCGGTCTGTGCTAGGTTATTTATCTCGGCGGGATACTCTGTATATGTTATACTGTTATAGATTATTTGCTATAGTTAAATTATTGTTACATTGAACAATTAAATGTGACTGTTGTTATGTAAAAAGCAATAACCTCTTTACTACACAAACATTAAGCAGCGTTCCGACTTTTACGAAGCTTCGTTTAAAATGTCGGTCGGTCCGTCCTTCGTAGCCTACGCCCTACAGAACCATAAAGGTCCTTTCACACATATCCGATCCGGGTCCGTTCCGAGTCCGATCCGTAAATGCATCCGTTAACTCGGAAGTATAAACTTGCTGTTTTACATATTCACGCGCGTGATTTATTAATAAACACTTTTATAGTTTTTCATGGTTTCAAGTTGAAATTTTCAACTTTTTTGCGGGATCACACATTCATATTATGAACTATCACGTCGCGCAACGGTGATATGGACGGGGAAGTTTGGGCGGCCACGTCTAGCCGCCGTCCGTTGCTGTACCGTGAACCTCACCCACCAAGTCTACGTAACAGGTCATTATTTATGATAAATGATAACTCCTTTGTTTTTAAAGTTAGAGAATCGTTCAAATGCCATAAACCTTCTCCGCAGTGAGTTCTTCAATTAAAAAAAAAAATCATAACGATCGGTTCAGTAGTTTCCGAGAACATATCACTCAAAGGTTTTCATTTTCACATTTATATATTAGATTAGATTATTATGGATTACCATATAATATGTATATGTGTACACCATAATAATCTTATCTGCGATAATATCCTATGATCCGGGTACGATTTAAATCATCAAACGGAATTTATTTCGCTTACACAATTGTGTCCATATTTTTTATAATTGAAAATAAACGAAAATTTAAATTACAAGACCATGAATAATTACAATGATCTTCACAATTTATTTTCCCCAATTTTCAAAGGAGGCGCCTTCCACCACTGCAGTCTGGAAGCCTGGAATTAGTTACGACACTCGTTACTAGGCGCGCTCTTACCGATGACTTGTAACCGCTACGCATGGGCGTAGACGAAGGTAACGAAAACGGCAAACATGTTATGCACCTCTACTCCCCCGCCGTAATGTCGTCACTGGCCGGTGGGCGAGCAGGGTCGGGCCAGTGTAACATCTCTTAGTCCGTTGTCCGTTCGTACTGCGTACCCTGCACGACACGGGCAATCGGAATAACCTCGACGCGCGGAGTGCGAACCGTTAACGAATAAGTGCAGAGCGCGCGCTTACAACGACTACACAACGCCTCGACGCGAGTTGTCGGCGCAAAATACATAAATATAGTTACGGCGTTTTAATTTTTTCTCGTCTCGGTCGCGTTCGGTCTGCGACCGGAGAAGCAGTATTCCGTGGTATAAAAGTGCGTGTTGTTTAAATCGGGTTTCTGTTCAAACGCGGTGGTAGCAGATTTGATCGAGAACCGGTGCTGCTCAGTTCTTGGACGCAGGTAATGTAATTTTGTATTCGGCAATATGTTGACACACGCCGCAGCGTCTCATCTACATTGAGGTTATGCGTACTGGACAAATGTCGTGATGAATAATAATTGATTCGGTGTACGAGAAGCGCCCAAGGTCGCGCGCGTACACCGGAGAGCGTCGCCGCGTAAAATAAATTCAACCCTTATCATTCGCATATCCCTGTGCGCACATTGACTACGGGCGGCGAGCGGCAGCGGCGCGTCACAAATCAAACATGTTCGAATTTTAACGCTTGACGCTCATGAAATATTAGTGATGCACAACGATATCGTATTTCGATATCGATATCGTATTTCGATATCGATATCGATATCGAACCAATTTTATGATATCGATTTGATTAATTTATCGAAAGTACATCGATATTCGATATCATTTAATTAAAGATTATATTTTCTGATTATTTCAGTTTTGACAAATAATGAATGTCAAAGAACGATAAACACTATATAATAAATAATAAGCAATACTATAACGATAAGAAGGGCCCCATCATAAACATGAACATGAAAGAATTTGTATAATATGTCTCGTTATTCCCGTCGGTCGTCGTAGTCGGTTTTCGAATTTTTTTGGTGTATTTTATTCACTATTTAATTTAAATTATTATTATGAGTAATAAATATTATTAATAACATACTTATTTTTAAAACTTCTTCATACTATCTACAATTTCAACATTTTTTAAAATTCCAATATTTGCCAGTAAATTATGTAAGTACTACTACTTACTACTGACCAAGTAGTACCAGTAATCAGTATGGTAATAGTATTATTGGTATTATTTAATGTTTTTAGTTTTATAAATTATATTTTTATCATTATGAGTACCTATATCGTATATCGATATCGATATCGTTTGTAATTCGATATCGCGATACGATATCAATATACATGACTCGATATCGATAATGGAAAATATATCGTTGTGCATCACTATGAAATATACTGATATTTTCGCGAAATACGCCAAAATAATTCTAATATTGAAAACTTAAAAATTATATCTGAAATAATATATAGTATAATTCTTTAAAAACATGTAAAGACATAGGATATTAATTAGTTGTAAAGTTGTGACGTGGTTGATCGCTTTCGACGAGTATGAATACAACTCTCCGTACGTTTTTCTGCGACGATTAATGAGACGAAATCCAACCTTTTAAACCGCTTCTAACCGCTCGAAAGTAACGCTCTGCATTTTGCGCATCTTTAACGCTCGACGCGCAACGCTCGACGCTCTCCAATGTATATGTATGTAATATGTATATACGAATTTGTTTTGTACGAAAACGTACGAGTAGTAGTCGTACGAATTGAACGCGCGCACACTGAACACGTTTTTGTCCGTAAAATAGTCAGTTTTTCGGTGATATCGCATTCGTGACGTTCTGGAACGCAATGGATAATCTGTATCATCAAGATAATTCTTTTCTAATCCGGAGACGACTGCGTCGTGGTCACTCTCGTAGAACCGAATGAGTGCGGGGAATATATTAAATTAAAAGTTAAATTTATTTTATTTTTTTTTTGTAAAGCTTAAAGTAATTTCCATTTCTTTGGATATTTCTTGCCATGCCCTGCGATGAAGGTCACGTAAGTGATACCTTGAAACACTTTGATCCCATAAACATGTGTGTTGGTAAATTAAACTAATACATTTTTCACTATCCATTTTTCATTTATCCATTTCCGACGTACGAACATTATTGAAATCCGGAAAGTTCGGATTGTTTTCGTACGTCAAAGTTACACTCAGTCTGCGTGCTCACATAGTATTTGGTAGGTCGGGATCGTTCGTCTACGTACGTTTTCGTACGAAAACGTATCCAGTGTGCGCGTGGCCTTAGATTATGTTAAGATATTAGTTGCCGATTGTAGAATAATGCGACGCTCCCGCAGACAAAAGTGCTCGAGCCAAAAATTCGGATCAAAGACTCGGCCGCCGATATGTGTTTCGATTACAACGAGCGATTTTACACGCTGCGTGTCGGCGACAAAAGTCGCGCGCGTCTGAGCGTGTAGCGACTTGTCCGATTACATTGAGCGATTAAATTCGCTCGCTCGCTCGCTAGTCGCGCACATGCATACATGAGATACATGACGCATACATGACGTGACAAAAAGTTATAATATTAATAAATTAATTCGTTTTCTTTTATATTTTAAATTTTTTAAATTTTCCGGTCGATTCTTATCGTTATAAATCGTACGCCATCGACTTTGTCTAATTTTATTAGTAGACTCTTTTAATTCTATTACTATTAAGCTTTTCTTTGAATGTTAGTTAAATGACAACGTCCTTGACTTTATCATGTAATTTTGTACCCAAAATCTTCATTAGTATAATATATATTCTACCATTCACATATTTTATTTTAATCTACCATGATAAGTCAGTATTATTTTAATTGATTTTATAGATTAAGCTACATAATTTTTTTGAAAATCTTGTCATATTAGTAGCTCTAAGCTCCCCATTAATATACACATTTAAGAAGTTCCATGACAGGTTATATATTATATTACATAGCTGTCTAATGCAGCTTAGAATCTAGCAAAAACATAATATTATGTTGTTTACTAAAGAAAATTGAATGATACGTCTTGACAATTGCATATTCTAAATTTATATTTTTCACAATCACATTTTATGAAATGGAACTTAAATAATACCCAAACTCTGTTATAATCATAAGTTAATAACAATAATTTATAAGTAGGATGTATAATTAATTTTGTTAATTTCATATATCTCTATTATTTCATATCAATTATGATAAATTATAGGTAATGTATTAAAGCTAGTTTGTTTCACCAATTTTTACTATATAGTATTTATGATAGTTTAAATTTTTATATATGGTATAACTCATAGCTATTATGTAATTTTAATTGCTGTAAAATGTATTATTTAACACATATTTTGCCTGTGACGTACGATCATCATTCCTCACTAACACAATGTACAAATAACTTTGTTTAATATTATTATGATTTAGAAGTACCTAACCATAAAATATTAGGAAACCCTGTCTTGCATTATTTTAAACTTAATTAATTTAGTAAATTTAGATCTCAAACATTTTATATACTGTACAGTTATCTTATATAACTTTTTTTATTAATTATCTATTAATTCAAAAATATAAAAATTTAAAAAAAATGTATTTATATTGCACATACAGGTTGTAGCGGATAAATTGTGTAAACTGTGAAAAGGTTAAGATAAAGCAGTAAAGAGGTTAAGTGAAAAGATGACGTATTCTATAAAATATTCATCTGATATCCGTTTAAAAACGATTTTGAATGGGTAAGTTTATTTGATAATATATTTTGGACTATGAAATAATTGTGAACTTTAAACATTTTTATTTTAGTGAAGTGTACATAACATGTGTAGACCGAAGAACTAATTTTGACCAATTGAGAGATGAAATTATAAAAATGTATTCATTTCCTCCAGATCAGGACTTTACAATGAAATGGATTGATGAAGAAGGTAATATTTTCACTATTTATATTATTTTATTGCCTGATTTAAAAGACTAAAATGTATTATTACTATAAATATAATATTATTAAAAGTGCTGGTTAAAATACAATTTTTGATATATATATATATTGATTTATTGTTGAATATTGCATTCCATTTTTATATTGTTCTAATTTTTCAACTTCTTTATTAAATTAATGTTACGGTCTATTTATCTAATATTTCTCCTATTATTTATTGATACATAAAAGAAACATGTCACATGTACAGTTGACACACATTATTTTATTATTCTGAAATATTATTTGTATGAAAGGATATATGTAAAATAGACCATATGATCAAAAAA
This sequence comes from Periphyllus acericola, assembly GCA_949715065.1. Taxonomy (NCBI): domain Eukaryota; kingdom Metazoa; phylum Arthropoda; class Insecta; order Hemiptera; family Aphididae; genus Periphyllus; species Periphyllus acericola. The sequence continues at coordinate 30,915,894 of OX454264.1, forward strand.
AAAATATTCAAATTAAAGTGGGTTTTTATTTTTTATGTCTGATGATAACTTTTTGTTGAAATTGTTATTATTTTGAAATTAAACTTTTTTTTATAAATTATTAAAAATTCTATAACAAAACTTTTTTTTTTAAATCTTCAATTCTACCTAGTAGAAATTTTACCTTTTTATAATAACTGTAATTATATTTATATAATTATTTACTATAATTTTATAATTGTTAACAATACTATGTATATCAATATTGAATAAGTCTGCTTAATAAAGTTGTAATATATATATATATATATATATGTATAAAATATTATTTAAACATATTAGAATCAAATATAAAACTGTTCATAGTGATTTCTTAATCATGTTCACCCCCTCTTTTGGCTGTAAAATTGTTCAAATTTGGAATTTTAATCCTATAAAAAATCCATAAAAGTTATATTTTCCATAACCTTTTTTTTTTAATCCCATAATAAGGCTGTACTTTTTTAAATGAAAACACTTTTTTTAACGACAGTATTTATCGAGAGTATTTTTTTTGTTGATTTTCCTGTATCAAAATCAAAATTTGGACCAGTACTTTTTGAATTATTCTAGTTTAATATTAAGGAATAGTCTTGCAACACCTAATACTATGTTAAATTTGTAATTATATGTAATCGTTAGTTGCCACTAATTTGAGACAACTCAAATTTTAAATTTAAATGATTTCGAAAGTAATGGTCCGAATTTTGACTATGTTATATCAAAAATTCCAAAACAACTAACTAATTTATAATTTGAGTGAAAAATATGGTGTCCCTATTTGAAAAAGCTAAGTTTGTATAGCCACAGCCAACATAAGTTGGCATGAAAAAAAAAGTTGTAGAAAACAAGTTTATGGTGTGTGATTTTTATATTCCTTTTGTACAGTTGCGTCACCGTTGACGTTGAGTCGTCGTCGGCTTATCGTCCGACGGACAAAACGCGGTCACGCTTCATTAGCATAACTATTATTATATATGTTACGGTCCAGGTGGACAAATCAGTCATTGTAATACAATGTCCGGACATTGTATACAATGTCTAAGACATTTGGGCAAAGTAAATAATACATATTTAATTCCTGTATAGACTAAGTCATTGTAATACAATGTCCAGTCATTGTATACAATGCTAAAACTGGTGTGGTCAATGTGAATATTAGAGTTATTTTAATATTTGTTATTTCTTTCAGTCACTACGTCCTACAGGTTACGATAACTTTTAACTTATCGGTTTTGTCGCAGATTGTATAATCTTAATTTTTTTTTGCCGCAGTTTATCGCAATTATTATTATCATGGAATTCTATGTAGGCATATAGCCATATTTATCATAAACGACAGTACGCGTACTGCTGTTTACCTGTGCCGTTTAGTGCTGTGTTATAATTGTGTAGTATTTGAGCGTGTTGTTTTTAAAATGGAAAATACATTTAATAATCGTTTAAATAATATTTTAGATCTTAAAAAACTTAATAGTACATATTTAAGTAAACTTAAATATGATGAATTTATAGTACATTTAAAAGAATTAAAATTGAAAAAAACCAAAATTCCAAACGATTATAAATTGATTAAGAAGTATGATACAATGCGAGTGTGTAATGTGGAAAAACTTGTTGTACCAATAAATTAAGGTAACCAAATTAAATATTACGTGCATAACGAAGAATGTAAATGTAAATGTAAAGCTGCTGGAATTTTATGCAACTCTAAATGCCATAATGGTATTACTTGTAAAAATAATAATAATATTCAATAAAAATTAATATAAATAAAATATTCTCAATTTTATTTGCTAATCAAATCTCTTAAAAAAATATTAAATAACATTATATAGGTAAGTCATTAATACTCGTATATGTATATTGTTCACTTGGAACTTGCAGTTCTGGACATTGTCTGGTTTATGTGAATAATTATCTACATGGTTTGAATAATTAGGACATTGTAAACTTTGTCCGGTCAGTGTTTACAATGACCATTTATCCACCTGGACCGTAACATATATACTGTATAGATACGCGAATGCAAATCATTATCATTAATTATATCATTATTATATATTATATGAGTACGCGAATGCAACCGAGTCAGTCGATACTGAATCGCGAATTTATTTTGTCGATAAATAAAATGTCTTTAGATTTACACCATTGTCATATTTTCTTGTGAATATTTATTTTGCCATCATTTTTAAGTATGCTCCCTACAATGGTAACTTGAACGTTAAAAAAAATACAATTTAAGCATTTTTACAGCCAAAAAAGGTGATAAAAAATTTCTTGTATATACATATTTTAAATAATCATTATTATTATTTATTTATTTCTTATTTTATATTGTCGCATTCAGGGTAATTTCTTTTTAAATATATTTTATATATTTTTTCCAACATATGATTTATAGATCACATCCTTTCGTATAGATGACTTTCGAGTACCTGACATTCGAACTTATGGCATTTTAACTCGTGACGCGTTACTGAATTTATCAGTGTTGTCAAAATCACAGGGAAAATCTACATAGTTTTTCACTGTAATGATGTGTTCATCTTTTAACTAATGAAGTCAACCTTTTCTTGAGTCATGTGTTTATTAGTACTTAGTAGGGACATTTATCTGAATCTTCAATTAATGTTTTTCCTGTCATTTTACCCTGCCATAACTCTCCAACTGTATTAGCAATAGATGAATTTGGAAATATGTTTAGTGGTCCTCTTCCAGTGCCCCTACTAAATATTTTTTAGTTTTTAGCATTCAAATCATTAAATTAAAATTTTGCAAAATCCCATCTTAATACTCAAATTATGAAACAAATGTAGTCCAATTTTCTAATCTCTACCTATTATAGTTTAGGTTTTACATTTGATTCTCTGAACAAAACCATTTATATATCTATTAAATATATATCAAATATATATAAATATATATATAAATAAATATATATTGATCAAAACCTAAATATTATTTAGTGACCTATTATGAATTAAATCTGTGTTCTTACTTCTTATGGTACATGTCGGAACTTCTATTTTTTTATTATTAGTAAAGAAAATTAATTTATACTAATTATTAATTAGATATTGTATTTTTACTCATTTTGAATAATTTCAGGTGATCCTTGTATATTGTCTTCTCAAATTGAACTGGAAGAAGCCTTTAGATTATACAGACTCAATGAGGCTCATAAATTAAAAATTTATAGTAAGTGATTAAATTACTCAAACATGAAACTAAATCTCCTCCCATTTTTATTAAAATTTTAATTATTACCTTTAATTGGTTGTTGAGACTATAAACCAAAGTATAAAACCAGAATATAATATTTTAATCCTAGGGATATAAATTGTGTGTTTTAATTGGACTCAAGTATTGTGTTTCTTATAAATCTAATGATTTCATTAGATTTCATTATTTTAATTCAAATAATATCTTTATACTTAATTTAAAACCACAACTAAAATATAAATTAAAATTTATTTTATGTAAATTTATTAATAACTTTTTGTCATATTATTGTGTTGATTCTCTTTTTCGTAACAAGTGATTTCTATAAAATATAAACAAGGTTTAGTTTTTAAATTAGATCATATATCATATTTTGGTACACAACAGGTATATTTCTAGAAGAATACAGAGAATATTGAGGTCAGTTTAATTATTTTAATGAGTTTTTTTGTAGTTCTCTACCGCAATGTAATCGTTGGAGTTATTTACTTAAATGTATCGCTCTATGTTCAAATATGAATCTTAAATCTATCTTAAATATGATTTTAACATTTATTTATTACCTTTCTTACTAAGTAGGAAATAACTGAATGTTATACCTCCATAGATCGGTGTGGTTAAAATTACCCATTGACGAATGGGATTAATATTTTATCCCTCCCACCCTGGGGTAAGAATATATTATGAAAGGACAATAGTCACCTGTAGCCAATACCATTTTTTACTCTTTGAAAATTATTTTATAATGGAATTTAAAAAAATATTAGCTTTAAATATATCTATAATTTTGTAGTGAATGTATTGTATTAGAATATTTTACTTGGCCATAATATTCAAGCACAATACAACTTTAGTGACTATATTTGAATATCTTATTACTTATATATTTTTAGTTTTCCCTGGTGTACCTCCAGTTCCAGGAATGCTTTGCCAAGGAGAAGATCGTAAGTTTGTTAATTAAAAATAATATATCTAAAAAATTGAAAAATGTAATATAAAAATTAATCAATGATTAAAGGTACTACTTATAGACATGGAGCTAGAAAATATAGTAAACTATACAGAGTGAATGGGCATATTTTTCGAGTTAAACGGTTTAACAAGGTACGTAAAATATTTAATAATGATAGAATATTTTTTTTATTTGTTCAGTTGCAAAAACGATCACTTACAAATTATAAATAAATAATATAAATAATTGGTCAAGGTTTTAACGTTATTTAATTTTTATTCTATAGTAATAAAATATGATAAAATAGTTTTGATGTTAATTAAATATTAAAAATTATGTTATAAATATACATATTGATACATACATTTATACTACTGAACAAAAAAAGTTAATATTATATGAGCTCTACATTTTTAATTTTAAACATTCTACGGGTTTAAAAATACATTATCAAAATAATAATTATATATATGTATATACATATACATATACATATACATAATTATGTATTTTGTTTTCTTAATATATTTATTGAATACTCCAATGTGTAACTAAAACTATTAATAATTATATTTAAATTTGAACATTTTTTGAGAACAGCGAGCGTTTTGTATATTCTGTAATGATCGAATCTGGGGACTGGGATGCCAAGGATTCAAATGTATTCAATGTAAATTATTTGTACATAAAAAATGTCGTGACTTTGTTAGAAAAGCTTGTGATTTTCAACAACCTGTTGTTGGCAGTGACACCAGTGAAGACATACAAACAACCTCAAGTAAATAAAAAGTTATTTTTATTAAATTATTAGGTATCCATATTTCATATTTATATTATTTTTGATTAGCTACATTTCACTCTAATACTACTTTGCCAGTTTTAAATGATTATTCTAATCAAAATATTACTATTGATCCATTAGATAATTCTGTACCAGTTGAAGATCAACAAGCTACAGGTATGTTAAGAAATTTATTTGTTATGCTTTGTTAATTTTTTAAATATTTAACTGTTTTAATTACAGGTGTTGAAACAGTTGGGGTTTCACATCAGTATTGTATTTCTGACTTCGAACTAATTAAGGTTATTGGTCGTGGAAGCTTTGCTAAAGTGTTAATGGTTGAACTTAAAGAAACAAAATGTATTTATGCTATGAAAGTTATTAAAAAATTATCAGTTTTACGTAGTGGGGTAAGTTTTAACATGATATTTTAAAAATATTTTTATGCTTTTATTATTATTATCATCATCGTATGGGTAATGAATGTACAAATCACAAAAGCTTATTTAAATTCATATATTAATTTTATTATTTATTAATTATAAATTCAATATAGCTCATAAATTATATAATTTATACACATACATACAATTTATATATGATATATATTACTATTTAATTTCAGGATAGTCGTTGGGCACATACAGAAAAAAATGTGTTTTCTGTAGCCTCAAACAACCCGTTTTTGGTTAGTCTCCACTCTTGCTTCCAAACAACTAACCAATTAATTTTTGTGATAGAATTTGTACGTGGCGGCGATTTATTGTTTCTTATGCAGTGGAAAAACCGACTGTCTGAAGAGCATTCTAAATTTTATGCGGCAGAAATTAGTATAGCTTTAAATTTTTTGCATACAAATGGTACATATTATTGGTTATTACTTATTTTTGATAAAATTATATTAAATTATTATATTAAATAACATATTTTTAATATAGGTATTGTATAGGTATTGCATTCTAATAGAGTATAAACTAAAGCGTTTCCATAATATGGAATACATTGCACATTAATGAATACATAACTAATTGTTGAATTGTTGTATTACAGTTTTTACACATGATTAAAAATATCAATGTCATTTTACAAATAGTTATAATTTGGGCTTCAAATAAATATATTTTAATTTTTTATTGTTATTATTTTTTTTAAAAAATTTGATTAAACATTTTTTAGTTTCTCTGGTTGATTAAAATAGATTTTCAACTAATCTAATTAATCAAGTTATGTATATTATTTTGTAGAAATACTTTGTTTAATGGTACTTATCATAATATTTTTGATAAGTAGGTATCTACTGACATTTTTGAACCTAATTTCAAGATCAGAAAAATTTTGTAAATAATTCATTCTGTATTATAAATATTATTGATTTGTTTCACAAAGTTAAATTTTCAAAACAAAATCAAATTATAACAAATTAGTTATTATTTAAGTGCATTCATGAAGAATAAAAGAAAAATATTGGTTGTTTTATTTTACAAGTTATACTTAAATTGTATCTTAACACAAACTTGCTTTTTGATTTGTAGTTTTTTATTAATCATTTTAAGAATAACATATTTATTAATAGTCTATAAAAAATTTTTGTTGCTAAATATTATTAAATCTTTTATCATTCTTTCATTCTTTAAAAAGAAAATACTATATTTTTTTATGTCTTATTATATATAGGTTTTATTGTAATAATATACTTATATTTTTAGGTATAATGTTTCGAGATTTAAAGTTGGACAATGTACTACTTGATCATGAAGGTCATATAAAACTAACGGACTATGGAATATGCAAACAAGGAATATGGGCTGGTGACACAACAAATACATTTTGTGGTACTCCAAATTACATTGCCCCGGAAGTCTTAAGAAGAGAAAATTATGGATTTAGGTATTTATTTATTAACTTAATTACCTATAAATTAAAATTATATTTAACATTAACTATTCATAAATTGCAGCCTGTTTAGTTGTTAAATAAATAAATAATGATAACTATTTCTATAAATATTCCACCTTTATAATTAATGACATTATTCTTCTTCATACTTGCCTTCTTTCCCAACTAAATAAATACAGCCATCACCTTCACACCGTCTCCCATCACACTCTCTCACAAGCTGGCCTCTATTTTATCAAACCTCTTTTCTTCTGGCACTTTTCTAAATTAATTTGCATTATATCACTTCTATCACTGCTTTTGCTTCATATTTCCTTTCATGGCATGGCTGCACCAAATCCATTATAATAAATAAATAAATATGCTACCTATCCTCTTTCCTTTTTTCAACAATTGGTGCTTTTTCTGTACAACTCCTATACTTTTTTCTTACACTTTTATACATAATCAATCTATAAATCCATTTTAGCATTCTCATCTCAATAACATTCAAACTTTCTTTTTTTATTTTGTCTACTGTCTACTGTTAGTGGACTACTGTCTGTTTTTTGTCCTTGAACATTTGCTCCTATTCTTCACATGTCTCTGGTCTTGTGGACTCTTATCCTTTATTGGTGACTAATTTTAACCTAAAAGTTAAAAGGACAAAAAAAATTTTACATCATTTTGTATCCAAGTATCTAATTTGTCTTGTCAATTATAGAAGTATAATATTAAATATAATAGTTAAAAAGTAAAAATTAACCTCTCATTTTATCATAGATATATATTTTATAAGAAGTAAAGTAATTCTTCCACTATAGTGCTCCAGCTCCACATGCTGAACATCTTCTTTATACTCAATAGCTATCACTTTTAATTACATCTAATAATTTCTAGTGCGAGTAAATTGTTTGTGTTAACAAATTTTAATTTATTTAAATTTGCAAACAAACAAGAAATCAATTATAATTAATATATTTGTACAAAAAATGTGCAACCTTCTTTAAACAGTTGCCCGTGTTGAGGGTGTTGAGTTCTTGAAATGAGACTTTAAATATAATAATAAAAAATGATAAATGCTATAAATAATGATTTTACAATATTTTGATTTATAATGAAATAGATAAACTAAAATTAAGTAAAAAATTAAAAGTAAGAGCACATAATGTACAGACTAATTTTTCTAAATGTTGACCCAAGTGCATGCTGTATTAATTTATATAATCACTTATAACTATTTAAGATACAATAATCAAGCTGTACATCATCCCTAATTTTTAAAATTAAAAGTTACTGTAAAATGTAATTAATAAAATGATACATATATTTTTTTAATCTTTTACATTTAATAATTATTACTCGATCCAGGCAACTTTAGTCACCAAAGTTCTTACAATTATTTGGTACGATTACATAAGCATATTTCTTAAACCTAAAGTTATAATTATGATTACATTTAATTCAACATATTAATACAATTATGAATAATTATGTAAACGTATTTCACTAAATATTATTAAAAAACTTGTATTTTTTTCTAGTGTTGATTGGTGGGCTTTAGGTATTCTTTTGTATGAGATGTTAGTGGGTTATAGTCCATTTGATATTGATGGATTGTCAGAAAACCTTGATCAAAATACTGAAGACTTTATATTTCAAGGTAATAAATAAATACATTTTATAACTATCTTGTAAATAATTATGTATCTAATTGATCTTTTTAGCCATCCTAGAAAAAACCGTTCGTATACCAAGATCACTTTCGGTAATAGCTGCTTCAGTTCTCAACGGTTTTTTAAATAAGAATCCTAACGAGCGATTAGGTTGTCATCCATGCACAGGTTTTTATGATATTACAGTTCACCGATTCTTCAAAACTATTGATTGGAAAAAAGTAAGTTATTATCACTCATTATAAAAATTGGTTTTAATTATATTTGTTATATGTGTTTTACTATAAGATTAATTACATTAAATTAAAACTAAATAATGATTTTAGTTAGAGAAAAAGCAAGTTGTTCCTCCACATATACCACATTTAGTGTCTGATCGTGATATTTCTAATTTCCCAAAAGAATTTACAAATGAAGCTGTACAATTCTCACCTGATAGCTCGTAAGTTGTTTATTGTTAATATAAATATAAAGTTAAAAATATTTCTTATTAAATTAAAAGCCCTTACTTTAATAAGATATTATTAATAGTTATTCAAAGTAAAAAACATTTGATTCCATATAATTTTATTACTACTCTGAAGTTTACCTTTCTATTAAATTAACAGTTTTTTTTTAATTTCTGGTACAGAACTGTCATCAGTAATATCGACCAGGCTAAATTTGAGGATTTTGATTATGTAAGCCCATTACTTATATCGGAGGATAATGTGTGATTCGAGAATGATGCCACGTCCCAGCGACAGCAGTACATACTATAAAGAAGTCAACTGGTCCTGTTCAACAACGATCAACTTGCTCCTAGCCACCGTCTGATTATTACTCCGATAAGCTCTAAAAAAATAGAACTAACTTTAATATTAATAATAGGACCCTAACGGTGATGTCACTTATTATAAGGAAAATATACTATTCTTAAGATAAATCGGTTACATTAAGGTTATATTAGGTAATAGTTAGTATTATATAGTTATAATATTATACATTTTGATGATAAGTAGGTACTTACTTGACACATGTCAGATACACAGATACACACTTACAAAAGCCCTGTCAGTAAGTGTAATTTATAGGAAATTATATCAAATGCTTAAGAATAAAAAAGTACATTTTATTTTCCTTCAGTTATAGTATATGTAAGTTATTTTTATTATTATAAGTTGTTAAAATTGTAAAAATTTATTTTTTTGGACTGTGAAATTTACGAATCCAAAATCTATATGAACAACTGTTAGGAATTTTGCTATGTACGCCACAATATACATATTATTTATCTTATGCCTACTGATTTTAAAGTATCAAGGCTCAGTAATTATTAATGATAACATTAAGTTAAGATAAAACAATTAAACATCCGTTCTTTAAGCTTTGAATAATGTATAATTAAAAAAATATTAAATTAAGTTGTATGATTTATGAATAATTATATAAATTAGTTTATTATTTTTGCGTTCTTATAAATTGGTACTAATATTTTACATTTGGTTAATGATTAATATTTATTTATTTTATTTATATAATAAAAAAAAATATTAGTACATTGATGTGTTTTTATTAAAATTATTAAGATTTTGTTGATCGATATTATAAATTTTAAATGAATTAAAATTTGCGATCAATAATCGTACACCTATATACTTGTATTCATATAGTATTATATTATTATTATTATATAATAGCTTAAAGGCCAGTTGTCGCTCCCTGGACTTTTGTTTCAATTTGATTGTCGGGGTAAGAGGCCAGGTGGTTTCGCCATTTTGACCGTGGTCAAACTTCGGTGTGATCGGCGTACGGGTTATCATCCTGGGCTGGTTCGTGGGGGTGGTAACTCGTGGTGCCAGGGTAGAAAACCTTGGTCCTGTTGCGACCGTTGAGTGGGGTCTCGTTTGATTTATTCGCTTTCGGGGCGCTGGGAGTGACGGCCCTGATGTTGGCATGCCTCGGTAGGTTGGTGGTGGTGGCATATGTTGCCTTCACACATTCTCCAACCTCGGACAAATACTTGCAACAGTGACGGGTGCCATTGCAGCTCACTGATGGCACATCGGTCTACCTGGTCTGGGGTGAAGGAAGTTTCTGGAAATCTACCTCCCTACGGCTCCAACAGCTGCCTTCCTTCCAACTAAGGCCTGAAGTCTGGTGGTTGCCAGATGGTGGTTGCCGGTGGTAGAGGTGGCTCGAGGACAATCGTTAACACATGCTAGATTGAATAAAGTACTCGAAAAATAAGTTAATTATTCTTTATATCAGCTGACATGTCGTTCCGATGGGTAAGTATTAGGCTCGACACATGAATTCCCGACTAAGCGTTTGTCCAGTATGGTAAACTCCTGGTATTAAGATTTTCGCCAGTCTTACAGGTCCAATCTATTTTGGAGCGAAACCCGCGCGGAGACCTGTATCAGCGTTCGACACGTGATGTGCTTTGTAGTTGACCCAGTCTCCAATCGTGAACTTTGAATTTGCGTGGTTGACTGCACCAATTTTTTTTCACTGGGAGTCAAAGGCTTTTAACTCATAACCTTATCGAACTCGATTAAACCCTTCTAGTGAAATACTATTCGATTGTTATAGAGTCCAATCGCCAGATCTTTTAGCCTGCCTCCCGAGTATCAATACTGAACTGTCTATTTCTCTAGTTATTATAATATCTATTTTATCCTAAACTCTTGATTATTTATTGTTATTAGTCTATTAGCAACATCGTTGTATGTATAAGAATGAAATAAATCGTTATTTGTTTTCCCTTGATCAGATTCGATTGTAACATTATTTGTAATAATCTGAAGTTGACCCCCCGACTTGGTCCAATTTTTTTTTCAATTTATTGTAATTTAATTGTAAATAATAACGCAGTAAATTTGCAATCTAATCTTGGCAAGCTTGTAATTTGGAGTAAAAAAAACTGCTTACCATTAAACATCAATAAATGTAGTATCATTACTTATACTCGCCTACATAAACCTATTTTGTTTAATTACTCAATCGACCATGTATTGCTTACAAGAGTCAATCAAATTAGGGATTTAGGAATTTTACTTGAATCAAATATGTCTTTCTCTTCACACATAAATTTGGGAACAAATAAAGCTTTCAAAATGTTAGGTTTCATTTACAGAAACACTAAACATTTCAAAAACATTAACTCAATGAAAATATTATACTACTCTCTTGTTAGGTCTCACTTAGAATTTGGCTCTGTGATTTGGTCACCAAATTATGCTCTCTATATTAATCAGGTAGAAAATGTTCAGTATAAATTTCTAAGGTTGATCTGTAATAAATTTAATTTAGCTATTGACCGTGACACTTATCACCTACAGTCTACCAATCTGGGGTTACCTTTATGCGAAATTAGAAGAAAAGTTGCAGACTTGATGTTCTTGTTCGATTTACTGAATGGTAACATTGATTCTTCCGAGCTCCTTTCCCTTGTTGGTTTTAACTTTAGTAATCATAGTACGAGGTCACATAATTTATTTATAGTCCCATCTTATTCCACTAACTATAGTTCCGCATCATTTTTTCCCAGAGTACTTGCTTTGGCTAACAGCATTAATAATCAGATCGACTTCTTTTTTATGTCTCGTAATGTTTTTAAATATAATGTTTATGTAGCATTAAGCTCGGATGTTAATTATTTGTAAACTTATCAATTCTCAGTATCATAAATGTTTTAATTATTATTAATTTGTTGTAATTTTATTGTAATATCAGTATCAAAACTGTATTCTTAATTGTCTTTTCATTTGTAAATATTAATTATTAATTATCACTGTACTATTGTTTATCATTCTAAAGGGTATATACCCGTTTATATATATATAAATAAATAAAATAAATTAAATTGAGAATTTGTAAATCTAAAAACTGAAATTGATTATATCTTATTTTTTATTAATCTGTGCTGTGTAAATAAAAACTATATATACCAGTATACTGATATGTGACAAATTCTAAAAAATTGCAGTACCGTACAGACTACAGACAAATTCTAGATAATTCCATTCCAATTAACAGAACTAGAGAACCATATTTATAGTCTACATTTCTACAACATTATTATGACTATTGTCCATAATAATACAATATAATATAATATAGTTTACTATATTGTAACCCATATCGATTAAAAATGTCATAATAAAATTGAAATTTGTTTTATTTTCGGACGCAGGCAGATAGTTAGCAAATTATACATAGTATACAAGTGTTATACAACACTATACTGTATATCATAATATATGTATAGACGAATAGTTAATAGGTATTTCTCGATGGTTCTTAGTCACATCCTCAACTATATATTTGATGTAATACATGAATATATTTTTAAAATGCGTTTAAATTTTTTTTATGATTTTAAGGTAAACAACATAATTAATTTTGTTGAAGTATTTGAAAGTATCTATGAATCAATCCTTTTTTTAACAACTATTCAAATATATATTTTAAATACTTTTAAAATCAAGTATCTGTATCTGTATTTGAATACTTTTAAAAAATACCTTTTACAAGACTGATTATAAGCAACACTTATATGTAGAAGTAGAATATAGATTTTTAGAATTTATAGAATTTACTTTATTATAAACCAATAATTATAATTATTAAACTATAATGTACAACTATTCATAATATATTTATATTATATAATAATATAATATTTAAAAACAGTTTGTACCAAAAACATCATCCGCGTCACTAGTTTCAAATAAAAATAAAACTGGTGCACTAATAAGTATAAAGTAATCTTTTATAAAATCATATTTATATACTAGATTATAATAGCAAAATTGTTGGTATGTCAATTACAGACTTAGATAGGTAGTATTCGGAATACTGTATTCAGACTTATTTTTAAATACTTTTTTGAAAGTATTTAATACAGTATTTTGAATACTTTTTCTGATTTTGATTACAGAATTCTGAAAACCCATTCTATCACCTTTTTTTGAAATAATTTCACTTCATATATATTCCATTTATGCTTCGTATTCATTTAAAAATATGTAAGTACATAATATTTTATAGTTTTATTATATTATTTTGTTTTATACTATTTTTAGTGAGCCTGTATTGCTATATTGTTATTTTTCAATTTTATTGCAACAGCCAACGATCCAGCGATGTCGATAAGATAATTACGGCAACAAAATATATATATATATATATATATATATACCTACACATATATTTAAAACCTAAGTGCTGCGTTCACAAAAAAAAAATGAGAAAAATCACTAATATGACATATGAACTTTTAAATAATATTAATGTTTAAATGTAACAAACATACATTTTTCGTAAATAAAGATATAATTTAAATAAATTCAGCTAGTTTAGTGTATTGAATTGAGCTCTAGTCCAAAAGTTGTTATAAAATACACCTGATTATAAATCAAGAATCTTTGAGTACAAATTAAATATTAATACATCGAGAATCAAGGTAGGCATTCAATTAATATTATTCATATTATCGTATTATTAGATAATAATATCAGACATATACCGTTATGTTATAAATCATAAATGATCACAGTTATACAAATACAATACAATAACATATTTTTAGGCTACAATTTCCAATGTTCCCTATGACATTTATAAATACATAAGAATAAATGCATTTTAAAAATATTTACTTTTATAGAATTCTAAACAATGTAGGTACCAATTATTCGGAATACAATTTTTATAAAGTATTTGAATACATATTCAGAATACTATTTTTCCTAAGTATTCAAGTATTTATTCCAAATACTTTTGAAAAGTATTTTACCCAAGTCGATTATTTACTGCGAAAACGAAACAAATAAAATAATTCTTTGTATTGTATTTTTTTAGTATTTTCCATATAAATCTTTTATTACATTTATTCATCCATATCATTATGTATTATTATTATTATTTATATACACTGTAAAAATATACATTTGTATGGCCATAAATTAATGTGCGTATTTATATGGAACAAGTTACTCGTGTTTTACACATTAAAAGTATAACGGTTATAAAACTATTGACAGGCTTGTAAATTAATATGATATAACTGTTTCACCAATGTTTATATTTACTTTTAGTTCATTATATTTTGCGTAACATAAACATATGTGCCATATGATATGACGCACACAATTTATTTATTTATTTATTCTTTTTGACGGGCCATGGCCCAAAGTACAGAATACAATAAGACACTATGAAATATATATGTGTATATCGTATACTCGTATGTTACGGTGAAAGACGATAATTGGTAAATGTTGTAAGAAAGAGTATTTTAAATTAAAATTGTCTATTTTCACCGGTCAACGACGTCATTAACTTTAACTGTTGGTAAATTATGAATAATCTCAAATTTTTTCTTTACAATATACAAAATAAGTGCCTATTACACATGATACTGAATATAGGTACAAATATTAATATGATTGTGACACTTGTAATTATACAACATTTTCGCAAAATTAAAAATCGTTTCATTATTTTTTTGTTGTTTATAATATTTATCAAATATTATAATACATTTTTTGATAGATAAAATTTGATAAATTTGATAATAAATATAAGGTAAATGTTGTAATTATAGACATTTACCGATAAATTACGTCATTCACCACGTTTACGTCTTTCACCGTAAAATATACATAAGAGAAGTAATAAACTTTAAACATTGATGACATAGTTTAGCAAAAAGAAAACGATGTGTCCTCATTAGCAGTACGCATCATTCTAAACATCGGTCTATTACGAGAATAATTGGTGGTGCAAAGAGGTATGCGAAAATGATAAGTTGTTCGAGAATGGAAGCTAGGGATTTTGAAATTAAGTGGTTTTTGTTCAATTATTGTAGAGTAGACATTTTTTATAATAACGTCGAAGTGACTATCGAAAATTTACCATTATAACCACCATGCAAAACAACCTAACCAAAATTATAATTTGTTCGTTAAATGAATAAATCAATATTTCAAACAGCTCAAATGGTTTTTTATTATTTAAAAACAAAATATATTTTAACGTTGAAACATGCGTAAGTTTAAACAGTTTGTACACAAGCAAATTAATGCTCTAACGTTATACATATGTTTTTTAAACATAGGTGCTGTAATTAATTAAGTTAAATTAGGATCTATTACATATCACATATACCTATTGATTATAATTGATTGTCATATTCTATTTAATACCTAAATGGTTTCAACTTATGAAAATACCTATGTAGCGGGTGTAAATATACAATGAATACTATGTAAAGTATTAAAAACTTAAAGATTATATAAACTTATATTTCAAAATTAATTTAATTAGAAATAATGTTTATGCATATTGTACTTTTACTGTACACGAATACATAATATATATGCTTTTATTTATTTTTTAATAATTCTTGTTTTATTCTCTATCTTGTATCTTCTTTTCTTCGCCCATTCTAGTTTTATTCTCTATAGCTTTCTTGATTATGTGCATGAAAAATATCGTTTCGTTATTTATGTCCACATATGTATACGAGCATCGGAAGCCTCTCAGAAGAGGTTATTATTATTATTATTTAAAGTCGTTCGTATACCTCGAGGGTGATTGTAATACTCAACATCGTTAATAACGATTTTCTTTGAATTGTCTGTTCGAGTTTTGTGCCGAATGGCTTTCTCGACATCAAATTTAAATTTTTTAGCAAATATTTATTTGCGTAAGTAAGAAATTTTTTTATCGAATTCTTTATTATTCATATATTCCCTTTTTTCCAACTTTTTAATTAGTAGAAACAAAATCCTGCGTGCTCCGGCCAATGCCTCTGGCACGAGTTGGCGACCCACCATCCCAGGTCAGTCATACAATGAATATGCGAGACGTTACATATTTAAAAATCAAATCAATTACATATTAACTTATTTAAATAACATTAGTACATTATAATAAAAGCAAACATTTAAAATGTATTAAAGGATATCTATAATATATTTAATGAACAAATGAACAGAAACAGTTTTTTTGCGAGTACAGAAAAAAAAAACAATTTTGACAACATCGATTGTCACTACTAATATATACGTATAACTGCTATGTACACATTTCTACAGAATATAATATACTAGTTTTATGAAATGGTGCCACTTCATATAAGTAAATCATCGTGAGGCACTCTTTAAATTTTACAACAATCTTTACTAATAGTCGTTTTTCCAATCTGATAATTTAACATTTTTTTGATAAATGTTAAATATTTGTTTAACGTTAGTCATTATTGCTTGTCTTACGTAATCGCAATTATTCTTATTATAAATTATTTTTTCATACCTATGCAATACTTTTTAGTTACACAATATACGATATTTTGCAATTACAGCAATCATTTTCGTATGACATATCGGGGGTTTGAAAAATAAAAATATAATATTCGATATAAAGTGTATTCATTATGAATTATGAGTCATATGTGATATTTTATATTATAACATAATTTTGATATTGAGTATGCAAAAATTTTTTTTTTATTAAGGACGTATACATCTTTGTTACAGTTAAAAAATTGTTTTTCACCATTTAATTGATTCTATGAATTATTATGTTCAAATACCACCATTTATGAACTACTCTTTTGTGCACTCAATGTTTACTTTTTACACGACTGTCAACGTGTGAAATATTATATTTACATTGGTATTTAACTTCCATCTTACATTTTTAAAAACTGCAAAGTTTTGATTTTATTGTAATAGGTACTAGGTTTGCTATATTATCTAAATCTCATTCTACGGAATATTTTACTTTAATACATTAATATGGCGTCATTTAAAATATATTTTAAACTAATTTTAATGGGAGTCGTTCTATTACTCGACAACAGTGCCGCTGATAATAATTATGGTACGCATTTCGACTACCAACTATTAATTTTACCCACGTTAATTTAATACTCATTTGTTTGAATATCGTTTAAATTTTTATTTTCAGTCGAAAAATGTATAAGTACGTATTTCAATATTATCATAATATGGTATTTTTAATTTGTTTGGTAATCAAATTGATTATATTTAAGGTGTTTTATATTTGTATATAATTAATTGTGCTATTAGTTTTGGGGTATAACTACATATTTATAAAGCGAAGTCCATAGGAAATATTTTATTTTCTCGGTAGTGCTATTGTTTTTATTTTTATGACTTCTCTTGCATCTGGACAATACAATTTATTAGAGCCTAGATCCGCGGTGATAACATATTAAAATAATATTTAATGTTAATCATATTATAGGTGACATTAATTTAGATCTTGGTAAGTATCCATAGCTTGTTTAAAATAATATAAAAATATTTATGGAATAATTAATAAAAACATAATTTAATGTGTTCTATAGGTGAATTTGATAATAACGAAAAGCGTTTAGAATATATTTTCAAGTATAAAAGTAAGTCAGTAAAATTGTTATATTTTAAAATCCAAATCCGATTTTATCTTGTATAGCCATAGTAGAAAATAAAAATAAAAATTTCCTATGAAATAGATAAATCAAATTATTTTGTGAACCTTTATTGTGAATCAATAATATAAATTATAAGTTAATGCATTCATAAATTTGTAAAATCTCTCTACATATGACATGGACGCACACCTATGTCTCTAGTCTTAGGAGCTGCAAAAGATGAATCCTACCTACTATGATATTTACTTTATTTTATGACAGATACATTTGTTCCATTTTAAGTTTAGAATTGCAGGTTTCGTGAATCCAGATATTTCTCATAGATTATCATGTTGAACATTCAGCAAAATATACATCTATTTTTTCCAAGTACATTTTTATAGACGATTTGGAAAATCATTCAAAATTAATTTTTATACAAAAGTACCAAAATGAATTCGTATGAAAAAATAACGAAAATCTATTTACAAAAAAACACACTTAATATTATGACTCATCTAACATTTATGTCGATTTATGTTCTTACGATTCTTATTTTTTGTTTGTTTTTAAAGTTGTCAGAGTAATAAAATATTTACATTATAAAAAAAAAAAAAAATTGAATAAAGAAAAGCCATGGTTCTCACCTTTATAATACTCTACGCTATAATATAATCTAGGTTATCGAGATAAAATAATATTATTATGTAATTGATATTACATAATATTATTTTACTAATTTAATGACATTTTTTCATCGGCTACTGTGATAGTTCGGATGATGTGTCAATACTAGCAATTTAATAGTTGTTCAAGGAGGAACAATTATTATTTCCGATCTTATGCAGAATCAGACATATTGTCAAAAATATTTTTCAAATGTTAACTTTCATTCTTGAATTACCATTATACGATATTTAAATATTACACTGTTGATTAATTGTTAAGCTTACAATGATTTGCAGTTTGGTAAGTTTTCATATTGATTAACGAG
Source organism: Periphyllus acericola (assembly GCA_949715065.1). Taxonomy (NCBI): domain Eukaryota; kingdom Metazoa; phylum Arthropoda; class Insecta; order Hemiptera; family Aphididae; genus Periphyllus; species Periphyllus acericola. The sequence goes on from OX454264.1 coordinate 30,934,827, forward strand.
TGCACTCATGGAAAAATAATTACTACATTATTTCAGCTTTTGGTGTTTATTTAAAATAAAATAGCTGATATGCCAACATTTTTACTATATTTTATTTATAAATATAAATCCATATAAACATAGTTTTATAATATAATAAAACCTTTCTACTTTCAATATAATATCATATTATATATGCATTATTTTAATATATAATATATTATATTAACGTAATATTAACTTGTCTTAATATTTTTTAATAACTTGAAGTTGGGTAAAATAAAAACCATCTTTATAAATTCCAATCCGATTTAAGTCTCTAAAAGTAGAATTGTTATTAATTACTAACTAGTAACCACTAAAAGTTTTATAAATACATAAAAATAAACTGAAATCATACGTATGTTAAAATGTTTAGCTCACGGGCAGATTTATTTTGAAGCACTCTATAGTGATCTGCAAATCGGTAAACAATTATTTCGGATTGAATTAATACAGAACTACATGAAACAAATGTGTTGCTCATTACAGTTTTATTTTATGGATTCAGTCTAAAATAAATATTTAATAGACAGTATAAAACAATTAGGGCTGTGTATTTAATGTCTTATAAAACCTTAAAAAAATCATTAAAATTCCTAAAAATGCATTATAAAATGCTCTTAAAACGTCAAAAAAATGCACTTAAAGTATCAAAAGTATGCACTAAAAATTATGATTTTGATTTCATTATTCTATATATCTGAAAATAATTTTTAGCATTATAAGTATATAATATACTTAGTACATAAAATAAAAATGACGAACATATACAAAACAACAATGTAAAATAGATTTCAGGTAACTAATATAAACTTAGCTACTCTGGAAATTCACTTCTTATATGCTACAATAGTTATTGGCTCAATCGCTTTAGCTTATCAAATGATTACATATCTTTTACGATCGCTTACAAAAAAAAATTTATAAAATGTAGGTAAATATGTCGAGTATACGAGTATAGACTACGTAAAATATAAAATATGGATGTAAAGTTGATAATTGAAAATTATTATTATTGATGAAAAATACCATGAAATGACTTAAATAAGGAAAAAATGCAAATGTAAAAATTTAAGTTTTAAGTAAAAATTTAATTGTGGAATTCGCTGTTACAAGACTCAAATTTTGTGTTAAGAAAGCTTCGTTTTATAATCAGCAAAAAAAAGCACTTTCCTACGAATTCACAGTCCTAATAATAATAGTTTAACGAGCATATATTTGAATGGTCGAAGAAAAATTAAATTAATTTTTTGTTTGAAAGTGCCTTTGTTAAAAGTTATAACATAATAATAAACGAGTTTTGTAATGAGTATTGATTATACATGGTGACCGCCAGGATTATGCCCATTTAGAAATGAACAGTATTGCTTAATTATTTTTTATCAAACATATTTTATTTGAAAATTTGAAAATATGCCTGAACGTATACCATTTGTGTATCGTATCAAAAATAACATCTTTCAGATGATGCACTGTTCAAGTATGCTACCTGTAGTTCGTTAGGTCGAAACCTTTTCAAAATAATTTTTCTGCTGGGAACAGCTTATGTCGACCGTCATTGAAATTACGATGGAACGCCCGCCGAACTTGCAACTATTGAATTGGATAATATCCGTGTATATGCGTGAAACGTGAGCATACGGTGTTGCGGTGACACGGTACCGTTGTAACTAAAATGGCGAACCATAAGGAGGAGAAAGAGTGCTCCCCATACGACCCCCTCCCCCCTCATTTGTTTGTCGTCTAGTACAGTCACATTCAAAATGCGAATAGTCTCGGCGGTCATCCGCATATTATAATAATAGTTTTACAATCAATGGTTATAACGACTAATAAGTATCCGAAATTATTAATGTAATTTTATCGAAATTATACAGGGCTTGAAATGATCACGGCATCGGTATTTTGTGAAACAAAGTTCAATGAAAGTATGGAAGAATCTAGTCACATTACATAAATAATTTTATAGGAAATAATTGTTTTCTTCTTTGAGCCATGTGATTATTATGGTTGACAAAATATATTGTATGTTTATGATGAATTCTAAAAATGTATAATGTAAAAAAAAATTTATTTTTAGATAGTGAAAAAGAAGGTAAGTCATATTTTTATTATAAGACAACACATAATATTATATAAGTACTTATCAATCATCATAATATATTGAATAAATTAACCATACCTGATTTAAACAATATAAGGGACTTGTCAATGTAGTTTGGTTTTTTGAATAAAATGTATGTGTAGAGTGTAATAGTTTTATGTATGATGTTTTATAGATAATTTAATTATACATACAATTTATAGATTACTTATTTATTCTTTTATTATTTATCACAATTATCTAATCATAATATCATCACTTTGATAATGAAGTTCATGAAAATAAGAGCCGAAAATGAAAATTCGACGATACAGGGTTTTTGTAAAAAATTAAATTTAACCGAATGTAATATAAATACTTAGTTGAATGATTTTATACACTTTGTGTTTAATAAAAATAAGTTGAAAGATGATTATATAAATATTAAATATATCAATATATAAGATAATTACGTTGGTACATTATTGTACTTTAAAATATTTAATATTTATACAATAGTGAAATATCACTAGAATAGTTTGAAGTTGTGTGTGTAATATATATAGGTAGATATGATAATTATCACAATGTAATCAATCATAGAGTACATAATAAATAATGATTTTCCATTTTATTAAATAATTTTTCACACTTAACTATAGCTTGTCATAGTAAGTCTTATAACATATTAATAAATATAATTAAAATTAAATGAATTGTAAAAATGTAATCATTATACTATATAATGCTATTATAATAATGTATTCATGTTTTTTTCTTCAAATTTGAGGCATCATAAATTATAAAAATAAAAAGTGCATAATTATGTAGTAAAATAACTATAATTTTTTTCAAAATAAAATAATTGTGAGATTGCTTTAAAATACTACACATTTTGTAGATTCCACGTGAAACAAGGAATTTATTGGTTATTAATAATGTGTGTTTTTTGGGTCTATTGACACGATTTCGACCAGATAGATTGCTCTGATTCTCACAGTCATGATCGGTTTTTGGCAGAAAATGCTGTTTTATCTATACTTTAGGAGGATAATTTTTTTAAATATGTATTCTCCATAAGGTCGCGAAAAATCTTATAACTTAAAAGCGTTTGAAAATCAAATATTGCCGAAATCGGATATTTCAACGAATTTTTATTATACGATATTAGTTTTTTGATTATTTTTCTATAAATATTAATCGTAGAGACTGGAAAAATTTACTTTGTAGATACTTATATAAGTATTTAGTAGACATATTTCTATATTTTTCAAGACACTTTTTTTAGCAAAAGTTAGAATATTAAAAATATGAGCTACATTATTAATACATTTGGTTCTATTGATAACTGATATATCAACTATATTTGAAAATATAAATTGATTCACCCGATCTCATTCACTTAGAACTGATTTTTCAAGAGCAATGATAAATTGTTTTCAATTTTAAAACACCAATGCAGAAATATTATTCACCCATCTCTGTATCTCGACCGACCATGGAGTCACACCCAACCTAACCTAGGAGATTCATCCATTTCTCATAGCATATACTTAATATATATGTGCCTATTATATACAGATTAATTAAGTCTTATAAATTCTTATTCATTCATAACTTGTTTATTTAGTAGCGACGTAAAATTGTTTGGTGTCAATGTGTCATGAATTGCTTACATAGAGCGCCTTTTGTTTTTTTATTGAAAAATATTTATTACGATTATCTCTGATAGGAAGAATTTTCAAAATAATATGATCCATTGTTTTCGAATTTATGTAAAAAATTATAAAAATTCTTTCATAATTTGCTGATTTAAACAATTTTTAAACCAAGTTTGAGATATACAACAGCATAATACCCAGATAACAAATATATATATAGTTTTAATGTACAAACGTATAAGTTAAGCTTACTTCAAATCTAACAGTGTTACTAGTTTTATTTATATTTTATCTACTCATCTAAATCAGGGCTTTATAGGTATTTTTATAATAATTGTTAATGATAAAATACTTTAATAGTTTATATGAAAGTTCGTGATTTTCCCTGTAAGTATTATGGAATTGTAATTATGAAATAAGGGCCTATCTTATAAAGTTATAAGTTATAGCTATTATATTTTTTTTTATATTAATATAATTGAAAAGAAGATATGTTTAGTAAATATATAAGTAATTTATCAACAAAATGTTTTTTAGTAAACAATCAAAAAGCAGCAGTGGAGGTAGCATTTTATAATATAAGTCAGTAAAATATTTTTATTTACTTATCTATATGAACAATAAATGTATTTAATTGAGTTGAATGAACCAATGTCCAATAAATAGTGCCACAATGCTAAAAGTTATATTGTGATTTATATAAAGTATATTATTTATAATAGTCATTAACAACGTTTGAGCTATATTACAAATAAAAGATTGGCCTTATCTTACTTAATTTACCTAATTATTGATAGGTATCATGTTGAATTAAAAATAATTAATAACTCATCAAAATTATGCACTTAATCTGCCTAATTTAAAATTAATTTTGTGAAAAATTATATTTTTCGTAAACAAAAAAATGTTTAAGATTTTCCTAGAAATTAAAACTAAGTTTTAAAACATAAAACTTCTCAGTAAAATCTAAGTATCTGTACCTTACTATCTGTATTTTAATAATGCATATCTCATGTAAATAACCAATTTAATGTTCGTCCAATAGCCATAGAAGTCGAGGAATTTATTTTATTAAAAAAAAAAAAATTAGTTATAAATATTTTGAACAAACTAGCTGAATGTAGTCATTATTCAGAAAATCTCTATAGTCAGAGAATATAAACATTAGTATACATCAGGCACAATTAAGTCTAGCCATCAACATAAACTATTTTGTATTTAACTCAAGAATACATTTTGTTACATTTTTCAGAAAAATCTGCTGATGATCCAACCGGTAATTAATTATTATTGTTTTTCATACTTACATGAGATTGTTTGGGACTTTTGAAATGAGGACTTTTTATGTAGAAATCAAAGAGTTTAAATCAACAGTTAATATATTAAATACAAGACTCTAACTCATATTAAATGTTTATTATTGCTATTTGCATAAACTGGGAGTTGCAAAGTCTTGAACTTGAAATCTCTTAACATGTTTGAGGTAACAAAATGATCTATTAATCGGCCGGAAGTTTATTGACAATGATGCAACATTTGAATATTTGTAACCATTTTTTTTTTATTAGCTTTGGTTAGATAGAAAATGTGTTTATTGTTGAAAAAGTATTTATTAAAATTAATCTATATTGGCATATACGAGTATGTACATATAGTTTCTTAATGTATAAATATATAAACATATATTATTTATTAGTTGATTATTATTATTATGTTATAAACTTGTTATTTTACACGTTGGTCAATGTAGAAGAAATTTACTTTGTATTATTACAGTATTTTGGACTTCATATATCCAATATATCGTTCAAAACATTAAGTTAAAAAGCAAGTACCTGCCCGAATTTTAATTAATTTTACCATACAAATGTTAATAAGTCCATCATAAAAATTATATATATTCAACACATATTTTTATCAACCTAGAATTGATCAATGTATTTTAAGATATTGAATGTTTGAGTATTATATAATCGTAGTAATTTTCTTGAATTATAGAAGCATTAAAAAAAGTAGAAGAATACTGTAGTAAGCTATTCAAAAATTTACGATTATTAATTATTTTATTTATGAAATATTTATTATGACATACTTATTACTTACATTATGTACCAATTGAAATAATAAAATGTTTTTGGACACTCACATCTAGATTTCTGATGTAAAATATATATGAATATTTTAAATATTTTTACAAGAAGTGTAGATATTTTGGATTTTTTGGTGGTTATTGTTTAACTTAAGTCCGAGTTTAATTAATTTATTAAAATTAATTTAATGTAGGACAGTTAATTTCTTATTTAAGCTTCTTGTTGATAATTTATTTAATTCTGTCTTTTTAAAAGCCATATCATAACGCTGAAAATAGTTTCCAATAAGATTTAAATATTTTGATAATATAATATTATCTTTATGCTTAAATTAAATAATAATTAATTTTAATCATTTCAATAACTTAATATATTTCAGATGAATTACCAAGTAAGTTATAAGTGTCCTATAACAGTGTTTATAGATCATTTGAATAAAGTAACTACTTTACTCTCAAATTTCTCAAGGACCAAGGCCTTCATGCTAATTTTTTTATTACGTTTATTGTTGTAGATTGTTATTACTAAGAATAACTTAATATTTATGTATAAAAAATGTAAACCCTATATCAGTATTGAGAACAGTTATACAATACTTTTTTTTCCCCTTTCTTAGAATTAGTTGGTGATTGTGTGAGTAAGTATAATTGAATATAATTACATAATCCATCATCTTATTTTCTTATACGAGTCATCGCAATAATATAACCCTAATATTATAATATTAAAATTATATCCAAGATATTTCATTCACTCGAACTTACTAGAAAAAATAGAGGCGTCATTTAATGGACAAATGTTTATTATTGGATGTACTCCTTGAAAAAACGGGTATCCTACCTTGTATATTTATTTAAATGTAACGAAATAGACATTTTAGGACATAGAATTGGAGAGAGTTAAAAATTTTATATTATTAAATTGTAATTTGGCAAAGGGTTATGGCGTGGATTCAGTAGAAGTCTAGTAAATTAATTTACCTACTTGAATTGACTTGATTTCAAGTTGAATGTTGCGTTGTTACTTGTTTCTTAACGAAGAAATCAAGTCAAGGAGATATTGTACTTGTTGAGTCGTGATTGAACGATCTTTGTTGTCATAATTCGTTGCATAATACGTCGTTTTTGCGAGTTCCGGAATGAAATGTATTATAAATAAGGGGTTAAAAGGTTAGAGGTTTCTATCTCGTGGAACTTCCACCTTAATAATGTTGTGTACGTTTACATTGTGCCGCGTTGGATTGTCATTAGATGTAATAACTCGGTAAACCTAAGTTTATGAATGTATAGTCAAAAATGATAAATTATGAGACTTAGAGAGTACTGAGTAGTATTAGACTCTTCAAATTGGTAATGAACTATGAAGGAAATTGATTGTGATTTGTGAAGAAAGGTCATTCATACCTTAGTGCTTATATACCTGAGCTTAAGAAGTTTTACAATAATTAGGATTAGGATTGCGCATGATGAATGAATATAAACATTGGGTAATTTAGCGACTTACTTCAAAAATACTGGTAATATAATTCATAGGTACTTTAAGAGCAATTCGGTATGGTTATAAATACCCGTATAACACTCGTATAATTTAACAACATTATTATTAAAATAATCAATAATTAAAATATTGAATTCATCTTACCTTATAGATGCAGTAAAAAACTCGTGTCCAGGTAAGCTCTTTTATAATTTGAAAGAACTATATTTCAATTACTTAAATAAAATAAAATTTTTTATTCTTATTTTTTACTTAGGCAGTATAAATGATGCTCTCAAATGGAGCCAAAGCGCTATACTAAGAACAGGTACCTATGAGACAATTCGTGTATTATAGATGCCGAGTGAAACGAGGAATGTATTATATTATGTGTGGTTTTATTCTTTATTTTTGTATATGTCATCAACTTTTCTCCTAGTAAATGTTATCTTATCAAAAACTGTAGGGTAGGTTTTCGATCCCAAATGTTGCCTAGTCAGTGCATAAAACCGGTCATTTTTTAAAATGTTGCAACAGTTCCCCTATAATTGAGAAAAACTGACAACAAATTTCAAAAAAGGGCAACATTTACGGAATGACGATTTTTGACCAAATTAGTTTTTATAAGCAGAGCATCCCTTTCAACTTGGTGTGTGTCTTTCTCTACAGTTTGTTGCATTTTGTTTACGATTTCTTAGACTTTGGACTCTAAAATATTCTTAGCTATTTTACATTGTTAAATCCGTTATTTTTAAATTTTAAACTGTCAATTATACTGGTACTCTTGTTTATGTGTATTCGGCTTTTAGTAAAATAGAAAATATACGCAAAAACATTAAATGTTTCAAATAACGTGATCTTGTGGGTAAAAAGATAAACGGAACGTACGTGTTGCTTGTCCGGTATGCGAAACGGAACTAAAATAGTTTTATAGATTAATAAACGTTTAAATGGCTGAAATTATATCCCGTGTAGGTTATACAGCATGCACAGCATATACATACAATTTCACTTCAGTTAAAATAGATTAATCTACATTTTATCAAAATTAACTAAGAACTTTTAATTTTTTGTAAGAAAAAACAATTCGTGAGTAATTTGACTTTTAATTAATAATTATTAAATTTTATTTTATAATTTTATTATAAATAAAACATACATAATATGAGTATATCTAATGCTATACCATTTAAATTATATAATACTTATATTTATATTTAATAAATATTAAATGTAATAGTCATAGATTATTTTATTTATTTCATGTACATATTTGCTAATTTTTAGAAGCTTACCAACCCCGTAAGTATTCTTCTAGAATTATCATATGTCTTATTTGTGTCATTTACGATGGAACAATGCTTACAATAATAACAAATTAGGTAATAAAACGTAGTCTGATTTAAAATGATAAAAAACAAATGTATTGAAGATAATTATGTTCTTCATGGTGCTATATACAATGTAAACATAATAATACCAAAACCCCAGCTTAACAGTAACACTACTAAAATAACTCTATTTTAACCTCTTATTTTCTTATGACAGTTTTAATTAATTAATTAATCTTTATCTCTCCTCAAATTGTTAACGTTGAAACTTGAGAGTGTATTTTGGCTGCTGAGTAATTTATTTTCATTAAAACTTCGATATTATACTTTATTTGAACTTCTATTTGATTAGTTCGATGTATCACATTTTATCTTAATATCAGTTACTCGTACTATCAAACACTTATTTTTTGTTAATTTTAAATTAACTGAACTGAATACTGAAATAATATTATAAGAACTGATGAACGAAAATGTTATTTTGAGAAATAGTAACTAAAAGTATTTAAGTTTTGTTGTGAAAATATGTACATGGTTACAAAAATATTATAATACTTGCTAAAACGTGTGTAAAATTGGCTATTTTTGTTCATTGAATATAATTGATCACACAGTTTTACATTGCGATTAAAAGATAATTCGATATTTTTATTTTCAAGTAATGTCGAGGCTCTATTTGTATTACTTCAGTCCATTTGTTTATCCAGGTATGTATGTTATAGCTATGTAAAATAATACTGTTGTAACCAATGGTTATGTGACCACAACTCCTACTACACATAAGTTAAATTGAAAATAACAAATGTATACGATTTTTCTAAACTATTGTAGGAGAAAAACTAAGATCACCAAATTTTTACTGTCAAGAAGAATACAAAAATGGTTAGTAAAAATGTATAATTAAAAACTGAAATTATTGTTAATGGTTATAATATAACATATAAGTCATCACTTAACCTGTCGTACCATATATTTATTTATTTGCAACCGTAAAACTACGACTGTTTTCGCACGGTAGTACTATTAAAAATATATATCTCTTCTCTATTTTGCTGACATTATAACTTCCTTTGATAATAGTTTTAGTTGAATAAATTATGCTACAATATTGAATACAGCATATGTAACCACGTATCAAGTCCAAACACAAAATATTCAAAGTCCTCAAAAAAAAATAAAAACAATAATTTAAGTTTTCCTAATTAAAGGTTACTTGTGCTAGAACTCAAAAAAATCCATCCTCTACATTTTCAATTGCTCAATATAGAAATCACAGGCCACCGTATCCATCGTATCTTTTATAATAATATGAGTACATTTATTGACTATTATATTTCTATTATTTTTATTATCGTATAACACAGATTTTGTCATTTTTTGGCCATAGCGAACGTTTAAGACGACCACGACAACCGGATATTTTATCGGCATTTTCTTCGAAATTCAACGTGTCACCGAGCATACGTATACTGTAATTTTGGAATAAACCCATTTCAGACGTTTCAGTCGGTTCGCTACTGCCGTACTGTGTCCGTTTTTATCATCAAATATTTCATTAATTTATTTCAATTAACGTTATCGTGTACTTATTTTATGCAAAATGGCTTTTCTTTTGTACCAACACTGTATACGTAAACCCTCAATAATAATGATTTCACGTGTTTTAGAAAATACAAATAATTATTAATTATTAAATGTACATCATTAACGATATAGTATAATTTATAACCAATTTGTTTTATACAGTTGTACTATAGTAGTGTTATGTAACATTAATTATTGCGTTTTTTTTTTTTTAGACCAGGATAGTGAGTTTTATCATGTTATTATATATAATAGATTACTTACATTATAAATCTTTTGATAAGAATAGTTGATTAAGGAACAGTTACACCAATTTTTTGTAGTTAAAGGATTTATAGGTTTATTATATTGATCACAAAATATGGTCATATGGAATATCGATTGTAACAAAATATGATTGAATTCATCATTATTGTAAATAATAAAACAACTTTAAAAATACTTGAACTTAGTTGATCAGTACTAAAATAATATCTATCCAATATATTCTAAAAGGTATTATTCTTTATTTGGAATGTCTTGTATTTTTTATTATTTTATTTCTATTACTTTACTTACATTTTGACATAGATTTTTATTATATCTTATATTAAAAGTGTTAAAAAACTATTAAAAATTAAAATAAACAGAATACAGCATTTATAGACTTATATTACGTAAAAACACTTTCTTCAACAATCTATAAAATAATGCAGTGCAGTATAAAAGTATTTTAATATTTACATCCTCTTCATCAAGAATCAATTTCATAATTTATGAATCCTCAATAATAACAGTTATAAAACGTAATAATATAAATACATATTTAGAATTAAATTAAAAAACCGTTAAGATACCGTTCTCGAGTAATCGTGTGACGACGAGCAGTAGGAATTTGTTGTTATTTAGCTCCCGTACAATGTATTTTTAGCGAAAAAAAATGTATTTACAATAAAATATAAAACTTTAAATACTCTCGACATTATATTATTAATTTTGTTATTCTATATAATATATATTGAATAATAAAAATACTGTTTTATAACCTATAGTTATTTTTTATACATATATTTTTTATGTATAATATATTAATATATGAGTTATTTTCGTAGTTTCTTATTCAATTACCTTATTTTCAATAAAATGTGAAACGTTAAATTATCGACATAAATTTTAATGCGACAATTATTTATATTTACACGTAGAATGTTTGAGTAAGTTTAATTTCATTCAAATAAATCCAAAATAATTATTTTTATGATATTGATATAATAATAGGCATAGTGCAAATAACATAGTGTTGACGAAATTCACATTTTTGAGATAACCGTTTATAAGAGCTTTATTTATATTGCTCATGTATTCAAAAAAAAATTAATTACAAATTCCTTGTTTGATTATTTTATTTCATGCAACATTGTAATTTGTGGTTATAGTTATAGGTATAGAAACACAAAGAAATGTTACTTTATTATTTCGTTCTTATTTCTTCCAAAACAATTACTTAACTACTTACCGGAATCTCCAAAACCAATTTAATTAAATAAACTAGATATAGTATTTCATAATTTTTTAGTAAATAATATTTTTCAAATTTTTCTTAAAATCCGAATTATTGAGAATCTATTGACTATTGTAGCCACTGTATTAATATGAATCACCTAAGACTTGATAGGTGTAGTTTATGTTATTTATTTAACTAAAGTGTATAAATATAAAACTATTAACTGATAATATTTTTAATTGTTTGGTTATTATAATGGCTATGTTATTACAGATGCACTGAGAGCTGGTGGCTTTACAAGTAAGTAATGAATGTACTGCCAATATGAGTACATGATTCATTATGTTTAAAGAATCTGCACTTGGTGATAGACGATAGTAATATGCTTTTATTACATTATTGGAAAAAACGGGTTATAATAAAATTGCAGAAATATAAACGTTAAAAATAATTTCATAAGAATACAGTTATAAATACTCTTTGTTTAAGCGGAATGTTTATTATATGTTTGATTCAATTAGTGCAAACTACAACTTACAACTTACAACAAATACAAGAAAAAAACCAATGGAATTTTTTAATAATATTAAGGACCTGTAAAATTTAGATTTCTGTTTGTAGCCTTTGGTTTTATAATGAATTATTTATTTCTTCTGTAAACTATTTAATCGGGCAGAAGGTACCTACCTACATTATGTGCGCAAAACAAACATTTGAAGAAAGTTTACCATTAGTTAACATTTTTTGCAGAGGATATATTACATTTTTTATTTTCTGTTTTATCAATAATTTTCCCGAGACGAAAGAAAAACTATTAAACAACTAGCAATCATTTGAGTTACATAAATTATTAGTTTAATAAAATCAATAGTTTTGTGTTGTATGACATGAACATTTTATGTAAGAATAGTAATTAATATGTTACCTAGTGTTTACTAAGTGTTAAGAATATCGATTATTATGCTCAGGGATTTTTTTCGATTTACTTCTTTGAGGAAATAAAAATTCTACTTTCTGATTGAATAAATAATTTGATCTAGTATTCGATCATTTAATTGTAAGTTTTTTATAATGGTCTACATCTAAATGTATGCGTAAAAAAAGTTTGACGGTTAAGAATTAATATAGATTCTATTGACCGATCAGTTTTCGTCTGGTTATACCAAAACTAATTCTCTTGCAAAATCAACCATGAACGTTATTCTTTTAACTTTTTATTATTTTATGTATGCCAGTATAATTTATTTATTAAAAAATTAAATATAAATATACATATTTTTTAGAAAATGATGGAGCAATGTTGGTACTAAAACGGGCTTTATACAAAATGAGTATGTGTATCAAACAATTAGAAATTAATTAAGCAAAAATATACTTGCGTAAATATTGTAGAATGGAAAATGTTTTTCGCTTTATAGATTTAGCACGTCATTTTTTTAAAATAAATAATTTATTATTAATAATACAATCCTGTAATTTGTAAGAATAATTTACAATTTTCATATAACCATTCTTAGGAATGCATATTAGATACTTTTGGAAGGGTCTTTTATTGTTTTTTTTTTAATCTTATTCATGAAGTTTAACATTTTTACAATTATTTGTACGATATAGATTTTCATAATTATAATTTTACATAGCCAACTATAAATCAAAAATTTTTCATATTGCCCAGCCATTTTTATAAATCAACTGTTTCATTTGGGGAAAAAATTGGAATTATTCAAAGCTCAAATAGATGTTAAAAAATAATTTATATACTTATAAGTATAGGGTACAACAATTAATATTGAATTAAAATTGTTACATGTTTTAGAGACACGAAATTATAGTAAAAATAGTAAGTAACTTGTCATGATGATTGAATTAAAAAATATATTTAGCTTTAACATGATATATAACGTTCTTATGTACCTACTGCAGAAACAATAAATGCGTTAAATCTTCATTTTTTATTATTGCTTATTCCTTTGTTCATATTTTGTTTTAAATTACTTATTCCAATAGCAATACTATATTGTAAAAAGCTTAAAATTACTTATGTCATATAGATGGATGATATGAATTTTGAAAACATATACATATTTATATATTGTATTCATCATACCTCGTATAATTAATATAGTATAAATTCGATTCCATGTAACAATTTACAATCATTATAATCAAAGAGAAGAATAATAGAGAGGGAAATAATTGGTTTAATTTATTTTTATTATTCACGAGATTTTAAATTCTATGTGATTTTTTCTCCATGAAATTCAATATCCTCTAATTTAACAAGGAATTTTAATAAATCTTCAGTAGGTACTCTTCAAAAAGTAAACAACAAAAATTCGGAATTATCACATACGAGTTACATACATCGTAGTTACTCATTCTGGATTGCAATTTATACTATGAAGATGTTTTCATAGTGTACAAATGCTTAGTGTTAAACTATACATATTACCATTTTGAACTTATTTATATTAGTTTTGATATAATTAAAAATAACTAAAATTAACAAATTGTATCTTAAACTTTTTAGAAATACTCGAAAATTTCGTTCTCGACATTCAAAGCAATTATATACTGGAATGTAAGAATAATAAATGATAATTTTTTTTTTTTTATTTAACTTCCTTAAGCATCTTTATTCAAACGACAAGTATTATTTATATATACAATTAAGTGTGTATAAAATAGTCTAGTATACATAATAAGGGAGTAATGAATATAATATACATTGAATATATAAACATTAGAGGGAATTTAGGGCTGTTTTTCCAATGAGATTGCTCCTAAATTACTAAGCTAAGTCGTAGGACTTTAAGCGTTTAAAGCACCTGATATGTTGCGAGTTGTCAAGTAGTTGTTTATGAGCTACGTTGATATGGAACTCTAGTATATTTACATGTTTTTTAGGGAACTCCTAGATTTCGTCCTGTAAGGATATATTTTGTAATCACGATGGATGACGTGATTCCTTGGTAATTTTCTTGGAGCAAAAGGAATCTGAGCTTCTAGACCGTTGGTGTTCCATGCTATGATCCACAGTGTGCAGTTAATTTCTTATATTTTGACATTAGTCTTGGATTGCCTACTTCCTAACCTATCCAGTCAAAGTGTGATAGTTTCTAATATTTCGTTATTTTATTTAAGGTGATTAAGATATCCACAAAAGTCAAATCATTATTGTTGAACTGTTGTTGTTGCTCATGCGTATGGGACGTTTTGTCTCTAGTATTTGAAGAGCCAGTCATCTGAGCGTAAGATACGGCTGCTGTGACTGTTTTTACTGGTTTCTGTTGAATACGCTGTACCGCTTGTACCGTTCTTTGAGTGTGGTCTTTTTTCTGCTTTCTTGTAAGTAGAGCAGTCCTTCCAGATTGCAGTTTTAGTTTCGCCACAATTTGCACATTTAGGTTTTGATATTTTCGAATTTTGACAGACTTCTCAACTTCTGTACTGTGTTCATCACCACGTTTCACATATACAGGCTTTTTATGATAATAATTCGGAGTACTCCCGAAGGACTGACAGTTTTCACCCAGTGGTAGTGTGGTACGTCTTTTTTCTTTCTCGGTGGCTATTTTTTAACTTTATGGTAAAATAAACTGTTTTCGTCGTCGTAGAAGTCTTTATTATTAATTTGTGGATCTATGAACTAACAACTGAGCTAGGACCCGGATTATCAAGAGTATTAGTATGATTGGTAGTACTCACTTGAATTTCCAACGATTGTTTTTTAATAATTATTGTTTGCTTGTAATTCAGGTGCTATTTTTTTTAAAGTTTTTGTTTCATTTCAAACAAAGTTCCTGAAAAAGTTCCCATATGTTCCGTTGGTAGGTTATTGGTTCCCATAGGGGGCGACAATTTTTTTTTTTTACAGCAAAGAGCAAAATGTCTAAATGCGGCACTGACTGAACTTCTGTTATTGTGAATTTAATTTACGGTCACAGTTCTTTCGTATTTAATGTCACATGAGATATGATGAGATAAGATATCTATAAGTTTAAATAAACTTTGTGTCCCATTCTTGACGATAATTTCTATTGTTTTGAATTTTATAGATAAGACATTAAATGTAGACCAGTTTTGTCAAGGTAAGTCATGAAAAATTCAATGATCATGTGCTAATAGATTAGTTGTGAATAGAAAAAAAGTGATTAATTTTAAATTAAGACCAATTTTTTAGTAGCTCGGAAATATTATCATGTGTATCCATTTATAAATAATAACAAATTAAAAGTACTTTTCCAATTCGAATTAATACATTTTTTATTGATATAATTTGATGTATTAATAATATTTTGGTATTTTCAATTTTTTTTAACCAATCTTATAAATTTATATTTAATTTTTGTTAATGCTTATTTTATGTTATAACACTTACAACTAGCATATATGGTATAATCTTATATTATATTAAAGGGATAAAGGAAAATACATTGGATCTTGTAGCATTTGTTATCCCTGAAAAAGTAAGTATTATGTTTTTATAATTTTTTACAATAATACATTATAACTGAATTCACAGGTATTAGGTATTCTATTTTATTGAAATGTATATTTTACAATTTTAAAACTATTTATTTTTAGCACCTACCTATACCTGTTAATGAATCTAAACAACAGAATAACACATCAAGTAAATAGAATAATTTAATTTAGAATACAATATTGGTACTGTAATGTATTTTGATAATTTCCATGGTAATTAGTTTGAATATTGACGGGACATTCTCATTCACGCATCAGTTAATTAACCCACATCGTACATATTTAACACTTCCATAAATTTGCTTCTATTATGCCGATGTTTTAATTGTGGTACACAAACAATACTATAAGAAACACGAATTTTTTCATGAATTAACACGTGTTTTTTTATATGAATGCAGTAGGTGACTATTAACATTTGTTATGACTTCATGTTTGAAACGTAAAGCCACTTAATTCTTTGTGTAACGAAAACATATTTACGTTTATTATCGTATTAATTAAGATCAATAAATATCCAATCTTTGAAATGTAGAAAGATAACGGTCACAAGATATCAACACAATTATACTATTGTAGGTATAGGTACCAACTTGTGTAGTGTAAACACTCCTCCTCGCAAATTTCATAATTTTTCCGTCGTAGACGCCGTTTGAATACTGTTAAAACTAATTGCGAGTAGTAATAGTCACGTAATTAAAAAAAATATAATGTTTACTAGGTTTTTTTATTTTCGTTACAGTTAATTGACTTTATTACTACACCTTTGGATTGTCTAAAAGATTTAATGGATTTTGTTATTAATATTTATTATTAGATTCATTTTGATATCATGTTCAATATAAAATATAAAATTTTAATTTTTTTAAAGAAATGCCAGTCGCTTTTGAGACAACAACTAAACACGTAATTATTCATTATTCAAATTTATAGTAAAAAAGTTCACATTTGGTTTTTTGGTTTACCAATTTTTCTTGTTGAAGTATTTTAGATACGTAAACAGTATCTGTTTTGAGTACCTAAGCTTTTAAATCTAATTTATAGTATAATATAATAATAATCAAAATAAGGTTAAGCTAAATTTTACTTACCTTCTATCATAGTTCCTTTTTAAATTTTAAAGTCTAATGCTATATATTTTTACACTCAGACTTGGGTAAAATACTATTTAAAAGCATTTGGAATAAATACTGGAATACCAAGGAAATATATGTATATATATTAAAATTCTTTATAAGAATTCTATGCCAAATGCTTTAAGTTTTACATACTCATAATATTATAGATGCCATAGAGGCATTTGAAATAGTAGCCTAAATATGTGTAGTTGTATTATATTTGTACATAATATGACTGAGATAATTAATGATTTATAGCACAACATTAAATATCTAATATTATTATCTTATTCAAATCATGAATAATATTTATTTATTTATTTATTTATTGATTGAAAAACGGGACTTGCCCAGTTACATAGAGTATTAAAGAAAAGAGGTTGACATTCAATGCGTAATGCAAAAGTAGCAAATTTCAAAAATTTCCGTTGAACTCTTTCTAGTTGAGTACTTCCATCAAGTGTGCACGGATCCCAAATAATTACTCCATACTCCAATACCGATCGAACAAAAGAGCAATATAACGTCCTAAGAGAGCTGGAAAGCTTAAATTTAGCCGAAATTATTTTCACAAACCCGAGAAGCTTCAACGCCTTACAAGTAACTTTCTCAATATGAGTATAAAAAGTAAGCGATCGATCAAAAGTAATGCCAAGATTAATAACACAGTCAATACGGAGGAAGAGTTTTATATCATCGGCAAACAACAGAAGCTTGCTGTGCTGTATCACATCTTTGATGCCATTAACAAAGAGTGCAAAAAGAATGGGTGATAGATGTCCACCTTGGGGTACACCAGAGGTAACACTAGTTGGGCTGGAACAGAAACCATTTATCTTGAAAACCTGTCTCCTCTCAGACAAATAGGAACTGAACCAAGATAATAGAGGCTCACCAAACCCAAGATGACACAGAACGCTCAATAATGCACGATGGTCCACGCGATCAAAGGCCTTCGCGAAGTCCAAATAAACGGAATCTACCTGCGAATGCTTACTGAAGGCCTCGAAGACGTACTCAGTAAAAATTAAATTACAAATTGTAACAGAACGCCCTGGGCGAAAGCCGTGTTGTTCATCGATAATGAATATTAATTGAATCTTGATGAATTCATTTATACTCAAAGATTCTTGATTTATAGTCTGGTGTAATTTATAACAATTTGTTATAAGATCACAATTCAAAACACTAAAATAACAAACATTGCCCATTAAAAATAATAAAAACAAAATATTATATATTAATAGTTATATTATAACTATTTTATTTTAACATTCCATAATCAATGTTCCTATATATTTTATTTATTAAAATAATAGAACTACATTTTATATGAGTACAAAAAATAAATGCAATTTATATAACGAGAAATTAGTGAAATTATTTTAAAAAGGTGACTAAACGTTAAAAAGGTATTAGGAATATTTTATTCAGAATAGGTGCTCGCAAAAAACATTCAAAATACTGTATTTTATAGTTTAAAAAAAAGTATTCTGAATACAATACTCAGAATAATACCAAATTCAGTCAAAATTTATATATTTAAGATTTTAGTTATAACAGTTATAAAACTTTCAAATTAGTCCAAAAATCTATTAAACTAAATAAAACTGTCAAAAAAAGCTTTATCAAATGTAAGAACTTTGTATAAAATTCTTCAGAACTTTAAATTTGTGTTTTAAATGTACCCTTCATTTAATTTAAACGTGAATATCAAGATTTTCAAAAAAGCTATATTTTGAATTAAGTGATTTTTATAAAGAAAGTTTTGATTATAAGGTTAAAAATAAATGTATAATTTAATAATTCAATGTTTATATGCTGAAATTAATTGAATAATATTTATATATTACATTTTTTAGGGATTAGATTTTGTTTCACGCATTGAAAAAATAAAAAAGAGTACGTTTTATCAAATACAATAATTCAGTATCTGAAATTAATTACGAATATAATTAATACATATAGTAAGGAAGCGGTTCTCAATCTTTTTGAGGCCACGATCCCCTATATTTTCACCAAGATTTAGAGTGACGCTTTTATTATGATAACATTAAAAAGTAGTGATAAATTAAAATTCCCCGTCCCAAATTTCATATTATATTACACACGTTTTTATCGGCAATCCTAAACTTTCGTCAATTGTAATTCTCGACAGTGATTATTTACAAAAACACCTTACTAGTTATTATATATATTGACGACCCTAAAAAAATTGTTGGTGATCCCACCTTAAGAATCGCTGGGGTAAGGGGCAGAAGAAAAAATAAATTTATAAAGTCAGCAAGTATTGTATAATACGCAACCATAAAATGTACGTGTTAATAATGCGTTATAGTTGTGATAAATGTTTAGTGGCCTATTATACAATTGATGCCAAATTAAAGATTCTACCATTTATTGTACATACAAATTATAACCTTCTTCTTAAAGCGTATTTTTAGATACAACAGTATAGTATGATTTTTAGCGTGTTTTGATGTTTAAAAGTTGACAGCTAGCGTAGCTATATAGATTTATAGAGTGGATTACTTAACTTTACTACCTACACCGCTCAATTAAATTAATTGCAATAGTACATTGGTAATACAATCGATCCAATCTCGGAGATCGAACCAGTATACTAATTATTAAAAATGTTTATGCTTATATCCGATTTTGCGTTCGGAACCGGATTGTCTGATAAAATACTGCATATGTATAAAATTACATCAGACAAATAACTAATAAATGACAAGTCAGTAACACAAACATATATGAAATAAAAACTAAAAATTAAAAATATATATTACAACAACTTAAAAATAACTCAACAGTGGATTTAGACAGTTAATATATACCAGTAAATTCCCATGTTTATAATTATGACTTTTTTGGGCTCAATCATTTTTAATACCAAATTTTGTTTGAAAATGGGGGAGATTTTAGGTTGATGACTTTCTTTTTTCAAATGTTTGGTTTTATTAGTAATATTCTATACTGTCTTATTCAACCTATCATTTTTTTTTACATGATTCTATAACTAATTTAATTTATTAATTAATATCATGTTTATGCTATAATAAAGATTGGTAATTTGGTTAAAGGAACTTTTTCTTGTTTTCGAAAAGTAAGTTTGTAAATTATAATTTATGTAAAAAATGTATTAATAGGAAGAATAGTTGTGATAGTTTCGTGGTTTTAGATTTATTTATTTTTATATATTTATATCATAGATAAAATAGTTAATGATTTTTAATATTTGAATCATAACTACTAATAAATTATTATTTTATTCAGTTAATTAATAATAATAGTTACCAACATGTCCCTTCCTTCAATCATGTCATTCATATTAACTTTTTACAAACGTTTATGCACATATTATTATAAAAGGCATAATATTATTTATATAATAATTAAAGTATTGATTGATCGTTATTGGCTATACCTACTTATTATTCTGTTTAGGCTGATTTTGCGTAGATTGTGTTGCATATATTTATAGAAAATAAATATGTATTCAAATATTTTTGTTTGAAGGATAGTGTAAATGAAACTATAATTCTTAGCCAAAAAATAGTTGATTTTATTACACCATATAACGGTACGTGGTATCAAATATTTCTGTGAGATTATATTTTTGAATTTAACTAATACTAATTTTAATTAAAATATTTATCAATAAATTTAAAAACTATATATTATATATACTATGTATACATAATTGGAAATAACAACACACTTTTTTTAAAAAAACAATAGAAAACAAGCCGGAAGACAAAGCTGTTGATGTTCCTAAGGATGTAAGTATTTTTATAAAATATTAATAAAATTAATAAAATACAATAACCGTGTATACGTGTGCTTTTGCTCGGCCATTATATTTTAAGTATCGTCATCAATGTTGAAAACTTTCTTAATAATAGTTTCTCGTGTTGAACGGTCATGTTATCTTCGATATTCTAAGCACTAAAAATGTATTAGAATAAAGTATTTAAAAATTCTTATAAAAGTATGTAGAATATTATTTTGTTTGTCCGTGGCAATCTCTGAAACCACAGAACCGATTTCACTTGGGCCGTTAGCTTACTCGTCGTGATCGCATAAAGTATTTTGGTTATACAAATCTCCCAAGAGCTGATTTACGTTTTAATATTTTAGATTACAAATATTGATCTCCCAGTCACCAGAGGAAATACATTCACTTATTGTTTACTATAACAATTTAATCATCTATAAGGATGCAACGATATAACATAAAAAAAAATTAGATACTTAAGAGAAATTTATTTCTGATGGAAACTGCGTATACCATTTAATTTAATCTTAACTTCAAACGATAACATTATTATCACTAGGGAACGGATTTAAATGCTCTAAAAAACAAGAAAAATGCCATAAAAAAATACGATTTAATGCCTTAAAAAAATGCTTTAACATAAAAAAAATGCACTAAAAAAATGCCCTAAAAAACTTTAAAAATGTAATAAAAACACAATTTTGAATTTAAAACTTATAAAAAAAACACATTACTATGAAAAATCTGATAAAAAATATTTAAATACAATAAAACTTTAATAAATTAACTCTCAATTATCTTCTGTACAATTTAGATAAATAGCTTATCTTATCTTTACCTTAATTCGGGTAATAATCTGTTGTAACTTGTATGTATATATTTTGTGTCTACACGTGTCAACAATAATTTGGTAATTTCGTAACATAAAACATATTTAGGTATTTTTATTTTTTTTAGTATGAATGTTGAAAAGATGTTGAAAAATGACTTAAAAACCATAAAAATGCACTAAAAATGTCAAAAAATGATCTAAAAATGTAATAAAGTCTTAAAAATGCAAAAAATGCAAAAAAATGCAAAATAAAAGTTACATTTTTTAATTCCTTGATGTATGAAATGAACTTTTTGCTTGGAAACCAATGTTTTCGGACATTCAAAAAAAAATGCAATTTGCATTCAAATCCGTTCCCTAATTATCACCAATTCAGTATTGTTCGATGGAAGTGCCTGTCGATATAGGTATAATCGATATTATTGAATGGCTTACTAATATTATTTATTTTTAAAAAATATTCCAAGCAGACTTCGGAGTATTGTACTCAATATGTATTTATAATGTTGGCGCGTCATAAAAAATAATTCAATACTTTATCAGACTAACCAAAATATTAATTTAATTTACCAATTTAAGGAAAAAAAAAAAGAAGTATTTGATTCAACTAAATACGTAAGTATAATATGACACAGGTAGATAATTATTATTAATAAAGAAAATGTGTGTGTAATTTTATCAATTGACTGTTATATTTCAAGTATTTTATGATTTTAAATTAGATAGTTCATCAATAGACCCATATTACAACATTTCACGCACTGTGAAAAATATAAGCACTAAAAATGTATTAGAATAAAGTATTTAAAAATTCTTATAAAAGTATGTAGAATATTATATTGTTTGTCCGTGGCAATCTCTGAAACCACAGAACCGATTTCACTTGGGCCGTTAGCTTACTCGTCGTGATCGCATAAAGTATTTTGGTTATACAAATCTCCCAAGAGCTGATTTACGTTTTAATATTTTAGATTACAAATATTGATCTCCCAGTCACCAGAGGAAATACATTCACTTATTGTTTACTATAACAATTTAATCATCTATAAGGATGTAACGATATAACATAAAAAAAAATTAGATACTTAAGAGAAATTTATTTCTGATGGAAACTGCGTATACCATTTAATTTAATCTTAACTTCAAACGATAACATTAATATCACCAATTCAGTATTGTTCGATGGAAGTGCCTGTCGATATAGGTAAAATCGATATTATTGAATGGCTTACTAATATTATTTATTTTTAAAAAATATTCCAAGCAGACTTCGGAGTATTGTACTCAATATGTATTTATAATGTTGGCGCGTCATAAAAAATAATTCAATACTTTATCAGACTAACCAAAATATTAATTTAATTTACCAATTTAAGGAAAAAAAAAAAGAAGTATTTGATTCAACTAAATACGTAAGTATAATATGACACAGGTAGATAATTATTATTAATAAAGAAAATGTGTGTGTAATTTTATCAATTGACTGTTATATTTCAAGTATTTTATGATTTTAAATTAGATAGTTCATCAATAGACCCATATTACAACATTTCACGCACTGTGAAAAATATAAAATAATGAATATATAAATAAAAAATTTTAAAACATTACTGTTTTTTATTTACTTATAATAATATAACTTGTATATAATCCATATTTTCTACTAATTTGTATTTATATATTTATTTTATACTTGATTTTTAAATGACATAATTTTTATTTAATATTTTTAAATTACATTTTTTATGTATAGGAATTTAAGCTGACGATGGACAGATATGCCGGCATAATTGCCATGCTAAACTGGACCGCTCCCATTTTTGTTAGTATTATTGATGTTTTTGTTTATTTCATCCTTGCCTGCCCTCGTGGACAAAATATAAATTGTTTCCTTTTTTAATTCAGAGTTATAAAGGATATTTATGAACAACGAATTCACTGGTTCAAGATTTAACAAAATAAGATACTTTTAACTCCAAATTAGGTCATTTAAAAAATATTTTCTGATAGTAACAGGGGAACTTAAAATAAGAGTAAAAGTGTCTGATGTTTTTTTTGTGTTTCGTTCAATCGGTATTTAAAAAAAATTAAAAGTAAACACATGCAGTAGTATCCGCCAGACCATTTATTTGCTTATTAACATAGAACAAAGATTAAAAAGTCTTTGTTTCGGCGTGTTTCAATTGGCCTTTGGTCTCTTAAAGCTGATTTTTTCCAGGCAAATTTAGCGTACTTGAGACAAAAATTATTTTATTTTATTTTATCTTGAATCGAATAATAAACTGATAATAATAATGAATGATTGGTAACTAAAAGGTGAGTTGGTAAACCGTTGCACTTTATTTGAATAATAATGATAATGAAGCGAATGCGAATGATATTATTTGCCAAAGAGGTGACTATAATAATAATAATAATAATAATAATTAATAACCATTTATGCCACATTGTTGGAAGACCATATGGTGTTGGCGATATGCTGTAGTAGCAAGCAACGAACGAAGGACGATACTTGGTGCTATATTATATTAGCGACAAACGAACAATATTACGAAAAACAAAAATAACCAAATAAATATCACACACGCGTACCCGATGTTCTATTGGTTTTCTTCGATCTTAAACAAACGATGGCTTATGATTAAAAATAGGACTTTCTTTTCGAAACACGCATTATATTTTTACATAATTAATTAGTATAATACTTATTTGTCTATTCATTGGTACAATGTACCTTACCATTGGGCGGTGGCATAGCAAGATATTGGAGAACTATTCTTACGCCAAGGGCTCAAATTGTGAAGGGGCGCAATATTTTTCTTCAAACTTACTTATATTGAAAAGTGCAACATTTTTAATGTTTGCCATGAACACTAGCAAAACTTCTTACGCCACTGTACCTAACAATAATGTACAGCATATCTCGAATTTTATAAAACATGAAAACATTGAATTTATTTATTTTTTTGTACTTTACTCATCTTTCAGAAGTTGCCTGAAGCCAATTCAAAGAAGTAAATGCCACGTATTTTAATTTACAATAAAATACTGTTTAATTTAAAAAATAATTCATATTATTTGCTCTTGTTAAAATGTTAAGATTATTATTTATGACAATGTAATTATTGAGTTAAATTTTTTCTTACAATAATGATTTATAGTTGTATTCATTTAATTATAAAATATTATATTTTATTTATACTAAACATTTTATGAAAATATACTAGTAAATATTAATACATTAAAAAGTTATGTTTTTGTTTTTGTGTTTATTATACAAAATGAAATTTATCAAATATTTTTACACTTTCATCTTCCGATAATTCGTGATTTTGTGTACACATACATACGTATATCTGGAATTTTGAGCTTTTTGTACATTTATTTTGGCTAAATATTCCCTATATTACGGAAAATAAATAATAGCTGTGTTCTTATGCACCACCGGCAGTTTCGAACAACTTTACATTTTTTTAACAGCTGTGCAAATACTTAACATCACTGAAGTTAGCATTATTGCATAAGAACAATTACATTTATTTTTCTTCACTCATGACCAAATTCAAAAAATATTTAAAGGCTCTTTATGGGTTTGGCACATATTTGGGGCACTAGAATAATCATTTTTAATTTGTAAATTTATAGAACTAGAAGATTTGATATATTTCAGGGCAAGGCTGTTGTGTCTATAACATGAATGCTTAAAATCGCATGAATATCAAATTCTAAACGGCACTCGAACGGTTTTTTCGGGATTTTGATAGGAATGACGAATTTAAAAAAACGGACGAAACTCCTAGGTTGGGTGAGACTCCACGGTCGGTTGAGGAATAGAGATGGATCTTCTAAATTTGAAATAAATGTACCATTGGTACCAAAAAAACGATGATTCTGATGATATATTTAAAATGTTTAAAACAATAATTGCACAGTGTATGTCACGGACTATAATATAAACCTTAATTTGAAATTTAGTGTGTTATATGAAAAATTGAAAATTTTAGCGCCAAATCTTTAATTATTGTTATTAGAAAGTTACAAACATCAGTGGCGTATTATAGGGGGTGATCTGCGTGATATATCACACAGAGCCAATTAATTAATTAACATTATAAACAATACTTAAGTACTTTAGGCGAATAATAATTAAGCGTTGTAGAAAATTCTTTGGTTTCATTAGTAAAGTGACAGCCAACTGATTTTCTATCTTTATTCGAAATTTCATTAAAAAATATATCTTTTGATATACCAGTAAACTTATCTTCTAATAAGCTCTCACTTAAGTCATTGAGTAATACTTCACTAGATTCCTTTAGAATGTGAATAGTTTAATAGATTTTCTAAAGTTTTTTTTTTTTTGCATTTACGTGTAAGAATTAATTTAATTTGTTTTTTAAATATTCGATCGGAGAAAATAGATGGGACAACTGAATCCTCTAAATATAGTCGGTAACATCCTACCGGGTTTATTTTATAGTCTTATGACAAAAAACTGTTCACTACAAAAGGCACCGTATATTTTAGGAATAAATCATTTTCGGTCAACTACATCAATCCAATTTTGATCCCTAATACAGTCATTTAAAGTAAAGCTATGAGAAAATCTATTTTAGTGATATGAAAGCATTACATTAAAATAAATTATATTTTATACACAGTTACAAAAGTTAAAGTTACTATTCTTTTGTCTTCTGTTTTCACATGCATGCGCAGAGCGTGAAACCACCTTGGTTTTTTAAATTTTGTTTTAGTATAATATATATATTATAAACACAAAAATAATATAATATATAATCAAAAGTAGTAACAGAAAAATACCATCAGTTAGTTACACAACGACGAAAGTAGCTAAAAATTGAAAATCAAATAAAAAGTACATTTTTTATTTATAAAACCAATATTTATTGAATACCTACGTAAAAATACGAAAGAAATAAGTAAGAATAACCATTAATAAATCTTTACCACAAACTTTTTTTAACGTTTTATATATCTCAATATCTGTGGTTTATTTTTAATTGTTATCATTATTATCACTTAATTTCAAAATGAAAACATTATCCTGTTGACAAATTGTGACCAGTTTCACAGGTTAATATTGTGCAATATACAAAGTCGGCTATCTAGTTGTTTTTATATATCGGTGTTGATTATTGACAATTGTATGTTCGGCTTCCAAAAGACCTTTCAAATAACATACAGACTACAGAGGATATGTACAAAACGTAATTGTGAAGCATACGTGATATTAAGAGACGATTGCTTGTGTGAATTGTTAACACATAATCACGAAAGGGACGGAAATGGTGCTCTTGTGTGACAAAAATTGACGAATTAATTAAAAGAAAATGTGACGATTACGTGAGGAAATGTTTTTTAATTATATATATTATATTTTTTAAACAATTAAAGAAAGAATTTGTAAATTATAAATTGTCAGTAGGTACCAAATGTACGTTGAAAACTATGATGTAAGTTAAAATATATCAAACATCAAATAAGAACCTTGGATAAATAATTAACATGATTAATATATATATGTATACAATATATAACTAATATCAGTAACCGGGGAGTGGGGATGGACTGTTCATATAATGTAACGGTTTTTTTCTATCAACCCCCAGAATTTTCGATATAGTGCATTCGATATAAGGCATTATTTTGAAAGAATAAATCAACCAATGTTTTAATTAATACGTGGAAGCCAGAGGCCACACATTTATCCGTATGGTTTTAAGATTCCAACATATTTATTTGCATGTTGGCACGTTAAAGAAAAATACGTGAAAAAATCTGCTGTTTGTTGATAGTTCACAAACAAAAAAATGGTATTTACCAGTTGTCTGAAAATATTTAAAAACGATGTGTAGCGTTATTTAATTTCATTATAGAATATTTTTTAAGTGGACAGCAACGTTTTTACTTAATATTTTATCTTGACCGGTTAAAAATGAGTGATTTAAAAATTAATTTAATATTGATTCCTGTAGTAGTTTACTTTTTATTCGGATATAGTAATGCTGATCCTCTTGGTAATTTGATTTAAGATTATTTAGAAATTTAAAAATATATTTCATATAATAAAATACCTACTATACTTCTCATAAGTACCATTAAATATTTATTTTATGTAAAATGCTGCCATTGTAAATATTTTTGACGCCAATTCTAAACTTTTATTTTATTAAAAACCAATTTTTTCCAGGTGATAAATGTAATAGTAAGTATATGTTATATTTTCATTATTTTGTTTCTTAAAAACTAACTGGATGATTTACATTTGGCGATATAAGTCTTTTTTCGAAGAATGTAAAAATATATGTTTAATGTAATTGTTAATCATCGTAATTATTGCTTGATGAAAATAAATATATTATTATTATTATATTTATATTATATGTTACATGTTACCGGAAATAGAAATTTTTAGTCAAAAAACAAAATAATAAATACAATTAATTAAAAAGAATCGGGCTGGAAAATAAATGTCACTTTTATATTAAGCCTAGCTATATATTATATTCATTATATATCTAACTAAGTACTTATACTTGAATCATTGAATCATCCGGGCTGTTTTTATCAGAACCATATTATTAGTCAATTATCCAACAGATAAAATTAACAAAGCCGGTGGACGAATAGGCAACGAAATTTGTAGCAAATTTAAAACGGTTCTTGAGAAAAATAGCAGATATAAAACAGTATGTCTAATAATTTAAAACTCATTTAATGGAGAACTTGAAATCATTGAGGGAATCGAAGAAGAATTAATTGAGGAAGATTTAGTGTTTTCATAGTTTCCATCAATTACATCTACAGACTATTATTATTTATTTATATAAAAAAAAAATTGTACAGACATTTTCCTTCTAATTCTAATAGATTCAAGAACTTATTAGCACCAATTAGACGCACAAACCCAGCGAAAAATTTAAAACTAACTATCGTTATTTAATGCAACTCATTTTATCTTTTTTATATTTTACTATTTAAAAATAAATTTGTCTCTATAACTGATAGCATACATTTTGTCTATATTTTTTTTTCTGTAATGCACATTTGACTGTGTTTTAGTTTATAAATATTATATTCTTATACATTTTTTAGTGCACAAACATCCTAACTCTATAATAAGATATTAAAAGCTCATATGAAATAATGTATGAAGGTACTTGAAAATACTTTAAAGGGGAAGTTTTCTAAGAATATACTGTTGTTGTCTCTGGTTTTAATAAGTTAATAAATTAATAATTTTCACTTTTATCACTTCTCCATTCGTTATTCAAAATAATAAATAATACATATTTTCTATAATAGGAGAGATAAATAATGATCTTGGAGTACGTAAGTAAAACATTCATTTAGGAGGTGAAAAAAAAATGTTTACCAATACTTATTTTAAAAACCACATGCACAGAAAAATATTTTATGTTTTATATTTGACAATTTTATAGTTTGGAAAACACATAAATTACAATAATTTTATATTTTTATAGAAGACATGAATAACCGCGAAGTAATTAAACAGATTTTGTTTAATTTAGGTAAGTAAAAAAGTACTAAAAATATTTATATATTTCAATTTTGTATGGTTTTTATTATACAGTACGTAATGATTTTTTTGTACACATTATTCTCCAATTTTATTTTATTATTTCATATTACATACTTAAAATTAATTAATAATAAACTTTGAATAAAATTAAATTAAGAAAAAATGTACCCAAAATGATTTTTCATTGGTGTGCACGACTAAAATTTGTATATTTTCTTAGAAAGTTAAAGCACTCATTAAGTGATTATTTTTTGTCCACGTAATGATGTCTGATGCCAAGACAATACAAAGTACAGAATTAATGGGATACTGTTGCCTATCTAATTGTAAATATAACTCTTCGTATTCAATTTCCATGGCCTTCTAACCCTAATTACCAAAAATATTTACGACTATATCTAAATTCATATAAATACGTATTCTGTAAATATGTATACGTCTATGAGTATACATTTTTTGAAATAAGGTCACGACAAAAATGAAATACCAAACAATATTATGGTAATTCATGTGTAACAAATTTGTAAATATTGCTGCTCATTATCACTTAAGAACATATTAATGTATTTAAAATACAGTAATAGTATATGCTTTGTTAATCTTTTAGAATATGCTTCTTTAATTTTCCGTAAGTTCTCTTATGCAATAACTTAATAATATTATCATATAAGTTACTGAACAATTTATGAAGGTTTTCAATATGTGATTGGTTAAAACTAGAGAAGACGAGAGAGAGAATATGATTATAAATTCTCGCAGTATGGTGTACTACTACACACATTTTTATATTGGGATTAAAAATTCTCATCAGACCCTGGAGTAAAGAATAAAGCATGAACTGTGATGGAGGTTTAAACTTGAAATTATGAATATTTCCCTCGATATTTACCATGTAGAAATATAGTGCTGTGAGTAGTCCAAATAGTTATTCTACGTTGAAAAACATTTTTTGGTATTTTTATGAACAGTTTCTTCGATTGTCAATTGTGACTAGGTTTGTAAAATGGTTCACGTGTATATAATACTACTAATACTCACCAGCAGTTTCCTCACTATTATATTCTATGACTTAGAAGTTACGTAATGTGCATGGATCCAACAACCCAACAGGGTCTCGCTAAGTATATAAATAAAATAATTGCGAACCCCTTAAAATGAAGACACCGGCAACACAACGCATGACCTGCTAGGTATAATAACCCTCACAGGGAGTATCAGAATTTTCGAAAAATGTTGAATAAGAAAGCCTAACGACTTTATACGAGTAGTTGAATAATTTAGCTTGCGACTTATCTAATGTAATGTGAAATGTTTCGAACGACCTTTAAAAATTGTTTTGAATAATAATGAAACAAAGTATATCATAGTGTAATAATATAAGTTATAGAATAACCTATGTTTAAGCTAAGATTTCTAATAACTAACAATAATACAAGATTCAATTACTTTTAGTTTTTGGACAGATTTATTATCAATATGCTATGAATAAAGTTAAAATTGGTATGCTAGAATTTTGTATTGAATTATAAATATGAAGCTGGAAATGGGTGTATAATTAATAAATTGTTGCCTAAATATTTTAAACTATTTATGTATAAGTTGTTCTTGGATTAAAAACATCTTAAAAATTAAAGTGGTATAAAGTGGTGTTTTATAAAAGTACGCCGATGTATGATTTTCTTGTTATAAAACAATTTGAAAAAACTTAATATTAATATGGATGGATGAATTATCAATACATTTTAAATTCATAAATTCAGTTTAAACTATAAGGTAAGAAGTTGTTCTTCATCTTATTCACTACCCCTGGTAGAATAATAAATACTAATAGGACTTTTAAACAATCACAGCATTATATAATCTAGTGTCAATGTTTAGGATATTGAACTAAGGAACATTTTTCTTATATAACTAACTCTTGAAATTTTGAAATTTTGAATAATTTGTAATTTTTTATATTATCTAACAATTTAGAAATTATATACCCTCCAGTCTATAATTTTCACTCAAATTGATTTCACAAATGCCATGATTTATTAGATAATTACTTTTTATATTCTAAATAATTGTAGATACAATAAAATCGCCAAGAACATTTTGTAATGGTCAAGATGGCGAACTTAAAAATAGTATGTACACAGATTAAATTACATTATATGTATTCAAATGTTACCAATATATTTATCTATATTAATAACATTTTATTCACTCAATGGTATTTTTTTTATTATTAGCTGAAATCAAAAAGTTATTTATTAGTAAATAGTAAAAAAAGAGAACATTTTACTGTCAATATAAACAAATTAGTCGAACTGAATTAATTTCAATTAACACAAGTTAAATAGTAAACAATATGCGCCAAAAACAACCAAAAAAAAAAATAAGAAATATATGTAATTTGCGCTAAATAAAACTAAATGAAAGGGCATTGTGTAATCTGCGACATTTCATACCTTAAAAAATTGTAATTTGTGGCACTTTAAAATATAAAGTATAAAATAATAATAAAAGTAAATCAGTATAGTACGTATACTTTATGCATATTAAATAGCTAAGTACAAAGTTTATCAGTATAACACATACTTAATATATATTGTCCAATAAATTATTTTTCATATGATAGGTTTTCAAGTTATATATGCCTAAAACAAATACATTTTATAAAATACATTTTTGAAAATATCTATAATACTTATGTGGTGCAAAATACATATTATATTTTTATGTTTTGGCGCGAAATACCATCTCCCAAAAATTTCACAGAAAACTTTTTTAACTCATTTAAAAAAAAATTATAATATTTATTGATATTATGAGTTTGTAATCTCTATCAATGTAATTAAAATATTTAATCCACAATAATTAATTGTAACTTAATTTTTGCTATAATTTATTAGGATGACAATGTTATTATT
Organism: Periphyllus acericola; assembly: GCA_949715065.1. Taxonomy (NCBI): domain Eukaryota; kingdom Metazoa; phylum Arthropoda; class Insecta; order Hemiptera; family Aphididae; genus Periphyllus; species Periphyllus acericola. Next base: position 30,967,251 of record OX454264.1, read on the forward strand.
GTAGATGTAAAATTTAAATAGTGAAATATTATACTATATATGTCATGATCGCTAATAGTTGTCCTATTTCCTAATAAACACGTCAAGTTGATTTAAATTTACAAAACAACATTTTACATTTAAATCTAGATTGTTCTGGTAAGTTCATTGCATACTAATAAATATCATCAACTTTTATTGTATTATAGTTTGTACTGTATAGTTGTGTTTTTCGTATTTGTATTATCATTTTGATTCTACATTATAGAATATTTATACTAAGTGAATTAACAATTTTACTTTCCATAATATTTATATTTTTTATTGAAACTCCAAAAACACAATTTTACTAAAGGCACTTAGTTAAAATCAAATAGCATGGGTACGGTGTATCTACCTATAAAAATATTATTATTAATATTTTGTGAAAATCTGTTTTTATTCATATCCAATTGAATTAGTTTAAAATGTTTGACGTATGTTATATTTGTGAAAACTAATTATATTGCAAGGAAAAATATAATTTTGTTATGTTATGACAGATGTAATGGAAGCAGTTTATAAGCTTCCAAGTAAGTACTTCCACACGATTTAATGTACAAATACATACTTACACATATTAGGCAGTGATATTAGGATATGTAGTAATTTTTTGATTAAAACATAGATGATTAATATTAATGCATATAGCATACAGTTAGGTCAGCGCTTGCTGTCGCTAGTCACTCTCTCGCGTTAAGTCATTGTGTGTTGTCTATTTTTGCATACTAATTTATCTTATTACTTTTTTAACTATCGGTATCGTCATTAAGAAATTGTTTAATGGCATCTTATGTCCTATTGCTATACAGTATTATCTTTTTTATTATTATTATGATTATTCAACTAACCTGATGCAGTAATGCGAGATGGTTGTATAAATGTTGTTCTTTCTAAATTAAATTATTATAATTCTTAATCCGCTAGCATATTGTTTTGGACTTAATTGTAATTGTATGAGCACCTACAGATGCTTGCATTGTATATTTGGGTTATACAACTTCTTATTGGTGTAGGAAATTGGATGATTTATTTCCATATAAATTAGCTGCATGACGTTAATAATAATTTTTACCAAGTAATGCGAAATTTTATGATGTTAATAAGTTTTATATTTTTAAGTGGATGACCGAAAAAAGACATTTACCTGTTTATTTAAACTAAAAGGTTAGTATAAAGTTACACATATTGATTTATTTAAATGTAAAAGGGTGGATTTATTTTTATTTAAGATTCTGAGTGAAACAAGGAATGTATTAGTTTTACCATGATATGTGTTTTTTTGTGTATGTTATCAATTTTTTCCCAGGAAAACATTATCCTATCAATAACTGTCTAGTTAGTTATAGTTAGTGTTAGTGCATTTAATATATCAGTTATTGAATTTCTCAACTGTTTTCCCAATAATTGCGAAAAACTGACAAAAATCGCAAAATACTGTCAATATTTACGGAATGCCAAATTTTGACAATTTTTAACAAAATTGATTTTTTTTTTTTTATTGTAACTCAAAAAATAATAATCGTAAGAACTTGAAATTTTTACTAAATATTTAAACTGCTATTTTCTAGAGATTTTGTAAATTTCAAATAGATTTCAACTTTTTGATGCCATTTACAGCAATTTGAAATTTGAGAATTTTCTTAGTTTTTTTTTCGTAAAACGTCAATAAAAAAATGTTGTTTTGACAAAAAATTTGAAAATTTGATACAATGTTCCTTGTACATTATCCTTACTCAAGTGAAAAAATTGGTAGATTCAATTTAATCAATAACCGTTTAAATTTGAAATTTTGATAAAAATCAGTAAAAATCATAAAATCTGCCTACTTTTGTAGTTGATAAATATTTCAATATTTATACTTAAAACTTAAAAATGTTGTGTAATGTATTAAAAAATTTGCTTGAAATCGGGAGGACTTGATATTTTTACAGAACTTATACAAACATTTTCTAAAGATGGTGTAAATTTTAAAAGTATTCAACATTTTTTTATGCCATACATGGGTACTTGTATTTTGAAATTTAGATAAAACGACAACTAAGACTACATCTTTTGTATAGGGATTCCATTTTAAAAAATTATCTGTTTGCTTTTTTATAAATATAAACAGTATAAACTGATCATCCTGACCTCTTTCACTCATATGTGTTTTCAAAAGCAATAGTACATTGGTTTAAAATTTAAAAGACCAATACAGCAGTATTATTCACCATTCCCTGTTATTCACTCTATTATACAGTCATGCCCTTCTTTTTTTCTTTTTCTTATTGATCTTTTTATTTTAGAAAGACTCGAAAACTTCGGCCATTAGCCCTCCATTTGTAGGTTTTACATTGTTTTGGATGTACTGTATGGGGTTAAACATGTGGGTAGCAACACTGGTCAGTGATTACTGATTAACCGCACCACTAAAAAGTGATTGCGGCACACCATTCCACCACACCATGCTACTATTATAAATTATAATGTATTCCATACATTAATATAATATAGTATACATACACTATACCAATGTTAAATATATTATATTATCCATACATAATTCGAAACCATACCAAATCGTTCCAGACAACTTTTCTACTGTAACTGATAAAACTTTTTTTTACATTTATTTAAATTTCATATTTTTCAGTGAATCAAAGGACAGAAGATTCATATAGTAAGTGGTGGCAAATAGCTCGTTATAAAAATATTTACAACAGAAAGAAATGCAATACTGAAAAAAGTGTCTGGTCGAATGATGTATAGCGAAAACAATTATTAAATAAGTATAAAAATAAATTTGTAAATAATGAGGTAGATCCATAGTAATGTGACACTCGATTTGAAATAAAAATAAGTACGAGAACGGCATACAAGAAATTTTTCATCATACAAAATAAAGTGAATATTATGATCAATGCTTAATAAATTTGAAGATCACTATAGTTAAAGCAATTTTATATCACGAAAAAAATGTATATAATTACAGTCAAAATATAATTATTCATTATATCTCAATTTAAAGACTAAAATACTTTGTTTTAATATTATTTCATACATTTAATAAATTTAATATTTAAATAGAACTCAAAGCAGATTCATCATTAATTTTATAATTTTTGTTTTAGATTTTATTTTAAAATACAAGCAGGACATAATATCTTCAGTGGAAATAATCGGTTAGTAGACTGTTATTAGTGTTATAAGTATAACTTACTGGTTACTATATACGTTAAATAATAAATATAAAGTATGAATGTAGTATGTACCCATGTAGGATGTAATAGTGAAATAGTACAAATTATTATTTTTTCACCATTTTCCAACTTACAAAAGTACTCCAAAACAAATACTTTGTTTATTACAGCTGTTGATTTGTGTGTTATATGAGTACGATTATATGTTATAATATATACTTATGATGAGGTCCATGCAGCGACGAACGCACAATAAACAGTAAATTTAAATTAGGAAGTTTAAATACAATTCTAGAAAAACAAACTGAGGATATCGTCTTGTGACTACAAGTGTCACACGTGTGAGACGTATATTGAAATAAAATGAAGTGAACAGTAAAAACTGATATAACCGTTACAATATAAATTAGATCATAACAGCGAATATCAGCACGTTCGGTAACAACCGTATAGACTTAAGAATAACGGCCAGTTGCCGCCATCAAGTCTGCGGCACTTATCACTTATAAGTCTTACCACATTAGCTGTAGTAACATAATTGTAAAAATATTAACAATAGGAAAAACAAGGATTGAAATTTATAACCTCATAGCAGATGGGTTGCTTCTATGAGACGCGTATCAGATATGGCACGTTGCAGTTAACGAGATTTAAATGGCAATGGTCCGAAGAAAAAAAGAGAGAGAAAAAAATTCCTGAAATAGGAATTATTGTTGAAAACTAAAACCTTATTTTTTTATATTTGAGGAGTGTATGTTTTCAGGAAGGTTATAAGGGAGTGAATTGTCTTGAATATTTTAAAAAATGTTTATCAAAATGTCGTAAGAAATGACACATTTTTGCGTTCACGATGACAACAGCTTTGGAGGGATTACATTTTTTTACGGTTATATATTCCAGGAATATTATTCCTATTGCCATTTGAGTAATCACGTAAATATAATATATATACAGTAAGACTCGCTTAAGACCCTCTTTGAGGGACCATCTAAAAATAGCGTATTATGTGGGAATTGAAAAAAAAACCAAGGGAGTTAAAATATTAAGTTAATATATTTATTACAGAAAAACTGGTTTTTAATCATTTAAGCTTAACAGGTTTATTAAAATGATGAATATACGTTTTATGTTTTAAATTATAAAAGTACAAAATAAAAGTATAAAAAATACATTTATAACTCTTCACTTTTTTGATGTGTTAGAAAATGAATAGTATGACCTAAGTATTTGCTTCAGCATGGAATTTTCAATTTTGTTTATATAACCAGTGGCGTATTTAAGATTTTATCGAATTTTGATTATACGATATTTATTATTTCAGAAAACTTATTTGATTGTTATTTTATAAATATTAATCTTAGCGATTCTCATAATTTCCTGAGTACTTACATTAGCATTTAATAAACATTTGATAATTTATTTTCAGAACTTTTTTTTTTGCAGAATTAGAACATTAAAAGTTCAACATACGATATTTATAACTTAGTTTCTACTTTTATATCGATTATATTTAGAAATATAATCATTGATCTCATTCACCCAACCCTTTTCACTCAATATTGTTTTTTTAGTGAGCTGAACTTGAGGTTTTAAATTTAAAAAGCCAATATTGCAATATTCTTCACCGTGGAGTTTTACCCGTTTTATTTTAATAATTATTATAGTATCAATATACAGTTAAAAATATTTAAAATTTTACGTCATAACGCAAAATCAAGTATCAATAACTTCATCTGGTGTTAATATGAATAATTCCGAGTGCTAACTGTCAAGTAGTGGACTACAGCGTGTTTTCCTGTATTATAGAAATCTAAAATAGTTTTTGATATATGATTACTTGAAATGCAAAAAAGTAAGAAAAAAAGGTCTGATAAAAATAGCGTCTTATCCGACTAGATAAAGAAAAACCAAGCGTTAAAACATGTAATTTTTACATTAACTAGTATAGAAAATGTCTAGGGACCGGTGGAAAACAGCGTCTTATGCGAGAAAACGTTTAAAACGGAAGAGTCTAGTACGAGTTTTACTGTATACACGTGTGTATAGTAACTTTCTACGTAAATGAAGTAGATTTGAAATTACATACGTATATTATATAAGTCGATACTATTTTAGACATTATATTTGTAAAGCGTATACGTATGTCAATATTCGTCCAAGGATAAACATAAATGTAGTAAAGTTGCGGTCTTCCCTATGCATATCTTAGCAGTTAGCATGTGAAACATTTTGATCACAACATATTAATACCTAGGTAACTTGAAAAAGGTGACACGGCCCCCCCGGCGGGGAATTTAGTATATTAGTTTTAGTATATAGTCGTCGTATATTTTTTCACTCAAAATTTTCACATCTATGAAACGGTATCACGTCATCAACGTGGGGCCGTGTCAAAGGTTCATCACCCCTGCAGCTTACAGGATATGTATCTGAAGTATTGAAGTTCGAACCAACAATGAAGATGATACGGTGTCGATCTGACAGATTCTGACAATATTACGCTAATCATGATGTTTTTCAAAAATGTTCTTCAAAATGGTATCAAAAATAGACTGATTACAATTGTAATCATTTGGGTCGGTAATTCAAATTAGAACAAATACATTACCTAATAAATTTATATGTTATAAATAAATTATTTTTGATATGATTTAAAGAAAACAATTTTATTTTATATTATAGGTGACATGGAAACTTCAAAAGAATATTGTAGTAAGCCTTCAATATTTCACGAACAATATTAACTTTAATAATTGTTTTTTAAAATGTCTTTTTTAAAAAAATAACTTGATAGATCCTAATAATGAATTTAGTTCTCTAATATGTGTCTGCTTTATCAATTATTGTCCAATTTAACCAAAGTTTTCATCATTCATGTGATAAGAATAACCTTAATGGGATTTTTGAAAATCAGATTTTTCAGGTAAAAATAGTTGTTGGGCTCTGGGCTGGATGTATATATTTTTTAACTTTTTGGTCACCTAGAAAATATGTTATTTTGATCAATATGTCTATTTGAATAATTACCTTTTGAGGAATATATTCATTAAAATTGAAATAAATACCATTAAAATATTAGATGGTTGTGCAATTTTTTCAACCAACATTTTGTTTTATATCGAAGTAGTGATTATTGCTCTAATCTAAAATTGTACAATATCTCACAGTCGAAGCCTGTTAAATATATAAGTACATAACAGTATATAACACTATAGATTTATCATTTAATTATAATATTAAGGGTAGTATATTTTAGAACATTAAAATTTTTATCTTCAATTCTAAAACATTGTAATATAATACACTAGTAATTATTATTATACCTATTATGTGATTTATTCAGATACGATAGTCAGTAAGTTAAAATAATGAAATTATATTTTGATAATAATTGAAATCCTAAATTGCATCATAAATATACCTACTAAGTTTCCAATTGACTACGGACAGTGTGGAACTACACTATAAGTTATATAGCTTTACACTATACAGAAATACATAATATAATTTTTTTAAATTCATGTGTCCGTTTTTTCTGACTAAAATTATAACTGCAAGTTGCAAAGTTCGCTATGATAATCGTATGGAGTTATTGAGATATCGAATCAAGTTAACAATTTAAGAGGATGTTTCTGAAAATCTCAAAAAACTTTGGTTCTTATTGCAAATGTTTACCAATTTATTCATAATGCAATATATACAATTACATTTATATTTCTATAACATTTGAATGATGAGTTCATAAAGTTAAGTAAATTTGTCTTGACAACGTAAAAATAATAAGGCAATTTTATTTCAGGGTTAGCACCAAATTGTTTGAGTAAGTCTCATTGTTCTGTTTTTATTATTTTTATTTTTAATAAATTTTAAAAGAATCTACTAAGCTCGACAATTAAAACATAACAGCGTAACAATAATGATATATGTAAATACAAAAGAGAGTAATAGCTATTAAATTACATAAGTCCATCTAAAATATAACAATAGGAATAAGGTCGTGGATATGAATATAAATATCGTGGTCTGTGGAACTGTCCAACGGTCGGGATATTTGATAGAGCTGATTGAAGGCATGACAACTGACAAATACATTGTCATTGGTTTCGTTGATGAAGTTAAGGGCAAAACGGTTAGATGAAGAAAAAACTTTTTAATAAAGTTTTTTTTTTGTTTTTGACCGCGTGAGATTGATGAATTAGACAAACTTCGTTTAGTAGTCTAGGTGTACGTGGTAAAACGGGGACCGTTTTCTGCACATTTATTTTAATAATGACGTCATTTTAAAACATGTTGGTAGATAATAGTAACGACAATAATAATTAATGCAGGCCCGGATTTATAAGAGAACGCGAGCTTACGGCCGCGACGTACGTGTGTTGATTGTTATAACCGAGCTGACGTACACTGTACAGTTATATTTCATAATTTATCAAAAGTCAATAGGATCAACCCATGTTAATCTATTATTATCAGGCTATTGTTATTTCATTATTTTTCTGTAAGGCTCGAAATAATGACCTTTACATTATTCATTATTTTAGTCATAACTTAAGGAGGCACAACAGTTTTCCGTTGCATATCATTTCCATGCACTCTACCGAAACACCTCTCTACCAGCCTTGAACAATGCGAACCAGATCACTTAATATTTATAAAAATATAATTTTATATCATATTCATGTGTAGTATCGTAATTTACGCTGAGCTATGTGGACGGCTAGTCTTAAAAATATAATTTCGTCGTATATATCCGGCTAATACTTATTAGTTATTACTTATTCATACCGAGGAAGATGACCGAGAATTAGACTTTTTAGCGTATAGTTATAGAGCAGGGGTCTCCAAACTTTTTTATTGAAGGGCCACAAAAAATATCAAATGCTCTTAGCGGGCCAAAAGTTTATTAACACATATAATTTTTAATTTTATGAAAATATAGGTATAGAAATATAAGTTAACTTTAAATATTTTTATAAAATATTGTCTAAAATATACTTAAATATAATTGGTATAAATTTAAATGATAATAATATATACATTGTAATTTTAATAATTTTTTTTTTAATGAGAAGTATGAAATTGATGTTTTTCTGCTAATATTCGATCGAATTGAGGTTGTACTCGTATATTGCTAGTTTCAATTTTCAAAATTGACTCCAAGTGTTTGTCAGTCATGGCCGATCTATATTTCGATTTGATGTATTTCATTTTTGAAAAAGTTTGTTCGCACAAATAAGTCGTAGCAAATACAGATATATATTCAATTGCAAATTTTTTTAAATTTGGATACTGTATATCTAGGAGAAATTTATAAAAATCAACTAAAGTCTCTTCACGATGTTTGATTTTCAGTGCATCATTACTTTGTAAATCAATAATTTCCATTTGAAGGGTAGGAGGTAACTTCTCAATATCACAACTAAACGGGTTTTGAAAAATATTTATTTCTTCCGATTTTACGTCAAGGTCAGAAAAACGTTGTTTAAATTGGATTTTAAGTTCAGAAATTATTTTTTGAGCGAAGTCGACTGGAAATTGTGTTTTTGATTCTTTGTTATATTTATCACAAGTAGAAAAATGAATAAAACAATTTTTTGAAATTTGCGTTTCAAATGAAATAAGTTTTTGCCTAAATGCTTTTACTAATGTGTAAACATCGCAAATTAGAACATCTTTACCTTGTAATTTTAGGTTGAAGTCGTTCATATATTTTGTGATATCCACTAAAAAAGCTAATTTCCATACCCATTCACTACCTTAAAGTAAAGGCAATGGTCGATTCTTATCAATTAGAAATATTTCAATTTCATTTCTTAGTTCAAAAAATCGCGATAGGACTTTTCCGCGACTAAGCCATCGAACTGCTGTAAAATACGGTATATCTGGGTACTCTGTTTCTATTTCTTTCAAAAAATCTTGAAACTGACGATGCCTAAGTGCGCTCGAGCGAATAAAATTTACTGTTGATATTATTGGATCCATAACACAAGACAAGTCTAAAGTTTTTCCGCATAATGCCTGCTGATGTATAATACACATATATTTAGATATCTATATTTTATTTACCGTCTTATGGGTGCTGCGGGCCGTTTAAAACTTGTTCGCGGGCCGGATACGGCCCGCGGGCCGTAGTTTGGAGACCCCTGTTATAGAGTATAGACTGTAAAGGTTACTCAAATAATTATGTATCGAATACCGGTAGCGGCAAGTGTCACGTGGATGATCTCGGCTAGTCTTTCTTCTTTTTCGTATATTAATTATTCTGTATGTCCACGAGTCTGCGGTCCGTCGGCTTTCTCGGCGCAAACTTTATTATTTACTCGTACAATATACATAATGAGTATCTCTACATTCTTTGCTTAAATCATGAATGTTGCTTTTGTCTTAATTCTACCTATACATTTTTCCTGCGTCAATTGTATGGTGTATCGACTATTGGGCGGAGTAATTTCAGCGGACGACAAATCAGCGCATACCGGCATACGACATTATAGCATACGACAATTTAATGTAAAGAATATTAAATTTAAATTTTTAATACATAAATTATTATGATCGTTGGTATTACAGTAGAGAACCATCTTTTTCAAAGCTCACCGTCCTATGAAAATAATTAAAAATCACTATATTCAAATATTTATCGATATAAATGTATACAATCTTACAATGGAACTTAAACGGGTATTTAAAAAAAACGACGAATTAAAACTGTTAATAGCTGAACATTCTCTCGATTTAATACATCTTCAAGAAACCAATTTTACCAACCAAAATTACGGAACATTACCGAATTATACATTATATTGTACAAGTAGAACCAATGGAGTTAGAGCCAGTGGGGAAGATGTAATCTACGTTTAAACACACCTCAAGGATTTAAGTCCATTTCTGTTAAACATAATGTAACTAATTTCAATGTATGTATTATATATCAAACAAAATCGATTTATCAGATATTGAAAACATCACTTAACAACTTCCCAAGCCATTTATTATACTTGGTTATTTCAATGTGCAATGTGAAAAAACTGATTACAGACACAAGATAATTGAAAAACGAATATAAAATGATAACATTGTACTGCTGAATGTCATGTCTCCCACTCATATAAATTTGACCAGACGAAACCACTCTAAAAAAAAAAAAATACTCAAAATGAGTCTAGAGAAAAAATTCTAGATGTAACTTAAGTGTATAACTCTGTATGAAAGCATAGAATACTACTTTGAATAAGCAAAATTTTATCAAATGGCAACATGTTAAATATATAACCAACTTTCTAAAATAAAGACGATTACATATCAAAATATCTAGAATCTTATACAATATTTTTAGTCAAGAAAATGGAATCCTAAAATGATCATCACTGGCAGTCATATTATTTGTATTATGAGTAGCTATTAACCAACATTGTTGAAACAATGAAAGTTCCCGTAAGAGCCAATTCATTTGCTGACAACTCAAATATATTATGCAGAAAACCGTCTAAGAGTTTCTCCAAAAAAGTGCAAACAGTTTAACAATTTTGGTAAAAAAAAACTGGCTTCTCATTCTCTAGCCTCAAATCGTAAAGCATTATCTTCTCAAAACAAATACAAATAGAACCCCCTAAAATAAAACAAAATACATGATATACCTAATCAAGACAAAATAAATTATTAGGAATAATGAAACTGTTAAAATAATTAAAATTGAACCATTAATGAAAATTTAAAATGTATAGCCCAAATACAGTATATTTCAATTATGTACTGTTAATTGTATTATTAATACTTATTAGTTATTAGCTATAAGTTATTACATGTATTATTGTTACATAAACATAATCGCAAAACCGAGACGTCGCAATATTATCATTTATATTTAATTAATATTTCATACAATAATACATTGGTTCATTGAGTTACGATATTGCTTACAGTTTTGAGAGTTCTAAGAATAGAGCATACGAGTAGGAAAAAGAGCTGTATCTACGCCTACACATTATCATAATTTATAATGTATAAGTAAAACGAATTAAAGTTACCAGTTACTACTAAAAACATTTTATCTGAATAGCTAAAACAAAAAAAGCATTTAATGGTAAGTTTAAGTTAAATAATTAATATAATACAATATACCTAATTATTTGCTTGATTATGTACATGAAAATAATTGATTATATAACTTTTTTTTTCTCAATGACTATATTAAATAATTGTAAATCTGAACAAATTTCAATTTTATAAGATAATTCAATATTTTTGTTTACCAGATCTATCTGTTGCTAAAGACTGTGCGGATTATGCTTTACAACGAACGGGTGAGTTAAATTAGTTAACATATTTATGTCCTTTGTCCTTAATTTTAAATATATTTTTATTTTAATAACATTTCCAGTGGAATTATATAAAAGATAAAAAAAAAATATTGCATAGATTTTATTAAAACCTAAGGATGATGAAGTATATTTCAAAGTTAGTTTTTCATAAAAATAAGATTACAAATTTAGTGTTGAACTTAAAATGCGTCTAATAATATTCCATCGGCTCATTGACTATGTATCCGTTTATTTAACTAATAATTCTATAAATGTAGTTTTTCTGTCTATAAGTTTTCTCTCAATAAAATGTAATAAGAGACATTAGTACATTAGTACATTACTTTTTCCTCCGTGTTTTCTGTTTGTTTGTAAATATCACATACCTATGCAATATGCCTACACAATTTTTAAATAAAACGGAAAAATGAATAGCATATTCATGACACTATTGTACAATTATTAATCTACATAATAATTAAAAAATCAAAATAAATATTTCAAAGAACATAATACTGGTTATCTTTATACCTCATTCAACCACCAACTACATGGGTAACGAGCCCATTAGACGATTAATGTCTCGCGCCAATGCGGATCCATCTTTTTTTATGTCGGTTCATGAAATTTAAAACTATCCTATATTTGTAAATACTATTGTACTCATAAAATTAATTCTATAACATTGTACCTATTTTATGTATTTTTTGAAAAAAGGGCCTCGCCCGTATATCTTAATAAAATAAAAATAAAAAATAAAATACTCAATCGGGTTGATATCTAAATATGATACATTGATCATGAGTGATAATCAGGGCTCGTAAGTTCATGCATTTGCATATCAATCTTGCTAAGTCGTATTTAATGTTAGGTGACATAGAAATCCATTTCAAGGTACTGTGGTTAAGTATGTGAAATTTTATGTTGCATATTTTTGCATATTTAGAGGTTTTTTAACTATTTGGCATATTTATGCATTTTTCTATTTTATTGTGCATATTTTTACCGTAATTTGATCAAAATGCAATAATTTATATTTTTACACAGTATAAAATATATGGGAGTTTTCGCAACATCAAATTATTAAAAATAAAACGTATAGAGCAGATAAAGCGAGTAAAAACGTACGTATACGAACGTATAGGTACGTAGCAATTAGTGGAAAACATCTTATGTTACGAGTATATTGTACCAATATGTAATATTATCTGACTCTTATCTTCTTGATACTTTTATAGTGATTTATTCTAGACTATATTTCAGTCGTTATTGTGACATAGTGTACGGATGTTCGTTCAGTTTAACAATATTTCGAAAATCTCATATATTTTTTAACGTCGTAAAATTATTGATCATGCCGAAAGAAAAACCGTCATCGGCCTGTACCGATAATAATAGGCTTTGCTCGGTTCTGAATTTGTATGAGTTGATGTTAATCTTAAAATAACCGAACTCTAGGTTATGATGACAGTTATTTGAGTTGGTTTAAGTTTGTGTAGTAGTGTACTATCATATTTTGCTTTTTAAAAAGTCGCATTGATGAATTAAAAATTTAATTAGAATTTAGTTCAACATAAATTAACATAACAAATATATCGTTTTAGTTGCACAGAATAGTGAGTATTTTATAATATTTCATATAACTTGGTTAATATTATATTATTTATTGTTACAAAATATAAATAATATCATTGGCAAAAATAAACCTAAATTCAATATATTTTGCTGAATTCGAATTAAAAACTAAATAGGTATATTTTTGAGATTTTTACAAAACAATGAAATTATTGAAGTATTTTGCATCAAATTAATGATCATTATTTTCTAAGTTCATTGGGCCAAGAACAATACATTAATTAGATTTGGACATTTTAAGATATATATTATATTATATTTTGGATTTTAAGTAATTTACCATTTTGCCATACATAGATTTCATTAAATATAAATTTTGTTAAATTTTTTTTAACTATAAAATAAATTGAATTAATTAATTTAAATAATATGTACATTTAATTAAAAAAGTTTTACTACAAGTGTAGTCTTAAAGAGATTTAAATGTTTAAAAGTTATCACTCGATATTGATTTTCGCAATAAAATATAATAATATAATAGAATAAAATTAGGATGATTAAATTATTTCATTTCAAAATGATCTAAAATTTTAAAACTATTTATTTATTGATTTATACTTAAGTTAAATTTTAACAATTTTCAATTCGTTTGTCTTGTATAACACTCGATAACAAACCTTATAAAACTGAAATTCATTGTAATTGATGGTCCTCTTTTTACTTTTACACTAAGCCTTATTCGTTCTTGAGAACCAAAAAAAAACGATTATAAATTTCAAAATTATTCGTATTATTCACTTAGATGAAAAATTTATTTTTGAATTAAAATCTAAATAATATTTTTCACAGATTATATTGCTATGTTTATAACACTGGTAATGTACTATAAATTTTTTTTTTTAATTTTCCAGCTGCCATTCTAGCACCACGTAAGTATTGTCTTATGAAATTATTATAGATACCACATGTGATAGAAAAATGTATTCGTTTTTATAAGAAAATATATTATATAAAATACGAATTGCACCTGAAAACATAAGAAAGAGAAGTTTTTGAGTAAATAATTTGGTTAATCATTGACTACGTACATTGTTTTACTATCCAAAATCCATTTTTTTAATTTTTTTGTTATGTGAAAATGTTTTTATCATTTCATTTCAAAGGATAATGAATTCATATTAAATATATTTAAGTTACAACCTCTTTCAAATTAACAATAATATAATAGAAGCGTGTTAAATAGCTATAGAGGGCTGCATTATTTGGTACACTCTTAAAATATTATTATTATATATTTACCATTTATATTAACGTAATTATAATTATTTATTTACCATTAATATTCACACAATTATTACTTATATTTATTATAAGTTATAATAAATATAATACAAAATATTAATAAATTTATAATACAAAATAATACTGTAAAAGTGTAAAAGTCAGATAAATAAAAACCATAATTGTCTTCAATGCTAAAAATGAAATGTGGAGTGACGAGTGACGATTATCGCCTTATCGGCATTATTGTAGACGAAATCATACAGATAAAAATAATTCAGAATGAACAGTGTACCGTCTACAGTCTACAAATTTGTTTCCTAAATAAAATATTTATAACTCGTCAAAAATGAAAATTTTACACAAACAATTTTATTTTTGCTTATTAATCGTTAATGAAATTAAAAAAGTATTGAATATGCATTAAAAACGAATAATTTTTTACAATATGCATGTGAAGAAAAAAAACTCAAGATATGCAAAAATATGCAACAAAAATTTTAAAATTTTAAATCCTTGTATCACAAAACAAATATGTATCGAATCCGAATTCTCGTATCTATTTCCCGAACAAATATGCAAATGCATGAAGTCCCGAGCCCTGATTATAACATTAATTATAATATTAAATTAATAATATTTAAAAATACATGGGAGGTTGGGGTAATTCGCTCAGACAGATTAACAGGATTTCTTGATAAAGTTATAATCCATCCGACTTTTAATACCGTCAGAATAAAAGCGATAAAACCGATAATATTTTTAATTTTAAAAAAGGGCGAGGATGTAGGATGAATTACACAGTTGGATAAATAATACTACTGTATTGGTCTTTTTAATTTAAAACCAATGTACCATTGATTTCAAAAATACTATTATGAATGAAAGAGGTCAGGAGGATCAGTTTATAATGTTTATATTTATAAAAAAGCGAAAAGATAAATTTTTAAACAGGAGTCTTTATAAGATAGTGAATGTCTTAAATTATAATTTTATCTATTTTATCTAAATTTCAAATAGCTATAAATACTATAAAAATTGTTAAAATATTTATACATATATGTACACGAACTTAACAAAATGGTTATGTAAGTGTTCTGTGAAAATTTCAAGTCCCTCCAATCATTAAATTTTAAGCACTGATGAAATAACTAACACCGTTTAACCGATATCGCAGAAACACCCGATTTCATTAAAATATAATTTTCTAACGCTTATAAAATTTTTCACGCTTCTCCGGTAACTTTTTATTTGAGTTGCTGGAAAGAACAACTTTTCTAGTACATTATACTACATTTTTAAGTCTGGAGTATTAATATTGAATTGTTTATAAACTTTTAACTACAACATTAGATAGATTGCGTGATTATTATTGATTTTTATCAACATTTTGAATTTAAAAATTAATTAATAAAAACAGTGATTACAGATTTTTAAACTTTTTTTTACAAGAATAAGAACAATGTACGAGAAACATTGTGTTAAAATTTCAAAATCTAAATATTAACCGAAATTTTTTATTGATATTTTACGAAAAAAGACTAAAAAAACTTTCAAATTTCAAATGGCTATAGCACAAAAAAATCCAAAACTGCTTAAAATTTACATTATACCTGAAAAATAGCCTTATAAATATTTGGTGAAAATTTCAAGTCACTACAATCTTTAATTTTAGAACTACAAGGAAAAAAAAATCTAAATTAGTATTCCGTAAATACTGCCGTTTTTTTTTACAATTTACAATCCGCATTACTGGGAAAACTGTTGAGAAATTCAAAAAATATCCTATATAATACAGCCAACTATTCAAAATTTAGGATACAAAACCTACCTTACCGCTGTGGATAAGATAACGTTTTCTAGAAAATAAAACCAATATACATTCTTTTTTTCACCCAGAATCTAAAATATAAGGTACTTGTTGTACCTACCATATTTTATAGCAAACATTTAAAAATATAAAATTTGTCATGGGTTTGTAAATTTGCTTATTAAATATTTAGAATTAAGGTACCTACGTGGATTAATATCATTTTTAAGTTTATAATTGGGTGGGTACGTTGAAAACAGAATTCTTTATCTTATTAATAAAACAAAACTAAGCAGAACAGATTTTTGCTTTTAAAAGCAGTTTGTACTGATTTTTTATGCATGAGCATTATAATGTATAAGGTATAACAATTGATTACAAATAGTGTATTTCAATTGTACTTTGTAATTATTATAAGTAATTTTAAATTTTATTTTTAGCAATGCCGATGATCTATTTTTTTTACCTTTTTCCATATCTTCTTTCCGGTATGTCATTATTTTAAATACAATAATTTTCATTAATTATGAGAATTTAAATTACATATTGCTTGAATGAGACAATTTATTAATATAAAACTAAACTAATTATGTAATAATTTGTTTCCTTGCAATTCAAGCTAACTCTAAACTATCATTATTTGAGGATGTAACAGTTACAACCATTACCTATAGCTAACATAAGCAAGCACACATTCACAGAATATACTTCCTTATTATATTAAATCCCTTATAAATGCATGTACCTGTGCTATGTTGTACAGTTTTTAATATCGTATAGCTTTTCATTATCACCTACTTTTTTTAGATGTTTTAAATTTTAAAAGACTTATGTGGCCTTTATTATAATTCTTGTTATTCGTTTCGTTCTCCTTACATTAATCTCCTTTGATATTAAAATCTATACAACGGGTGTCGAACACGCTGCCCGCGGTAGATTTGAATGCGGCCTTTTTTTAATTTCAAAACTTTCGTTTAATTTTATATGTTTAACAAAAAAATTATTTCAAGAATATAAAACCACAACATATTAAAAACAAAATAAAATTTAAAAATGTTAAAGAATTGAATAATATAGTATGAATGTGTTATTGTTATTGCATTTATTGTTATTTTAAAATTATTTTTTTGTTTCAATAATAAATAATAAATGTAATATTGTAAAAATATTTCTACTCACTATTCAGTATAGTAAAATTATAGTTAAAATGTATTATTATAAAAATGTATGTAGCGCGCGACAATTTCTACGTACATAATGTAGCCTATTCCTTCCAAAAGGTTGGACAATTCTGCTCTACACAATCTGTCAACTTGACACACTCATGCTTTAATGATCCATTGATCCCTCTCTCTTTCCCTCAGAACTCAATACATTTATCCTACGTTTCTTTGCATAATGGATTATTAAAAAAAACCTAAATTATATTATGTATTTCTATTTGTTTTTTAAGCTATATAAAAGTTATTATACAACATTTTTTCAAAATACATTAATCTCTATGCATAGTTTTTATCGATCCTATGCAGATTATTTAAAGAGTAAATATTAATAAAAATAAAAATAATTTTTCTAAATTTGTGTTATTTGTAGGTTCAGTAGAAGATCCAATTGTATATTGTAGAAGTAAGTAAAAGTATAATAACACATTATAGTACATAAGTTATGTGTATCTTTTAAAAAGCAGTTTTTTTTTAAATTTTAATCAACTGGGCATACAAAAATAGATTGAATATACATAGATGGTCCATGGGTATATAGTTATTTAGTGTAACCATTGATAATAGAATAAAGTATTATGTAACCAATGGTGTAACGATGTCTCAAACTCTCAACAGTCAGCGTTGTTCGTATCGTCAATTAGGACTTCGTAAAAACATTTATTAAAAAACTACAGTAGTTTGTTTATGTTTATTTCGACTTAAAAATTTTAGATAATAATTAGTGGTGAAACCGCGATACATACGGGCGTATTTAAGTTATTCGTGGTACACAACAATTGAATGCAATTTATGTTTATTATTCGATATCAGTTATTATTAATAATATAATACTTAGTCGATAGAATCAAATGTTTCCATTTCTGCCAAATCAATAATGACCACTTTTCTTATAATTAGTCTAATCAACTTTTAAACGAACGTTCTGAAAACAATGGAATTAAATGAGATTGAAAACTTTTTTGGTTCATTGTTTTAAAAGTAATAATTTTAACGTTTTTATATCTTAATCGATACTAATATGAATAAATATGTACTCGTATGTTCAATCAAAAATTTTTTTTTTAACTTTATAGAAACTAAATAATATAAAAATAATTAAAATTAATAACTAGGGAACGGATTTAAATGCTCTAAAAAACAAGAAAAATGCCTTAAAAAAATACGATTTAATGCCTAAAAAAAATGCTTTAACATCAAAAAATGCACTAAAAAAATGCCCAAAAAACTTTAAAAATGTATTTATATTCAATAAAAACACAATTTTGAATTTAAAACTTATAAAAAAAACACATTACTATGAAAAATCTGATAAAAAATATTTAAATACAATAAAACTTTAATAAATTAACTCTCAATTATCTTCTGTACAATTTAGATAAATAGCTAAATAACCTTAATGCGGGTCAACAATAATTTGGTAATTTCGTAACATAAAACATATTTAGGCATTTTTATTTTTTTTAGTATGAATGTTGAAAAGATGTTGAAAAAATGACTTAAAAACCATAAAAATGCACTAAAAATGTCAAAAAATGCTGTAAAAATGTAATAAAGTCTTAAAAATGCAAAAAATGCAAAAAAATGCAAAATAAAAGTTACATTTTTTAATTCCTTGATGTATGAAATGAACTTTTTGCTTGGAAACCAATGTTTTCGGGCATTCAGAAAAAAATGCAATTTGCATTCAAATCCGTTCCCTATTAATAACAATATGCGCAATGTGAAAAATCACATCAGAAGGTCATCATTCTAAACGGAATAGATGTCTTATTCCACTAAAAGTAAATTATAATAAATCAGTTAAACCATTCATTATTAAGAAATTTAGTATACTCGTATAATGATAGTCCTAACCAATATAAATTAGCGTACACAATCTCTTGATTTCGGTTGACACTATAAAATCCGGAAGTTAAAAAATATTTGTTTTTTGTATTTATTCTAAATAAACGACCTATTCTATTCCTATTGTAATTTACATACAATTTTTAGTTTTAGACCTACCTATATTACCACATAATACCTTTTACGCCTAAATTAACTGATTTATCATAATTTATAAATATACATCAAAATAAAGTGTAATGAATAGTAAATAAAACTTTCCTCTTTGGATTTGTGTTCATGGATTAATGGCACAAATTAAATATTTGAGTAATTATATTAATATATGAGGTTATTTCAGCACGAGGTGGTCAAGGTGAGTTATATCACATTTATCTCATAGTATAATATTAAACAAATTCATACTTTATTTATAGTACTTATATAAATTATAATTGGAATATAAAAAACTTTTAAGTACCTAAGGTACTTATAGTGTTGATAGTACCGTGATATTGCCATGGTGTTTATTTATATATATATATATATTATATATAATAAATATATATTTACTACTATACTATTATGTTCTTTTAGAGTGTTTAAGTAAGTATTATTGCACGTAAATATAAAATAATTATTATTAGCAATATTTTAACTATTTTTATTATATTATAGTACATTTGTAAATTATAATAGTTTTATTCGCTTTGCTCAAAATTCAAAAAACGTACTACATTGTAAATTGTTATTCAGTAGAATTAATTTTGTAATAATAGCTTTCAGAGTAAAATGATTTATTGTCATAAATAATGACTCATAATGAATGATTAGAAGTGGTAAAACATTATATTTGTCTTCTCATAGGATTTTTACTATATTTTAATTCTTAAGCGAGTTATAACCATACAAAATATGACATTTTAATAAAACTTATCACTCGCTTAAAAATGAAAAAGACCTACAGGAAAACATAGATAATGTTCATCTGATTAATAATGATAAATGACCATAAGTCAGTATACTCTTAATATCTTACTTAATAGCTTACTCTGGAGTAAATTATTAAGCGATAATTAATAATAATATTTTTAATTTAGATTCTAAGCGTCGCTCAATTTCCACAAACGATAACAAATTTTGTTTATATACATCTAGTAAAATTTGAAACAATTAAACAATTTTAATATCAAAAACTGGGACAGAAATAAAATTTTAGTTTAGTAAGCAATTTTATTTAGAAAAAATTGTTCATAGGGAAATCTATAGGTATATGTGTATAAAAGAGAGTGATATTTTCAATTAAACACGAAATCTTGAAAACTACTTGACCAATGAACTAGAAATTTGATAGGTAGATAATGAATAGGTAAGAGATGTCAGTTAGAATGGATGTTGCGAAATTCAACCCCTAAGGAGGTTTAAAGGGGTAAAGAGGTAAAAATTGAAAACGTTATTTTTTGGTCTGATTTTTTTGAAACTTAGAAGACATACATTGTAATACAAATAATAAAATGTTTATTGTCTTATTTTACGAAATTCAGCCACTTAGGGGGTTAAAAAAGGTAAAACTTCATATCTTCGTCAGAATTTTTGAAATTTAGCATATACGAGTATATACTATGTACTCGTAACACAAATAATGAAATATCTATTACCTCATTTTCCATTATTCAGTCCCTAAAGGGATTTACAAGTAATATAGTATTATATATAAATAATACAACAATGATTGCACTGACTTAAAAATTCTAAATTCTTAATATTAATTATATACAATAAAATGTTACAAAAATTTAAGAAATATTGAAAAATTTGGTGTCCGCAGTCTCGACAAGTAAACAATTTTTAGATGTAAGGTTAATCAAATAAAAAAAAAATTCAAATTTAGTAATTAATTGATAATAATTATTTTAAATATTATTTCATAAAAAACGACGTGAGTTTAATTGTTAGAATGGGGACTATTATGCGTCAAAATAATTTTAATTCAGAACTATATTGAGCTCTAAATAAATTATATTTAAATTAATTAATATATTTCGCTAAACAATTATCAACACAAGATCGACGTTACTTATGAAATGGCTCATAATTTATTTTAAAAATTGTAATATTAAAAATGCCTTTAGTTTAAATACTATTTGTACTATTAGAAAAAAAAACCAATCAATAGTTGAGTAAAACAAAAACAAAAAACCTGCAGAATCTAAAATAAAACAAACCCCTCCTCTTCATGTTTGTTAATTATTGTTCCTAGTATGAAATATCGTAATAATTTATCAAATAAATTCGCTAATATTTTAAATAATATAAAGATGGCATTTTTTACAATAATAATAATAATAATATTAATAATAATAATGATCATTAATAAATAATTTATAAAAATAACTTTTGTTGAAAGTGCAGCAGCCTACATATAAATTATAATATATCAACAGCGATGCAGAATATTTTTAGAAATCGATAAAAATTACAATTACTGACGTAACCAAAATTATATTCTAATGCAGCGTTTCTCAACCTATAGTACGCGTACCACTTGTGATACGCAGAAACCTCGAAGGTGGTACGTGAAGAAAAATAGCAAAAGGAAAAATAAAATTCTGATCCATTTTATGTCTACGTATATGTGTGGAACTACATTTATTATATTCAAAAAGGAAGTGTAGAAATGAATTGAACGTAGAAAATGATTTTAGTCTTAAAGTTGCCAACATGGTGCCAGATACTGACGACCTTGTGCATATAATAACAAACCATACAAAACCATACTATCTCTTTTTTCTATTGATCTGAATTACATCCGACAACAATGGCCATTAGTTACAATTCAATTTAATTACTAGTTAATATTATTGCCCTAGATTAGATTTATTATATCGAATTGTATAATTTGGATATTTTCAAGAATTTGAAATATAGTAATTAGTATTTCTAGTATTTCTATTATCTAGTAATTTAATTAATTTCAAGTTTATTTTAATAATAATTATACATATTTAATTTTACTTTTGTTTATTAGATGCTAATATTTTTATAGTTACGAGTATATAGTTCCTAATTAAACCTAATAAAACGCTGCTTACATAACCGATAATGTATACACTTTTTTGTAAGCAAAAGCAGAGCTTACTAAGTTAAGTGGTACAGGAAAATGTTCAAAATGTGAAGGCGGTACTCAGACATTTGAGAACCTAATAAGTTCTAATGAATTTAACACAATGTGTTGTTTTTTTTATAATAATTGATGTTCATTCCACTGTTACTGTTTTTTTACTCTCTTTTATTTGTAATGTTGATTATTTGCATGATTTTATTAACTGTCTGCACTCATTAGTCATTATTATATCTAACATTTAATTTAATATATTAACGAAAAAACACTATATCAGCAACACGGAAACGACACCGATCTTTCCAAAGGAAACAGAGTTTTAAAAAAATGAGGCCATATTTCATTTTAACAAGGGGGACTATAGTATTAGGCAATAATAAAATGTTTAATTTATAATCTAAGTACGTTATTTTTCACAATCGATTACAAATTGATGTTTACATAGTAAATTTTGAAACAATTAAACAATAATATTTCTGATGATCGTCAGAAGGCGCGAAAAATTGCGCGAAGAACTGTGCTCTAACAAGTAGTATACTTTATATTTTGTGTGTGTTTATATTGTGTACGATAAAGTGGTCGGTGTATACGATAACTCTTAGATATTAAAGCTGATACAAAATTGGTTCTGCTGAACGTAGATTTTCTATGTTATACGTTTGTAATAAGGCGCAGACAACAAGCGTCGTGCGGGTATAGTGTCCCCCTCCCCATAAACATGATTGTATTTTCAAACATAGTGTTTTATATTTCTCTTAAATTTCTAGGAAGGCCGTGCTTGCGCCTAAATACCGTATTCGTGCCAATACAAAAAAAACCATGATGGCATTTAATACAATAAAATTACGTTAAAATACGTCTTGTTTGCGACCAGTAACATTAATAATCAATAAATTTGGAAACATCGAGGTAAAACTTTTATTTCTCGTTCCACTTTTTGAACTGACGGAATAAAATATATTATAATTATTAAATAATAAGTATTCTAACGCAATTATTTTTTATTAAGCGTAATCAAGGCTTTTTCTACTTGGGCACGAATACAGCATTTAGGCACAAACACAGTCCACCCAAATTTGTACGAATACGTAAGAGTACGAATGTCGCAGCAAAACGCTAATCAGATATTACCGGTTTTTTATGTCGTATATATAAGTATTACATAGAATAATATAAATTAATGTGTAACAGATGAACTGAATATATTTGGGTTCAAGTGTAAGTATTTAACATTTCAACAATTGTATTTTCAAACCAGCATTGACATTTTTATTTTACAAAAAAATTGTTACATCACGAAAATAATTATTTTTAAAAACCTCAATTATATTATGCATTTTTTTTTAGCGAATTATTCTAGTCTAATGACAGTTAGACGAGCATTTTACATAGTTAGTAAGTAAATTGAAACAAATTAAAGATATATTTAAAAGTATTTTTTTTTTTCAGCAGATAATAATAATTTATAAATATAATATTAATTGTAATAAATAAAAAAAAAATTAAAATACATTTTCCCACAAGATTTATAATCGGATACATGTCAATGATGAATAAGCCATATCAATTATTAAAATGGGTGAATAAATTTGAACTTCAAATCTCAATTTTCATTTAGATTTCGAGTATATCAATAACAGTAAGTATTATAATAAAAAAGAAACTGCTGGTATATATTATTAAATTAAAAACAACAAATTTGAAACTACAGCAATACTAACTTTATCCCAGTCTCATCCCAAATACACTGTTTAGCATTGATTTTTAAATACATATATTGCCACTTAGCGAACTGGAAATATTTTTTTTTATATTTTAGGTAGATAGTACCTTTATACAAAAATAAATAAATAGCACAGAACTTACAAAAATATAGATAGTAACAACGTATAAAATACCGAATAGTGATAATACGATAACAATAATATTAAATAATATAATAATAATAATAATAATAATAATATGTATTTTTATAGTTTTCAACAATAGATGAAATTTACTTTTTGACGCAATTTCGT
The DNA here is from genome assembly GCA_949715065.1 of Periphyllus acericola. Taxonomy (NCBI): domain Eukaryota; kingdom Metazoa; phylum Arthropoda; class Insecta; order Hemiptera; family Aphididae; genus Periphyllus; species Periphyllus acericola. Next base: position 30,991,603 of record OX454264.1, read on the forward strand.
TTAATTTTTTTATTTCTACTTTTATAGGTACCTACAAAAATTAATCTGGAATACTAACGCATTTGGAGTTTCTAAACTTTCTAGACCTTTTAAAAATATCTGTAGTTCCAAATAAACACATTATTAAGTTTTGTAAATTTTAGTTATATTATTTTATGAAAATGTATACATTATATTATATTTAAACATTAAGCTACTGGAGTATAATAATTTATCTAATACTTTTTAGCTACTTTAGTAAATTACATGAAACACATTCTTGAACATTATTCTTTATATGGTAAGAATAATAACAATATTATAGATATAAGGTACTTGATGTATTATTAATAACAACCATTAGAATACTAGATACTCTGACTAAATGTGAATAATATTATAACAGAGTCTAAAAATCGATTCTGAGTGAATAAGGTCGGTTGGATCAGTTTATACTTCTAAAAATTGTCGATATAAACTTAGAACCAAATGTCTTAATAAGATTGGTTCAACTAATTAGAATTTTGCAAGAAAAAAAAAATGTTTCGAAAATTATGAGATTTCTATTAAATGCTTATCTATGTAATATCGATATATTGAAAATATATATTGTATGTTTGGAGTCACTACGATTAATATTTATAAAATAACAACCAAACACAGAAAATGTTATGAAAAACCTTGTATCCAAGAAAAATAAGTAAATTGATTGTGGATAATATGTGACGAAAATTCAAAATACTAGAAGATGCAGAATTTGATTCTCAACATCAACTGAAATTTTTTTGCAAATTTTTCACTATATTTCTCAATTATTTAGAAACTATTAATAGATTCAAAAATTACCTCCTTAAAGTATCAACTAGACGAAATTTTCTTTCAGAAAAGTATAAGGTATTGTATACGTATACATCGGACTATCGGAGCAATACTCCTGTACACTAACATAAAAAAATACACCTATTATGATATAGCCAATACTGTAATTCATACTTATATTCCTAAAAATTTTTCAAATTATATTTTGTTTCGGTAAAAATTAATAATATATTTATAAATTAAAATATCGTAAACAATTAAAATCTACGAGAAGATACGGATAATGTTTTTCCCTTTGAGTTTGATAATAGGTCAGTTCACTTTAATATTAAAGCTAATTAAACAAAATTGGTTTTACTGAACATAGGATTGCTTAACGGTCTTAACGATATTTTATTATAAAATGTATAAAATCTATTTTACTATTTAATATTTTGAATAAAATAACCACTTGTTTCATTCCACTTGTGTCAAACAAGAATAATTTCATACTTTGAAACAAAATATTTTACTGCGCCTTAGTATAAATTACAAATATTAATTAAATTATAATATAAGCGGAATGAAGTGACAATGAAAATGATTTTGAGTGTATAATAATCTTTTTTTATTTTTATTATAGCTGCTGCACTTAATGTAGGCGATTTCTGTAAAGGTAATAATAATAATAAGAATATTAATAATAATTTATTGGACATCTAATGGTATATTAAAATATGATTATAATTAATATAATAAGTATAATGTTCCAACTCACCAATGAGGATAACCTCTTATTGGTGAAATAGGAATAATAATAAAAATAATGAAGATAATATAAATAACAAATAACACAATACCTATAATGAATACATGAAGCAATTTACATGTGAAAAGCATAGAATATTAATAATTAGTAGTTTTATTTAATATTTAATAATCAGTGGCGAAGCTTGGGTTCGGGATTAGGGTAGACAAATTTAAAATAATATTTTTTAGAAAGAAATTATTTAAACAAAAATACACAAATAAACTTATTTTATTCATAGTACTTGTTTGCGCGAAAGTGTAATTATAAGTTGGCGGTAGCGCGTTTGACCACACTAGCCGCCTAACGAGCTGGGCGACTGCGTGTTCCTTATCTGGTCCCCGTCTCCTTTCTTTATTACGTAACTGTGATTGTATAAATGTCGTTTATGTAAATTTATGGGTTTTTTTTTCTTTGTCGCATATTGTCCGTCGTCGCAACAACATGGCTATATCGGCCCATTTTGTTCTATTGAGTTTTTGTTGTTTTTTTTACCTTTGTTTTGTAGTTTGAAAGTAACACGATTTTGAATATTATTATTATTATTATTATTATTGATGTACTCGTATGTTAGTGTAAACAATAAAGTTCAATTCATACGTTAAATTCAGTTTTTAAATTTGTGTTCCTGTCGTTCCATCACCATCACGTTAGTGCAAAGTTGTTGTCTAGTCAGCCGTCTTCCACAAACCCGTAAGTCCGCCGGCACTAGGAGGTGACTGGGAGGCCGGCCAGTGCCACGCCGTCATAAGTTTGGATGTGTATGTGTGTTGTAATTTTAAGTATTTTTCATATGTGAGCTCTGTGGTCATTGCACCACATCGAACCGACCACAGAGACTTTCCGTTAACTAGACTTCATTTCTAGGGGTTTTGTTGTGGTGTTTGCTGCGCCCAACGCAAAACAAACCCATTACATTCAAAAATCAGAGGTTGCCTATCGCCATTTATAAGGCGAAACATTGGTGTCTCGAATTTACGATTCGAGTGGTCCTTCGAGTTTCATAGGATTTTGTTTTTGTTTTTGTATCAAACAGTACTAACAATTTTTTTATATTATTTTATAGATTAAATCTATTTTTCTATTTTTTGTTTTTGCAAATAAATCAATAACTTCATCAATAAATGTAGGATCTGTGGATAACTCGTTCAACGATTTTCACTTCCAGCTAACCACGCATATTTTGTGTACCATGATACTTGAAATTTTCGTATTGTTTTCCAATCAACCGTTTCCAAACTTAAACGTGGTGTTGGTTTTTTCGTTTTTAATTGAGTTTATGTTCGAAAGAATAGTTGTGAATTCCTACTTTTAAAATTTCACTAATTATATCCGAACACTCCATATTATTAAATTTAAAACACTTCGCGTTCCAACGGGAAATAACAACTAAATGTCTAAATGTATTATAACATAAATAAATTATGTTTACTGTTTACTACAGTAAGTTTATCAGTTTATGTACTTCATAACTGACAAGTGACAAATACTATTTTATTATATTGTTGAAGAAATGTAATAATATAATATAATAATTGGTTTTGAAATTTCGATTACGTTTTGTTTTTGGGGATATCCCGGTTCAATCACGATAGCGATAGTAATAACGTGTACATTATCGTTACAGATTATGAGATGATAAAGCACATATATAATATATTAAATAGGAAAATTCTTAATACAGTGATAACCAATGTATAGGTATACAATTCTCGATTAAATTGTTCGTGAGACATGTCTCTTTAGTGGCTTGCATGAGGTACCCCTTTATTTGTCGCCCACCACACCACACGGCCATGGGTATACTATTTCCCTGTCTCAGAGGGCTTATCTTGGTTGTTTGGACTTGTTGCTCCGCGGCCGAAATTAAACCTATATAATATGCCTATTGTGTCTGTATATAATATATATACTTATATGATTAATATTATTTTAATATAGGATAAACATAATTTAACGATGGAATTATGAAAAATTAAATGTAAAATGCCAGTGTATTTACAATATACAATATTATAGTATATTAAATATGCAATCAAAAACTGGGTAGACAATGTCTCTTTGTCTCATAGGTAGCTTCGCCACTATTAATAATTGTACTACATATTAGATTGCTTAAATATATTAAACAGATTCACATCATATACATTTAGCTTATAAATAGTGTGTGCCATGGCTAAATAGTTTAACCATATTTTAATGGACTTTTTGTAATGAAAATAAGTTTTGTAATTTAAAATGTATATTAGGACTTTCTTTAATAACAAGATACCTACTTGAGAAAAACTTAGTCTTTATTTGAATGTTCTAGTAATCTAGTACAAATGTTCCCAAACTTTTCATGGAATGACCCATTATGAACATTTTTTACATTTCAACGACTCATAATAATCAATGAATTTTTTTTTTTTCATTTATGATAAAACTAAATATACGAAAAGTAATAAATATAAAAAATAGAAACATTATGGAAAGTACTGTATCATATAGGTACTCGTATTTATTTTTTTACCCATATATATAATAATTGATGTGTATTTTAGAGTAATTTAATATTAAATATCTTGTGCTTATATTATAAAAAATAATTAAATATTTTAAAATTTAACGCAACTCACCAAAAATATAATCATGGCCCACTATGGGTCGAGACCCATAATTTGGGAACCTCTGTTCTATTAAAAAGGGATCTTTATTTTAATTTTCCGTCGTGTATTATAGGATGTTGGTTCAAAACTAATTAAATTCAACATGTATTTAGATTTTAGAGATATTTAATATAAATATAAAATTTTACTCTGCTCTTAAACTATAACTTTTTTTTAAATATTATTTGTGATTACTTATGATTTAAATATGATTCCCGTTAGTTATTCCTACTGAAGATAATACAGTTACCATAGTAAAATATTTACATACTTTACAATATTCTTCTGTGACATTTTTTTTCGTGTTCTTGGAACAAATATATGATTCTATTTTATACTTTTTTTATTTATCATTTACCTTAAAAGCATAAATATAATATCCAATTGAATATAATTTGTTTATTTTAATATGTTCAAAACTAAACAATGATGCTAGTTAATTATTAGATAGGAGGTATATGCCATATTATTTTATGAATACATCGATGTAGTTTTTATTATCAATGCTATCATAATAAATAAATGTATTACCAATCGGAAAAAAACAATACAAATGTTTATTTTATAATATTTTTTATGACATTTCATCAATCCTAGACCCTAGGTCATTTTTAATTTTGTTCATATGTATATTTTAAAAATCCGAACTTAATTTTCAAATAACTGTGGCTATAATTTATAGTTATTTATTTTTATTTATTTATTTATTTATAATAAGTTAAATTTTAACTTATTATAACATAAATAAAAATAAATAACTATAAATTATAGCCACAGTTATTTGAAAATTAAGTTCGGATTTTTAAACTTCATCATCTATACTCTATAGCCTATATCATTTTGTTTATTTTTATTTTTTATTTTTTTAAAGCATTAAGTAAAGGTAATTTGTCTCTCCAAGCGGTTCGAGTAACGTCAGATATACCGTAAGCATTTTTATTTGATAAACAATTATAAAATAAAATTATGTCCCGAGAACATAATGTTCGGCCAGTATTTTTGAAAGCATCCCGTTAAGAATTTGAAACATTTTTGATTACTTCAATCAATATTTTTCCGAAAACGAACATGGAGTTTTTTAATGAAAAAAAAAATAGTTAAAATACTAATATTTACTTTTAATGTATTGTGTAAGTGAAAGTTATGATTTTTGACAGTAAATCTTAACACTTATGAGTACTGGCACAATATTTTACAACTTTGGAAATACTCATCCGATATCATGATAATCTGATACAAAAATTTTATTACACATCACTATAATTACATTCACAAAATAAATGTTTATTGAGCTACGTCTGTATGAGGTCACAATCCAAAAAATGTATGACTGTATTTCGTATGACATGGTTATTGATTTATCATGACTATAAATGTATTATAATTATATTTATATTTATACTAATATTCATAATATTTTTACTATAAATGTATAATCGGTCATGGATTTCGGTGAATTGGTCATGATCATGAACAATCAATCGCCCGTGAATTGATCGCCGTTGAATTAATCGCAAGAAGAATTGGTCGCCAGGTTAATTGATCGCCAAATAAAATCTTTTAGTCGATACAATTGAAGTATCATATTCATAATTTTAAATAGTTTTAAATGATCATCAATGTTTAAATCTATCAATGTTGAATATATACAGGAAATATATACTATAAATAATACATTTGCAATAATACATGTTTTTTATAACACTTGTAACCAATTGTGATTATCAATAATACAAATTATTATGGACTAGTTTTCTCACAACCACACGACTTTTGTCACCTAACTAACCAACTAAAATGACATGGCACGGTGATAAAATTCCAGTAAGAATGCTATTTTGCTTTAGCCATAGGTTATACACTTGTACCCATCGTAATATCTTTATTCTGTGAACTATGTAGTTTGTCGTGTAGTATTGAGTACACCTACCTATAGCGTTTTGAATTGTATTGTTCAATAATGGAATTTATATAGTAAAAAAGTAAAAAAAATATTTATTTTAAACAATTTTAACTGTAGACATAAATAAATAAAAAATTCTAAATAATTAAAAAATGACCAATTAAAAAAAATGAAGTGCAAAGGCCGTATTCATTCTAAATACGATCAACTTTTTAATGAAATGCCACTTTATCATGAACCTGATGATAAAAAAATTGTTGCAACTAATGCTGTTAATTTAATTTAAAATATTTTTAAAAGGAATTGCTCATACTTTCCAACCCAAACATTATTATACATTTTATAATAACCTTATTCTATTCATTGATTTACACTTGTATCAGTTATAAAATTGTTTAGAAAATTATAAAATTGTTCGGCGACGATCAATTCACTGCGATCTAATAAAAATAAATAATAACTTCTTTTGTTAGAAATCAAGAAAGTACATAACATCTAATTAACATATTTTATTATTTAAGGCAAATTCCTCCAAAATCAAAAAAATTATCATGAAGATAATCCATAGAAGAATATCAGATTTCAATTGTTGAAAATTATAATATAATATAGAATTTAATTATAATTTATTTTTCTGTAAAAGTTTTAATTTGTTATATTTACTAAATTAATTATGTTAAAATCTTTCTATATAAATATAAATTATAATGATTTTGTTTTACTCGCAAAAGGGTTTATTCTTATAAATTTAAAAAAAATTATAAGAATTAAAAATAACAAAAAAATTCCGTTGATACACAAAATTAAGTTCTTGCTAATTATACGCAATCCTTCCGCACTCAAGACAAAAACTCAGACTCAGAAAAAAACAAAACACACACCTTGATAAACCCAATTTGTTTCACTCAGAATCTAATAATCTTGTATTATTTACAGTATGTTTATTTATGTCCATGTTTATATTCTATATAAAACTGTTTTTGTTAAATTTACACAATAATACAATACATTATATACTTACAGTATTATATTTCGATTTTTTTTTTTAAAGTTACCATAAAAACTATGTTTTCCTCTTTTTCTTGTGTCTCCTTATGGGTGTCCTTGGTCATACAAACTTTTTTTTTTCAAATAGAAACAACCTGTTACACTGCGTTACTTCATTGAGGTTACTTTTTTATGAATTTGGGTGTATCGAAATCAAAATTCGAACGAGAAGTTTTTAAATTATTCTAATTTGAGTATTAAAGAAAATTGTCATTAAATAACATTATAATTCAAGATAACGCAAATATTACACTTTTCTCTGAAAGTTTTGGTCCGAATGTTAACTACGTTACATCAAAAATTCCAGAAAAATTAACTGAATAAAATATTGCGTATAAAATATGATGTTCTTATTTGATAAAACTAATTTTGCATAGCCTTTAGGATGGTATGAAAAAAAAAGTTATGGAAAACACAGGTTTATGGTAGCTTGAACTTTAAAAAACAAAATCCAAATTTAGGCATTATTACGGCCAAAAAAAGGGATGAGCATGGTTAAAAAATCACCCTGTATATATGTATATAGTATATATTTACTCACGCCCGATCTTGTCATTATTAACGTAGTTTTTTCAGTATCAAGGTCCCAGCGTCTTGTGCATATCAAATTAACAATGACGTGACAACCGTCAAAACAGTGATGTTTTCGGAAACGTTTTGCCAGTTCCCGAGTTCCAGTAATACGATCGATTTTTCTAGACGCGTTTGTGACTACCATCCACGAAGTAATTGAAATACCTCTCTAGTGGGAAGGACTGCGCAACGATGACTAGTTTTCATCGGCCGAGTGGCCTAGACGCCACTTGTGTCTAGAGCAGTGTTTCTCAACCTATTTGTGTTCGCGGCACATTTTTAAACAATAAATTTCGACCGTGTAATATTATATTAATATAGTATGTAAAAAATTACAATGTTTGTTTAAAAACTAAAATTGATTTATTTTTATAGTTTATTGTTAATATATATTATTGTTACATAATAAATATAATGTTAAAAAATCATAAAAATATAGTGATATTTGTTGTTTGTAATTCGACTTACATTCACAAGGACGAATTAATGACTGCAATGCCACAACTTACACATACTACCACATACTTCTTCTAGCCTTAGGTGCGTTTTTCTTTTTTTTTTGGTTTTATTGTTTGAAACCTTAACTGGGTTATGTAACCTACATTAAACATTTGATGCCGAGACTAGAACAATGTATGCAAATTTGTCACCGCAGTGGTTTAGGCGACAAAACATGTTACCATAATATTCGGATAAGCGATAACATTTTATCGATACCAGTTCAACAATAGTCCTCGATAAATGTTCGATTTAAATTACTAGTCGCACACTCGCATTCGATCAATTTATCATTACAACATCGTTTACGATTGTATTATAATCGATCGCGTTATTATGAATAGAATTCATTTCATGAATTCGGGCAACGGATTAGGTGCAAATGCCCAATATCGTGTTATCACTGTGGCGTAAACAACGACGAGCCCGCGTAACTCGGTTGAGATGACCGCGCGGATATAATTAGTAATCGGCAACGTGAGGCGTCCACACGTCTACCGGGAACGACTAGAAAATGCCAGATAGGTACTATTTGTAATCGAGTTAAATTATCTAAGATAAAATGAATTTGATATACGTAATAATAACGTAACATAACTGTTATTATGTTGCCAGTTGGTGATAACGCGCCGCGCGCGATATCATCTCGGAGAAATAAGGGGTGACCAGTAAGTCGGTGTTGTGTACAATAATAGTATTGTTATGCCGGTTTTCCACTAAACAGTAAACGGACAGTTGTGTTTATGTTGTGTCTGTGTTTTCTACAATCTGATAAACAAGAACAAAACTGAAACAAAACCAAAACTCTTGTTTCCATCAAGCAGCCTACATTTTGTTTACTATTACAAGTTTGGTCTTTGTATTCGGTCCTTTTCCACAGGTTGTCACGAGTTCTTATATATTATTATTTAATTATAATAATATTCCAATCAAATTATCAACCAACATGAATAGAGAAGAAGATTTTTTTATTCTTAGTTGTGGCTGGTTTATACTGAAGTCCTTGGGAAAAAAGTAAGTGTATGTACGGTATCTATAATAAACTAGCTATGTCTGTAACTAACATAATAACTAAATGTGTCTATAAACTAGCCAAGAAAACACTTTAACCACCGTTTTTCTGGCCGCGGAAAAATTAAAAAAAAACATTGGCTGCCTAGTGTGCGAGCTGCGATAAGAAATCATGTGTGGCATTGGCTGCCTAGTGCGTCACGGACCTTAGTATTTTGTTTTTGTATTGTCCGTTTAGTGGAAAACTGGTTTAAAGTATAACGCGTGGCGCCGAACGCCAAAGGTGGATGGATAAACAAGGACAGGGACCGCGAACAATAGAATATTCGAATCCCCGCGTCACGGGCCCGCCGAGGTCGTTGTTGACAAACCGGTTCACGCACGCACACCATCGCATCGTGGCCACTCGACGGTTATGTTCGGGTAGTCGATTCTCCCCCTATCGGCCGGATCCTGCGCGTCATTACAGCTGTTCTACCGCTGCGCCCGTCCGTCGAGACGTAGCCCCTCTTCGACCTTCGCATTTCTCCGTCCCGGGTCCTTCGTGCAATACGTTGTTTTTTTCTCGCGACATCGCTGCCATTGATAGACGCTTCGCTCGGCGTACGTTCACGATTTGTCGCACGACGTCTTACGGTGTTTTCCACGTGTGTTCGGTGAACGCTACACGATGCGGGCGACCATTTTTGTCGGTGAGTAAACAACGTGATTTCCATTCGGTTGAACGCGAGCTATTGCGATCGCCCGGCCGCCATGTCGTCTCCCCGACGGCGATGTCGGTTCATCCGACGACTTGTTTTACCGTTTTCATCGGTCCCCGTCGTGCGGTTGGCTTCGGACCCGAGCACGTCCAGTGCACGCGAGTAGGTTCGCTGCTCGGATCGCTCGGACGACGTGTCGTTTCCCATTGTGATGTCGGTTGATCCAACGCGTTGTTTTCCACCATTCCATTGTTAATCGCGTCGAAGCGTCGTGCTTCGGGGATTATGAAGCCGACCATACGACCGATCACCTGGCTGTAGTAACGGTCCGTTTCTAGTTGTATTTACCGTAGCCATCGTCTACGGTCTTTCTTCCTTTTTCGATTCGATATTTCAAGCACATTTCTTATGCGTTTATATTAGCTTTTCGTTCTACCATATATGTACACACATATATATTATCTACCAACGTGTCCAGTGTTGGTAGCAACAAGTACTGTTCTATGAGCGGCATGTACTGAACTCAGCAGTCTAGAACTCTACCTATTATCGTTTTGGGATTTTATCCCCTAGCTGTTATTTGTATTAAATTTTATAGTTAAATAATTCTTCTAACATTTGCATTGATTTGTTTATTGTACTCATGTTTTCTTCACTTATAAGTTACCTTTTTAAATTTATACATGTATAAATGTTCGGTGATTGTAGTTTAGTCTTAAAGATGTTTGCTCTTAGATTAAGTATTTACATAAGATATTGTAGAATTATTATGTTTCTATTTATGTCAAAAGTTAAGAAATTTGTAGCACATTATTAATATTCATAACTTTACTACTGTGTACCATCTGCATAAATAATTTACAACTTAAGCGTTTGTATAATTCAGTCATTCTGTCTTAAGTCTATGACCTAATAGCCATATTATAGAATACTGTACAATTTTCAGCAAAGTAATAATAAATGGTTCTACTATATATGTTACTTGGAATGTTGAAGTTCAGGAAAGTATTGCAATATCTAGGAAATAATGACAAGTCCTAATTTGGAGATGAAATTATATCATTGCCTATTACATGTTATCATTTCCTAATAAATAATAGCAGGCATATTGCAGGTACACAGTGCTTAGTATAATAAAATACTTAAGGAAAGCACTTTTTTCAATGAATTATAAAAACAGACAGTTTAATTTCCTTCTTAGATATTTTAATTTAATTTTTACCATTTTGACATTAGTGATCATTCTTATAGATAACCAATTACAAAATTATATTTTATAATATTTTGATCCCGTTAGATTCTACATTCCCCATTTCCTTTACAAGATGTCAATTTCTGATAAGAGTAGCATTTACTATGACAATAAAGAAAGGTCAGGGCTAAATCTTGGATAAAGTAGTGTTGTAGTTAACCTAATCTGTATTTAGTCATAGTCAACTTTATGTTGTGATGTTCAGGGTTAGATCTTATAAAAAATTAAAATGCAATAAATTACTACCCGACAACAAAAAAGGCATGTGTTCTATAGTTCATAAAGAAATTCTATATTTTAATACCCAAATTAATTGAAATTTTAATTTGTTAAAATTTTAGGTGAAATATTTGAAGTCTGAAAATATCTATTATTTAAATATTCTTAAAATGATAGAAGTCAAATTACTTTCCATTTTTGTTTTTTTTTAACATTATTGTTACTATTCACTTTTTATATATTTTTATTTTATAATTATTTAACTATTAAATTTTTTTTTTTACTGTAATTTACTATTTCCCTAATAAATTACAGAAATTATGACGACTTTTTACGATTAAGCTATTTCCTAATCATATTAGGAGCTAACATAATTTCCTAAAAGGTCGTGTAACACACCTATATATAATTTATATATATTTGGATAATGTTTAGACATTATATAGGTATATAAGTATGTAAGTATTTGTTTAAAATAACTTGTTTCTTTTCGGTGACTCCACTATATAAAAATGAATTAAGGTTAATTACAAGATTTTTCACTAATATATTGTAAATTCTAATGGGAATAGAATTTCAATTAAGATTGCATCCAACTTAAATTACATTTTGAGTTACATAAACCGTTATTCAATACACAACTACATTTTTCATTTTAGCATTTTGTTATTTGCACAAGAAATCCCTGTCCACTCACTATTGGCTGTTAAGTTGCAACTAATCATAGTTTTATTATTTTTTGTATTCATTTTGAGTTCAAGATTATATTGTAGATTGATCAAGGATAATATGAACTAGGTACACTCATTAGTAACAATAATTAATGTTTCTTTAATATGTGACATACACAAAGGTATTAGCATAATGAAGTGCTTAGAGTATGTGAAGATTCAGTATTTTATACAAATAATGGCCTGTTATTGTAATATCTTATAACCTGTGGTTTTAACATAAACAAAATAAATTATATTCTGCACATCCCTTTATTTAATATTTCATATAACAACAAAAAAAAATTAATATAATTTAAACAATGGAATTTCTAATCTTAAACCGAATCTAAACCAAACCAAACATTTTACAGCTTCACCCTTTGAGATGTATTCTGCTTCAGTTGAACTAAGCGTTACAATTGATTACCTCTGTGCTTGCCATGATACTGTTGATTTTCTCATTACACACCTGATGTGGAAAAGATAAAATCAATTTTTTTGTCCTTTATTATCATGTTTTATTTTCTTTATCCATGAATTTGCTCCCACTGGTTTTGATACCAATGTTCAAGTTTGACTTTTATGTATTGAATCTAATTCTTCACACATTGCCGCTTTCCATTGATCTACTTGCTCACAATTAAGTGCTATAGTTTTTAATTTATTCAATTGAAAATACTGTACATGCATATCTTATATTTTTTTTATTTTTACGTAGATTATATAATTTTATTACTTAACAAAGTTTAACTATGACAGTAGTATCACTCAATTCATCTTTTATATTTTGGTGACTTATGGTTATTTCTTTAATCTCATTTTTACCGACTGTTATCTCACTTTCTTTCATTTTTGAATATAACTTTTAAACACATCTTTATTTTGTCTATTTTTAGATACCATAACCTTTTATTTGCTAATATATAGATAAAAAAACTATCATGACCTGAATTAGTTTGATGAAAATTTCATTGAAATTCTTGAAGTGTAGTGTTGAAGTGGAAATGTTGTATGACCAAAAGTCAATAAGCCGATAGTAATATTTTAGTATAATATTAGGCATGTATATGAAAACAAATATATTTTTAATTTGTTTTTACATGAAGATGAGAGTTGTAAGAAAAAACAATTTGATACACTAAAATAATACTATGATATTCTATTAAAAAGTTCAAATTTGTAAACTAGGTAATAAAAATTTTCTTTTCATCATTTATTAATAATTATTACTAATTATTTTTACAATAAGAAAGTATTTTTATTTTAGTTTTAGCATGTCAAGATAACATTTTGAAGGGAAAAAATGTTAATAATTTAAATATATTTAAGTTTTATTAAATTAGTAAATATTTACATAAGTATTACAAGACTATAATGTTTTTAGATTTTACAATTTTTTGTTTATTATATCAAGTCAATCAGTTAATTATGTTTATTTTGTAGTCAATTTATTTTTGCAATTGATGTGCATAAATACACAGAATCCTGGAAACTCATTAAAAAAACAAGGACGTCTATGTGAAGTTAATATTTGTAAAAGTGGATGTTTATGTGTTGTGGTAGAAGAAATGGACTCGACAAATGAGACTTGTATATGTTCAATACTTGACTCAGGTATTTATTTTATTTATATATGAAACCATGAAAGTTATTAATTTTATGATATAAATACCTCAACATTTTTTTCATTTTATAATTTACTTTTAATATATGCACATACTTATCACTTGTTTGTATTGTTTATATTAGTAGTTTGATTAGTAAATACATTTTTAAATAAAATACTGTTTAATTATTGCACATTATTTGCACGAGTATTTTAGTTTTGACATACTTTTTACAGGTGCTTTGTGTGATAATAGTAGAGTAGGTCTTGTGCATGCTGATATTTGTATGAGTATGCCTTGTATGAATTCCGGCACTTGTATATCCCAAGGATGTAAGTACACCTGTAAATGCCCTGCTGGTTTTATTGGCAATAATTGCGAAAAAAATAAAAATTGTCATGACCTATGTGTGCATGCTGTAAATTGTCATAATAATGTGAGTTAATTTCATAATTCATTTTTATTATAAAGTTATGAGATTGAAAATAATGAATATTAAATCATATAATCTCATATCTGGCAGTTACCATTACTTTGTTTTAACTTCTTGTGCTTCAAGATGTTATATCATAATGGCCATTTGTATAATTACCTTCTTGGACTTCTTTTTTTTTTTTTTTACTTATAGAGTGGTGCATACCATTGTGAATGTGAACCTGGTTGGTCTGGATCCCGGTGTGATCAACATTCTAATGATAATAAATCATATGATCTAGGCCACTTTTGTGAATTAAACACTTGTTTGAATGGTGGGACTTGCACTTCATTTAATGCACCAGGTGTCCATAACCTTTGTGATTGTCCCCCTGGTTTTACTGGTAATAATTAAACTGTTACAAAGAAATGTATATTTGTAAAGACTAGCTTTTTCTATTATTTTATTTTCTTATCATTTAAATTTAACTAACTTTAAAAAGAGAGTTTGATTGAACTGTGTTACATTTTATTGTATAAATCAAGTTTGGAATTTTAATGTCAAAATAATTGCCTTATTATTTACTTTAAATTACTGTATAATATTGAATCTTTTAATATTTTAAAAAGTAAACTGATATACATAAGTATATTGATGTATACATTCCAATTAAAATTTTTTGGTATTGCATTGAACATTTTGATCTTCCACTGATGTATTGTATTTTACTGTTTGTGAATAATTGACATATTTTCAGGTGAAATATGTGAAATAAATATTGATGAATGTATTTCCAACCCATGTTTAAATGGGGGTACATGTAATAATCTTATTAATGGTTTTAATTGTACTTGCAACAATAACTATACGGGTACTCATTGCCAAACACCATTTGATCCATGTGCTAACAATTCAAGATCTTGTAGAAGTAATGATAATTGTCATGAACCAACTTCATCAGCACATGATTACTACTGCTTGTGTCCTCAAGGTAAACAGGTTTATGATTATTGATGATTATCTTTGTCACTTGACTTCTGATGTCATTTGAATACTTAATTTATTTTGAAGGTGAAAATTGTGATATAACTCATAAATGTTCATCGGTTCAATGCCGAACTGTAAAAACTTGTAAAGATGGTATTGCCACTTATAAGTGTCAATGCCCTCGAGGATTTAATGAAGGTTATTGTTCGATGTACAAGAACTATTGTAAACATAACCCATGTAAAAATAAATCAAATTGTGCACACAACATTCATGATGGTTTTACTTGCATTTGTGAATATGGGTTTGAAGGTACAATTATAAATATCAAATATTATGTAAATACAGCTTATTTTATTGTGAATTTATTAGGTGTTTTTTGTGAGCAAGATATAAATGAGTGTGAAAACAGTAAAGATATATGTCATAATGGAGTTTGTGTTAATAAAAAAGGTTTGTTAAATGTATATAAAAATATTATAGGTGCTTCACCTAAGTATCTTGTAATCATTAATTTTTATATTTAGGAACCTATGAGTGTTACTGTAAGCCTGGGTATGCTGGTGACAATTGCGATCTCAACTTAGACGAATGTTTGTCTTTGCCTTGTCTTAATGGTGCTAGTTGTGAAGATAAAATTAATGGATACAACTGTATTTGCCCCAATGGATATTCTGGTTAAATAATAATAATAATAATAATAATAATAATAATAATAATAATAATAATAATAATAATAATAATAATAATAATAATATATTAATTGAAATTAATATTTTTAGGAAAAAATTGTAGTATTGATGTGGATGAATGCATTTCAAATCCTTGTTTGAATGGTGCTACATGTCGTAATGAAATTGGATCATTTAAATGTTCATGCTCTGATGGTTTTGGAGGAAAGCTCTGTGAAATAAATATTGACGACTGTACGGTTAGTAAATGTTTTAATTAATATTTTAAAATTAAACTTGATAAGTTTTTTATTAGTTAATATATGGTATGGTTATAGTCTTCTTCGTGTCAAAATATGGGATTATGTATTGATGGGATTCATAGCTATCGATGTAACTGCGCTAATACAGGATTTGAAGGTATATTGTAAAGTTATTAATAATTAAAACCAATTTACGTAATTACATATTTAATTTATTAATTTAGGAAATCAATGTGAAATAAAGATCAACTATTGTTTATATAACCCATGTAATAATGGTACCTGTATTGATGAAAAAAATGATTATTCTTGCAACTGTTCAATTGGTTATACAGGTAATACTAAAATTATTGTTAATTATTGTATTTTAAGTATATTAATTTTTAACAAAATATCTTTAATAGGGAAAAACTGTGAAATTTATTTAAATGAATGTTCAAGTAATCCTTGTCAACATGGAAGTACATGTATTGAACATTATGATCCATTATTTAATAATCATACAAACAAAACAAACGCATCAATAACATTCCAAGAAGAATGGAATTATAAAATGACAACTGAAGTTATTAAGTGAGTGACAATATTATTAATTTTGAATTTCTTGAAAAACAAATTTGCTATAAATTATATATATAGTAGTTGTATATATTCAAGCCAGGCATTATATTAAATAAAACAATATATAAAAAAAGCAAGAATATATTTGATGTTATAATACATATTTATTTATATGTATTCAAATCAGGCATTATCTTAGACTTTTTTTTATAAAGAAAGGTTTAATTTTGATTTACATATTTACTACCTTAAATTACCTTTAAGTTAAGGAAATTGTCAATTGATGAAGTTATAAAAAAATATATTTAACTTTTATAGTTTTAAATCTTAAACTTCTTTATTTGTCTGATCCAAATATTGATATTATCTCTATTTAGAAAACAATATGAAAATATTAATGGTTTATAGTTTATTATTAAAATGTAACTTGATGATCTATTAATCATTTTATTTTTTGTTATTTATAAAAGAGTTAACATTTTTTAAATTGTTGTTTGAGTTTTCTTCAGCTTTACTAGTATACTGGGTTATTCTTATTCTTAAACAGTTGATTAAATAATAGTAACATAATATGAACCCAAATAGAAAAATATTTACATTACCTATAGGTATTTTAATTTGCTTTAACTATCATTTACTTTTGTAATTTGTTGTAGTAGTTTAACAATGTATTATCACTCAATTTCATTATTATAATAAATAATTCATTTTTAAATGTCAAAGAAGTAACTAATCAATTATTATTAAATACAAACATGTATTATATACTCTGGTTTCCAAACTATAATCTATAATAAGTCACACACCTTTCAATTGATTAGTTTTTCAAATTTTAAATATTTTTATTAATACAATACTGCGATAATGTTCACATATTTTAACAACCAGTTTTCTATATTTTCTAATATTTAAAATATTAAATAAATTTATAACTTTGGTGAGTATGTCATCTCCATATTATAAATAATAATGATAAACCAAAAATATGTATGAGTTATTCCCAACTCTTCTGCCTAATAATACCATTTATTATTCACATAAATACAATTTGCTTAAATGTCAATTTCATCATAAATATTTAAGGAACCAACTCATTTTATAATGTATATATATGTATAAATATTTATGTAGGGTGATTTATTAGACGTGCTCACCCCCTTTTTGGCTGTAAAAATGCCTTAATTTGAAATTTAATTTTCAAGTTAACATAAAAACTATGTTTTCCTCAAAGTTTTTTTTTCATACTATCTTAAAAATTTGGATCAATACTTTCGGAGTTCTGCAAATTTAAAATTGCATATGAAAAGTGTAAAATTCACGTTATCTGGAATTAGTTTCATTTGAACAAATGATAACATGTAATTACAAATTATATCATATTATTAAGTATTATACTCGTATTGCTATTTTCCTTAATACTTAAATTAGAATAATTAAAAAACTACTTGTTTGAATTTTGATTTTGGTACATTAAAATTTACCGAAAATTGGGTGTTCCCATTTGAAAACAAAAGTATGTATCTCCACAGGATATACTTAAGGTAGCATGAAAAAAAGTTGTGGACAAAATAGATTTTATTTTAACTTAAACATTAAAAAAAAAATTCAAATTAAAGCATTTTAATGGCCAAAAAAGGGGACGAGCTCGTCTAAAAAATCACCTAGTATATATGTCTAGGTTTGTTACACAAATCACTAAAATATATGGAATTTGAACTTAGTTACGTAATCCATTACCCTTATACATTTACAGATTTGAATGTTTGTGTTCCCCTGGTACAACTGGTGTCAAATGTGAGACTATTCTCACCCATACAGATTCATCAACAGGACACCTTATACTGTTGGTTTTTGCTATTGTTGGAATTGGTAGTCTGATTGCATTTATTATAGTGATTAAGCGTACAAATATTGTTAGATACAAGCTAAATTTCTTTAATTATTTCCAACCTGATCAAGAAATGGTTCGTCTCCCAAGGGAGGCAGAACCAGAACGACTTATTTAATAATATTTTAAGTTTTATAAATGGTATTAGTGTACTAATAACACTAAAATCTTATATTTGTCTTAACCTTTATATATAAGAATTTAATTTTTATTATTAATGATATCCTTATTTTAGTTAAACAGTAGGTATTTTATCATTTATTTGACCATTGATTATGGTTTTAATTTAAACTAAATATCTTCTAAATTTTAACTTTTTATAACGTTTAAAAATTATGTTAATACATTATACCGTTAATAGAATATTTGTTCATGTTAAACAGTATAATTGTAATGAGTTTTTTTTCGAGTTTCCCCTAAAAGGTGCTCACTATTGGAAATAAGATGTTCATGACCCAAATTATACAAAAATATTCTTATAAAACTATAAAAATCAAGTTTTTATTCATCAAATTTTACTCTTTATAACTTAAAATTATTTATTCTATTTTCACGTTTGAAGGATATTTGTTAGTTCATTTTGAAGGTTTCTAGAGAATTTTTGTAATACCTCCGTTGTTAAATGTATTTTGTAGATTTCTTAGGGCACTAGTTATTAATATCCTATTTCTAATAGTAATAGATTATTAAGTTTCTAATCATATTATTTTAATTTATTTGTTGAATAATATTAATTATTTTATTAATCATCAAATATGAATAAATTAATTTGTCCGTTTAAAAATATTTATGACTGACTAGTTATATAAAAAATTATTTCAAATTTTTCATCTATATTTCTAACAATCTAAATTTTTAATTATTTTAATTATAAATCACATTTTGTAAATCAAAATTAAAATATATTATAAATTAGAATTTTTTTTGATGGCAACAAATAATTAATCACTTTTTAAGTTAGTTATTTAAATGTATTTAGTTTTAAAGTTTCTTTACATTTTTTGAAAATGAAACAGAAAATTTTTATGTTATATTTTATAATTCAACCTTTGGTGTTTTATTTTTTTTTAATCAAATAATTGTATGTATTTAGAAATAGTGCTTAAGCTATAATTTTTTAATAATATAAATGTAGTATGTAGTTAACCATTTTTTAAACTATAATAAAGATTTTTCATTTTTATATTTATTTTTTTTTTTTCTCTATTTATGAATATATATTTAATATTAATGTTCTCTTAAACATTTTCCCAAGTTTTGAAATAAACAATCAAAGTCTTACCTGGTTTTCAAGTTATTTAAAAGACAGATCGCAAATGGTTATATTAAATGTTGTTCTTGGAAATTAACTTGTAACTAAATGTGGTGTTCTCCAAAGATTTCCTTATATTAGATTAGATATTATTTATATTGTACATTTACAGAATTTATGACTCTCTAAAAGATCATTCAATAATTCTATATGCAAATGATTATTATTCTTTGATACATCATGGAAATCTACATACCAATGCATCTAATGGGCTTAACCAAATTAAAAAATAAACCTTTACACTAAAAAAATAACATTACATTTTGATGAAACCATCTCCATAGTATTTTCCATTTGATGAAATCCAAATCACTAATAATTTATTTAACCCCAATGGTTGTAAAATAGTATCTAATAGGTAAGGTACTGATATAAGATTGGGTCTAATCTTTAATGAAAATATGAAATGACATCTGCACATAAATAATAATTATTATGCACAAAATATACTGTCTGAGGAAAATAATCTCATTAGAAATTATAGGTATTGTGTATTTATCTCTACCCAACTATATTTCAATATGGCATTATAACCTGGGGTGGTACCTATAACAATTCTATAAAGCCATTAAATATTCAGCATAGTCAAATTGTACATATATTTCTTGATAAAAATACTTTAGAGTTTAGAGTTTAGACTGATCTACTTAACTAAATTATATTGAATTTGCTTAATACCCACTACTACCTGTTAATTACCTCTGAGTATAAAAAAATTGCAATCATGTTTGTAATGAAAAAGTTTTATATCGATAATAATGTTGTTGATGCCAATAGCTTAAAGGATGATCTTCATAAGTACATACTACTGTAACTAATCCTGGAGGCAAAGTATTTTTCCCTTTGATTCTGAGTCAAACTACCATGCAAACGGTAAACTTGACAATGCACTTCAAAAGTTGACATGAAACCTTGGTCAAAAACTTTTTTAACACCATAAGCTGTCATCTAAAAACAACCATTGTACTTTCTGCTGCAATCGATAAAGTGTCTATACTCGGGGTGATCACCAGTAAGCAAACTGCGTAGTGGTAAGCAAACAGCGTAGTGGTAAGCAAACTGCTAGTCATTGCATGCAAAGGTTCATGCTGGACTTTTTCAGAACTACATCCCATACCAGGTGTCGCACATTTCCATTTAACTGCATAACAAAAGGGACATTTTTCACTAATACTACCAATATCATGTCGAGCGCTCGTGTACTGTATGAAGCACATTATATATGCTGGTTCGAACCAAACAGCAAAAAAGTGACCAGATAAGAAAATCGGAATCCCCTAAATGTCTAGAATGTAAGGGCAACCACGTCACTTATAGTCAAAGCACTGCTAGATACAACATAAGAGTGTTACGAATATCCTCAAATGGATCCAATTTGATTCAGACATAGTAGATTGAGACTAAATTTAAAGCCCCATGGTATACATAGTTCAACATAGCATAAACTAGTTGCAGAGCAAAACAGAGAATACTGTACCTTAAATGAAATAGACATAGTATTAGCGCAAGAGATGACCAAGAATGGATGCGTGGCTTGTTATGAGAGTAAACAGTATGCTCAGTATATTATACTGAGCAGTGTTGTGCATAGATAACCAAAAAATTATCTAGATAAGATAACGGATAATTCATCATAAATTCATCTAGATAAGATAATAGATAACTATTTCAATATTTATCTGGATAATAGATAAAAGATAACTACATTTATCTAGATAAAAAACAGATAATTTTAAAAAGTTTCATCATTCGGAACATATATATTTTGTAATATGATTATTTTATATAAATAAAAAATTATTTTCATTAATAATGATTTATTTAGTTTAAAATAATATTCATTTATTTTGCTAATTTAGACTCAAAGTACATTTTATTAGTACATTCATTTAGTACATAAACCTATTTTTATTTTTTTAATACCAACTATAATTTTTTAAACATAAATATTATAAATTAACTATTTGTATTCCTTTTTATTTTACGTTATTAATCAGTTTACAAGACCTAGTATTAAAATTCAAAATTATAAATTAAAAAATAAACAAAATATTATAATTCAAATAATTAATAATAAAAAATGTACCTATTATATAAAGTATGAACTATGAAGTATGAATGTAGGATAGTAGGATACCAATAATGGCGTTATTATTGCTCTCTGGTCTCTGATGTATAGATATATTATTTAATACCGGCAATGTGTTTGGTGTTTGCTGATAAGTGATTACTGATTAGTGATTGCTGTTGTCTCTTGCTATTTTCAGTATTTACTATTTACTAGGCACTATATAGAACGATTTAACACGATAATCCAAGTTTATACGTTGTTATTTTTGGAACGTTCCAGTCAGAGATTGACGTTTTATGACTGTTTTATAACTTAGGTCTTAGGACAACCGCGACAACGAGTAAAAATTTTACGAATACGGGATTTTCCCGCAATATGGGATTCGTAAGAACGTACAAATATCGCTGCCACTGATCTAATCGATAAAATAACGTATACGGGATACGCGGAAAATATCGTCGTCTGTGTTTACACTTACAATAATTACTGTCTATATTTATATATTATTATACTCTGAAGTCTGAGTGCAAGCTGGTTTCTTCCGGGCGTCGATTAAACAGTAAGAAAAAAGGTATATCATTCAAAAATTGAATGATATTTATTCAATATGTTTCTGTATAAATAATATAATACAATACCTTCTGCATCGTTTATAAAATATGTATATTTAGAATTTAAACGTACATACGGTACTACCAACTGTTTTTTATTCCTAGTTTCACTTGCCGTACAAAAAAAAATTATCTTATTCAAAATCATCTAGATAATTTATCTCAGATAACCATTTTATTTAAAAAGATGGATAAAAAGATATTTACTATTATTTTTATCTAGATAAGATAAAAAGATAAATGTTTTTATCTAGATAAATCATTTAGATAATGCACAACACTGATACTGAGCATAGAATTATCGAAAGCTAGCTGAAGCTAGGAGCCGTGATGATAATAGTGAATTCCCTGATAATGTTTTGAAGGACGGTCAATACATGTCGCAATACGATACGATACAAATACAAACGTCTGTTAGCTTAACGGCAATAGCAGTCAGAAATTGATGTTGGTGTCGATCTACTTCAAGTACTCAATTCCAACCAAGGATTTATAACTAAGGTTAAAAGAGTACTTGAATATATAAAGGACTAGCTGAATTATCCGGCCTCGTCCGGGAGATTTGTTACTATTTTAGATAAGATAAATTTATATTTCGTCATAAGAAAAATTTAGGTTGAAAACAACGCACAATCGTCGTATGTAAACTAATAATCCATTTTAATTTAACTATACTATATTAATATATACCTACCTTATACCTCAATCGGTAATGAATAAAATCAATATAAAATATTTTCTAGGTAACCAAAAATTTAAACGTCCATCCCAGAGCATTGAGCATCGAAAACTACTTTCTCAGCAGATGCCTACGTCATAATAGTCTATCTGTATGCCAAATTTCAGACCGATCCATTAATTAGAAAATAAAACTTTTTTAATAATACTCTTATATTTACCAAACTATCGTCAATAAAGTTGCCTTTGCCCGGGGGTGCTCATAAAAAAAACAGAATTCGGTTATATATATTAAGGAGGGAGATATCGGTCTGTGCTAGGTTATTTATCTCGGCGGGATACTCTGTATATGTTATACTGTTATAGATTATTTGCTATAGTTAAATTATTGTTACATTGAACAATTAAATGTAACTGTTGTTATGTAAAAAGCAATAACCTCTTTACTACACAAACATTAAGCAGCGTTCCGACTTTTACGAAGCTTCGTTTAAAATGTCGGTCGGTCCGTCCTTCGTAGCCTACGCCCTACAGAACCATAAAGGTCCTTTCACACATATCCGATCCGGGTCCGTTCCGAGTCCGATCCGTAAATGCATCCGTTAACTCGGAAGTATAAACTTGCTGTTTTACATATTCACGCGCGTGATTTATTAATAAACACTTTTATAGTTTTTCATGGTTTCAAGTTGAAATTTTCAACTTTTTTGCGGGATCACACATTCATATTATGAACTATCACGTCGCGCAACGGTGATATGGACGGGGAAGTTTGGGCGGCCACGTCTAGCCGCCGTCCGTTGCCGTACCGCGAACCTCACCCATTAAGTCTACGTAACAGGTCATTATTTATGATAATTGATAACTCCTTTGTTTTTTAAGTTAGCGAATCGATCAAATGCCATAAACCTTCTCCGCAATGATTTCTTCAATTTAAAAAAAAATCATAACGATCGGTTCAGTAGTTTCCGAGAACATATCACTCAAAGGTTTTTATTTTCACATTTATATATTAGATATATATCTGAATACAGCTTTCAATCCATTGATCGTCAGGTGCAACGTATATTCAACTACAATTTTCATTTATTTAATCTTAGAATCAAAAGTGTATGTTCTTATGATGTTACCAACCAAATCAAATACAATGCAAATACAATTCTACTCTTGGTAACCTATATTGGAAGTTATAAAAATGTTAAAACAAAACAAATATTGAAGCCATTGGTGTGAGAAATTTTGTATTAATATATTAATATGTATTTATATATTTTTAGAATCTTAGGTACAACACCAGTAGGAAATATTATAATATAAATATTACCTGATTATTACCATTAATTTAACCGTAATGTACTGAATATTAATATACAGTGAAACCTCTATTAATGGACACCTGTCAATAGTGGACCCTTCCCAATAGAAGACACTTCTAAATTCCCCAGGAAAAATATATGCGCATAATAGAAGTTATAACCTCTTAATAGTGGACACTCCTAATAGTGGACGTGGACACAATGAACTGGTACCAAATTAAAAATTACCTCATGAATGGACACAATACGCATGTACATATCGAAAAAATGTTTAAATAATAAAAATACTATATTGATCTGATATACATTCGTCCATATTTAATCTTATTTTAATGGTTTTCCTATTCGAAAAATGACAAATGGTTCGGTTAAGTGTTGTGCGCAAATATAAATAAAATTATGAGTCCCAAGATTCTTGGGAACATTTTTCACCACAAAATAATATTATACAACAATAATTATATCTGTGTAATAATTAATTATACTATTCATTTAAACCATTTTGTTTCAAACAAGAACATATTTTAAATACACCACTTATGGAACTGAGTAGTATTTCAGTGGAACACAACAGTTATAACAAAATGAATTGTACTGATCTGGCAGTAACACTAATGCAAATGGTTTTTCAAATATAAGAAGTTTACCATATTTAATATTTTCTGAAGCAACTAAATGTCGCCCTTTATCTTCTGTAATGCTAAAATATATATTATTTTACTTGTATAAATTTAAATTATATTAACAACTTTAAAATTTTATTTTGTTACTTACGGTGGTGAATCCTAACATTTAAGGTCCAAAAAATATAAACAAAAATAATGGTTCACTTTAGTTTGCCAAGATTTTTTTTATTTTATCTTAGTTTATTAGTTTTATAGTATAGTTTGTCCAGGCCAATGTAGAATAATAATCAAAATGTAATAGCAACCAGATAGGTATTAATTCACTGACATTTAAAATGTAGTAGGAGAATAATTCAGACTTTCAAGCATGGATTTATAGACCAAAACTAGAATTTATTAGAATTATACATAACACCAACAATCAGAGTTTTATATATATATTATATATTATACATATGTGTCTATATATTAAAATACATATTTTTATTATGAATACCAGTTACCAACATTTTTAAAAAATGTGGACCTCCGCTTCAGTTTTCACTTCCTAAACAATTGACCAAAACTGTTCATATAATTTTAATAAATATTTAAGATATTACCATAATTTTGGATTAGAAGGCTGAAATGGAATAGTTATATCATTATATTCAAATGATTTTTTTTATTACATAAACTGTTAGCGTTGGAGTTTGATTAATTTCATCATCTTGTGTATTATCAACTTGAATTGTGTTATTTCTATCGTGATCTGACAAAATGCTACACTTTTGGATAGATTCATCTATATTGAAATACCTAATGTAAACAGAATAAATAATAATAGATAACAAAATATTTGTGGTTAAGTACCTTCTAAGGTTTTTCTAAATTGTTGTATGATAAAGTTTCCAGGCAAATTTGAGCTTTCCAAAACTGCTTTAATTTTAACCAACAATTGATTTTACGATTCATAAGCTTCTCAAACAATTCACCTTTAGGAGTTAATCCTTTTTTACTACTGTTGATATTTTCTAACAAATTTAGAGTAGCATTTATATCTTTTATACAATCCTGAAATATTAAATTTATTTAGTATCTTTATCCTAATTTTAAATTTAATTTTAACTATACCTCAAATTTTTTTAGTTTTAAGTATACAACTGAACAATTAGACAATGCTAATACCATTTCTAAACTTTGATGTGGAGCAAACTGAGCTGCTTTATTATAAAGTTTGAGGCATAATTCCAGTCGATCCTTATTGAATTCTTCAATAGCATCTAATCGAGTCTTTTCGGACTTGGCAGAGCTTTTCAGGCAAACGTCCAACTCGGGATTGTCCAACCACCTTTCCAATATCATATCTATCATATATCCAATATCACCATTCCAATTTCATAAAGATATAATGTAAATAGTCAGAGAATATAATACAAATGACTTAACACAAAATAAGGTACCTGATAAATTCATTGTGCAAACAATTTGATACTTTTTCATGATTAGGAGCATTGTAAATTGCTTCAATAAAACCATTTTGTATACTATCCTGGGTTAACATACTCATCATTTGTTCCCGTAACATCGACATGTTTACAAGTTTTGTCAAATAAAAAAAAACTTCAAACAAAAATGTATAATATTATCAAAAATTTAATTACAGATATCGAACATAGAACTAATAAGAACAATTTGAAAATTAAATATTTTCATTAACAAAGTATCTGTCGTGCAAACTGTAAAATGACCGGTAAAATATACAGTCGCGCATTAACTCAGCAATCGGCAAGTAATTGTAGTAAACGATTTTCAGTAGTAGTACAATCATTGATTAAATATATTTAATCAATGGTACAAGCTGGTATAAGAATCACGATTTTACGGTAATTGGTAATATTTATTAACGCAAGTTCTGAGATAACACCACAAAGTGACCACAGTACTTTTCAAGTTACAATGTTATTCTGATGCGGTCTGACTGTGGACGGGGATAAAACTAATCAAGACGATTTTTTAACGACAGTGTAAAAAGTTATATAAAATTATATAATACCTAAATGTATGACAAACAACTTACTGAAGCATTTTTTTTTTTTGTTATCAAATTTTAATTTCTTGTTCTTCCATGATTATATAATAATATGATAGTCAATTTTGATAAAGACTGCAAGGGGTAAATTATTATTTATAAAAGATGATTCCATAAGTTATTGATCATTTTAATTTCTGCCGTGTTCATTTTGTTTCGATGGAACGGTTGTACTATAGTAAATTATCTTGAATGTCTATGATTTTTATCTCGCAGATCTTGTTGTCTTTTAAAGTTTATAGACCTTTAATAAATTTAAGTGATTTTTTTTTTCATACACTAATACTGTATGCAGTGTAATGAAAAATGGCTTCATATCGTACGGTTTTTTTGCTTCAACTTCTTGCGATTTACATTTATTTAATAATGTTCTTTATTCTTGGTCACAGATGATGCAGTTTTTCGCAGAAAAATAGCTGAATCTGCAAGTACAGATGAACGCAACAGAGTAAATGAAAATAAAAGAGGACAATGGAACCAACCAGATGCCCAAATAAATAATTCCGAAAATCAGTGGGAACGAATGGTTGCACCGATCAGAAATTATAGAGGGTTTGTTCTTAACTTAGAATACATGGACGAATAAATTATAATATCTTAATAAATCGTATTTGATATCTAATTTACTATGTTCAGTGAAATACAGTTTACCAATGTACATGGGGATAAACCATCGCCTGTAATAAATTTACCTGTTGATGCAAATATTTCTTCGAACAAACCAGTACCAGTACCAGTTAGGACATCACCATTGTGGAATGAAATAATGCCTCAGTTCAACCCATTTAATTTAATTAATCCTATGAATGTTATGGACTCTGCCATGTTTATGGGACAAGTTAGTACCTACACATTGCGTGTATCTTAATGTTATTGATTTATGTTTACCATTTTTTCAGTATGGTGTCATGGGCGGTATGCTAACACCACCTTCAATGATTGTAAATCATACTACTCCTAGAACACTAGACTCTAATGTCATTCAGACTGAAAAACGTATCATTCAACTAGAACAGTGTACATTATATCCTCCTCCTGCTAATGCTCCTGCCCCAACTTCTAGAGAGAGACCTCCTTGCTGTCGAACTGTCTTTGTTGGAGGTTTACCGGATAGCATTACAGAAGATATAATTAAATCAATTTTTACTAATTATGGAGAAATAAAATATATCCGATTAAGTAATAGAAAATTTTGTCATATTCGGTTTGAGAATGAATGTTCTGTTAATCTTGCATTACAACTCTCAGGTGATTTAATATTTTAGATATTATTTTTAAATGTTATGATAAATAGTTATTTACTACAACATATAATGTATTCATAAAAATAATAATATCTTAACTGTTAGTGCAGTATTATAATGAAACAGTATTTTATAAAAGTGTAAAATACTTGAATACTTCAAATATAATAATAACTGTATAAAAATTATGTTTAGGATATCGATTAGTGATGAAAGGAGAAGAATTGATATCTGCATTATGTTTACATGTAGATTATGCTCAAAATCGTGATGATCAATATGAGTGGGAAATTAAAAAAAGGGACTTGATGTGTGAAGAAAGGCGTCAACAACAAACTTATTCGAATCCACCTCCATCACCTCCTTTAATACCACATTTCACTGAAGCTAGAGCTCTTTCTGTTAGTGAAGAAATTAAAGGTAATTAATTACTCTATTTGAATTTATAGTTTATTATTATATAAGTTATTTAAATAATATTATTTTATAGCTGATAAATCAGTTTTAAATGCGATGCAAATAGTTATTACATGGTTAGAACGAGGGGAATGTAATAAACGTAATGTTAATATTTTTTACTCGATAATCCAAACAACCAATTCCCATATACGCCATTTATTATCATCAAAAAATCAATTGGAAGAAGAATTGCAGAATTTCAAAGACCTCACTAAACGTCGTATGGAACCAATTTTATTACAATGTAAGTAAGCTTTTTCAATAAAATACTTATTAGTATAATTTGGTTCTAAGGATACTTTGTACCATTGCCTTGTTAGAATGACAAATTATGGCAAGTCAGAACAAAGGAAGGAAAAGTAAATAACATAGTCTGTAACATGTGAAAAACAAAATATAATTACAATAAAAGCTATTTATTAGTGCATGACAGGTTTCATAATTTTCCTTTTTTTATAATAATTTAGATTTAGGTATTTGGTTGTTTTTTTTTTATTATTATTATTTGGTTCAGCTTACAATATGTATCAATAGTTTCGGTTAAGGTTTGTATACATTGGAACTACATCATTGTATTCCATTGTAATACAATTTGAAAATGTTATTTATATTTCAGAAAATATTGTTTTACTTCCCAATTATAAAAGGTAATTCTATTGTGGGCTGCAGGTTTTAATTATATAATATTTTTTGATTACTTGATTATGTAATGAATAATGAAATTTAGCCTCTAAAACTTGTATTCTTTATACTACAGAAATAGAAATCACATTTTTTTACTAAATATGCAAGTTATTTATTATTAATTTATCTTCTCATTGTATAAACATTTAAATTTAAAAGTTGCCCTTATTAACTTTTATTACTGGATAACTAAAAATATGTATATCTTTACCAAAATTGATTTCTTGAAATTTCATGATGGTATGTTATTTATTTTTTGAAACGGTTAACTCTTAAATTAATCATTGATAAATTATTATTTTCATGCAACATTTAATTGAATATTAATGCATACTGCATTTTACTCTAAAAATCCAAAGATATCTGATTTACAATTTTTTTTTTAAAACGTTTATGTTAACTTCCTGTGTTATTGTCCTTGTATAAAGTCACCCAGATCGAGAAAGTTTTTACTTCTGCATCGCACAAGAAGGTTTGGGATCATTTCACAAAGGCGCAGCGAAAGAACATTGAGACATGGAAGAAGCAGGCAATGGTAGGTTTTAGGCTGACTAAAACAAACAAACAAAAATAGCTTTTGCTGAATTTAGTTACATCCCTATAGATTGCTTGTCTATTAAATATAGTAATGACTGTTTTGATACAACTTAACCAAACTGTTATTATATTTTTCTTAAATAATATTGCTTAGTATGTTAACACAATATTATATTTGCAAATGTTTGTTTTGTTTTTTTATATATAATTATGTTACATCTCAATAATATTATTTTATTATTATTATCTTATTGATTGTTTGCATGTCAATGTTGACTGTGCTGTAATATTTTAAGAGTATAATTAACAGGAATTTGTAATGTACTAAATAATTTAGGTAGGTGTTACATTTAATTTGTTTACCTTGAGGTTTTTTTATGATTAATTTGAAAATTAGGGATTGCGCTTAGTTTATCTTTACCTTAAATTTGTAATGTACCTGCTACAAATAAAGTATATAAATGTAAACTATTACTTACATAACAAAATAATGTGCTTATATAATTTAGTTTACTGTTTAAAAAATGTAGGCCCTATCCCAGTTGGGTATAGATGATGAAGAAGAAATAATTGGTGGAGATGAAATGGATCTTTCTGATGATGAAAGTAATTTGAAAAATACAAAAACGGATCCTATACAGCTTCAGGTTATAAATAAATACATACGAGCTTGTTGTACTTATTTCAAAAATTATTATTCGTAGGATGAAAATGACCACCTTAAATGTGAACTAGAAGCTTATAAAAATGAAATAGGAATGATAAAAGCAAGTTTACAAGAATCTGACCACAAAGACATTCAAATAAATTATTTACAACAACAGTTATTATCTACTCGACAAGTAAATATTTTTGGTATTTTAGTGTTTTATATTTAGATTTTTTTTTGAGAAATTAAAAATTTTAAATTATAAAAAAAAAATGAAGATTGGCTATTCATAATTTATTAATTTTATGTTAAAATTCCATAACAATTTTTTTAGTTTAAAATTAGACATAATCAAAATTATACATTTACATATACTACATTGAATATGTTGAATTAAAAAAAAATTAATCATTTTCAAAATATTTTAATAATATGTTTATATATTCTTTAAGCTTTTTTATATCTTAAATATAGAACTATGATTTAAAATTAATATTTTTTATATATTACAATTACTATTTATATAAATAATTTTTTTCCTTTTGCATTATAAAAAATAATAACATTTTTAAATTTTTTCAGGAGTTAAATATTCTTAATGAAAAACATTCTGGTGCCCAGATATCTAAAAGTTCACTTGATGATCAATCAATTCAAAATAATGAAATACAAAAAACACATAAGGAATTAAATAGTTTTTCAGAAAATCAAATTAAGTTACTAGGTATAAATTTTAATTTATTTTAATTTATTTTAATATTAAATAAAAAAATATGTTGTTTACAGGTCTCGTTTCAATATACTTAAGCATTCATCCTTTTGGAACTGGTGTTGAAAATGTTGTAAGCTATATTAGAAATATTGATAAAAATATTACTACTCAAGAAGTAGAAAATCTGCTACTCACCAATCAAATATTATTTGAACGTTGTCAACACAATGATAATAATAATCTATGGAAATTAGTTAATTTTAACTAAGTATATTAAGTGCCCAGAATCCAACAATTATTTGTATTTGTAATAGTTTTTGTTATTGCATTTTAATTTTATTTAAATTGACATCATTATTTTGGGAATTCTGCTTTATAATTTATATGAACTTTCGTGATTGTTTTTACTAATTTCCAGCTATACTACCATATTTTAACAAATTAGTTACATAATCTTACCTTATATTATTTCCTATCTATTATTTTATCAAAAAAAACACATGTAGAATTCTAAAAAATACAAAAAAATTGTCTAAATAAGTATTTATTTAATTATTTATCCATTTAAATACCTATTGATTTATTCTTTTACAACCATCAATTTCCTTGAAATGATTTTAACACGAAAAATTTAAAGTTTTAGATTAAGAAAATGATTTATTACAATAATATTGATTTTATTAAATATTAAATATCCATTCTTATTATAAGTGGTGTAAATAGTTACGAGTGATATAACTATTTCATAAGTTTTTCGTTAATGTGTATACTTCACAATTTTTTGTGTAATACACAGATGAACCATATACTGTTAATGTTTTAATTATAGTTTTCATGGCATTTAATATTTGTTTAAGGGTAAGGGATCGAAAATATATATGTTCGGCAGCCAGATCTAAGTCATTTGAAGTTCAAAACCCAGTAGGAAATAGAGAAAAATACAGCACATTCTATTTTGGCATACAATGGGTCGGCTAAAATTTAAAACGTTGATATTTTTATTTTATTTTTGAGTCTTATAAATAATAAATGAAACAGTTTTCGTAAATTCTTCTAAGAGTAACCATTAAGAGTCATTCACAATATTGATAATTGGTACTAAGGCTTGGATCACACTATTATTATTGGATCACCATAATATCATAATAATTTTGGATATCTTTAAGAAATGAGTATCCTAATTTTTACGAAGAAGCATTAAAGAAATTAGTTCCTTTTGCAACAACATATTTATGTGAATCCGGATTTTCGAAATTAACTGCAATCAAAACCAAACCAAGAAATAAACTTAATGTTGAACCCACGATGCGTGTTTCACTTACTAATTCCATAGAAGCTCGAATTGATTCATTGGTGAACAACATCAAGACCAAGGAAGTCATTACATTTTTCATTATTTTTTTAAAAAAATGATGTACAGTACAATTATTAATAGAAATGTTAATTTTTAAATATAATGTAATTAATATTATGACTTGTTATTATCGTAAGTTATATGAGTAAAAAAAATTATTAAATTAAGAGTACCCAATAGTTATTTTTTATTCCTCCATTAATCATTAATTAAAAAAGGTCGCATGAAAAATATCTTAGGTCACCACTACAAAAAGGTTGAAAACCGCTGGTATAGCTGACACTGATAGTGTTATTCGTGAAACATTGCAAACTATAATGATGAATTGCGCATATTTTTCAATAGCATTAGACGAAAGTACTGATGTTTCAGGTGTAAGTCAACTTCTAATATTTGTTAGTTATTTCTCCACAATTTGAAATGTATGAAGAAGTTCTAGAAATGTGTTCCTTGCATGGATCAACCAAAGGAATTGTTATTTTTTATGCTGTGAAAAATGCAATTGAACCATTTGGAGGTTTCAAAAAAATGTCATCGGTTGTGACTGATGGTGCAAAATCTATGGTTGGCAAACATATTGGTTTTGTTTGATTATTGCGCAAATCTGATATTAATGTTCCTGCAATACATTGCATTATTCATCAAGAAGCGTTGTGTGGTAAAATAATGAAACTTGATAACATTATGAATACAGTATTTAAAATTACTAATCTAATTAGAGGAGGCAACCATAGTTTGAACCACCGTAATTTTATTAAATATTTGGAAGAACTTAATTGTGAGTATGGTGATTTATTATTACACACAGATGTACGCTGGTTAAGTCGAGGAAAGTGTCTCGAACGTTTTTTTGGTTTGAGAAAAAAAATATTAAATTTTCTTAAAACAAATATTACAACTGATACCACTTATTTTGAACATCAATTAGTTGATAAACAATTTCTGAGTTCATTAGCATTTTTAACGGATATTTCTCAACATTTAAATAAACTAAATTTACAACTACAAGGTAGAAAACAAACAATATCTCAAATAATAGGCTTTTTAGATGGATTCAGAAAAAAATTGGAACTGTTTAAAAATGTATTTGTTGAAAATAAATTAATACATTTTCCGTGTTGTGAAGTTATAAAACAAGAATTTGATAATGAATTTAATTTTGAACATTGCATTACCCACATTGATGAATTAATTGTAGAGTTCAAAAGACGATTTGAAGAAGTTGAACTTATGCGTCCTCAAATAAATTTATTTAATAATCCTATGGCAGTTGAAATTGAAAAGCAAGATCCTTCACTTCAATTAGAATTATGTGAGTTACAAACCGATCCATTTTTATCTGCAAAAGAGATTAATGTGTCATTTTGGAAAACATTACCAGTTGAAAAATATCCAATTCTAAGAGATTTTGCATTAAAAATGTTATCTATGTTTGGAACCACATACATATGCGAATGTACA
Source organism: Periphyllus acericola (assembly GCA_949715065.1). NCBI lineage: Eukaryota > Metazoa > Arthropoda > Insecta > Hemiptera > Aphididae > Periphyllus > Periphyllus acericola. The sequence continues at coordinate 31,025,930 of OX454264.1, forward strand.
TTTTCGAACTTGAAACATAATAAATCGAAGGAAAGAAATCGCTTAACAGATGAAACCTTGGGACATTTACTAAGAGTTTCAACTACAGACATAGGAGTGGATTTTACTAAATTGTTTATTGAAAAACCTCATCCTCAAGTATCACATTAAATAATAATTATAAATATAAATAAATAAAGATAAAAAATAAATGTTAGTAAATTTGAAGGACCTTTTTCATTTTTGTTTTTGCCTTTCTCCTATGCACTGCGGCCCGCTAGATTTTAAAGTACTTAAAAGTGGCCCACTAGTTACTTCAAGTTGCCCATCCCTGCTATATTTCAAATGTATATCAAAATGTGTAATATAGTTACAAAATTGTATACCAATAATATTTCGACTATTGGTCCATATCAGTCAATAAATCGGTTGTTATTGCATGTCAAGCTATAGGTTTGTATTTTTCATAATATATATTATAATTTATAACAATTATTTATCATTAGAAGGTCTGTGAGGTTTTTGGCACTAAAATTGTAAAAAAAATATAGATAAAATGATAGGTATCATTGTATACGAAAAACAATCCTGAGCGGAGACGATATGTCAGCCTGGGATATTTTATATTATATTTTATAACGAATAATTTATTTTTCCTATAATATGTACTTACCTTAAATTTCTATAAAAAAACCGTGTGCATATGTATTTTTGATATTTTTTTAATGGCAGTTAGGAAAACATTACTCGTAGATGAACCTTGAATTAAATTATTGTATACATTTTTAGCTATAAAATACTGCAGCAGGCAATATAAAGTTATGCGTGCATAACAATTCGATTACACGTCGATTTACTTAGCAAAAAATCACGAAACCGCATGCGCGCGTTCGTCTCTTGGTGTTTTGCATTTTTCTATACATGCCCGTATGGCTATAACGTATAAGAACGCGCGGCGGAGATTCTGCATCCGAACGTGCTCGTAACGCGGGTTACTTTTGTGCACGGTGCGTCTAATTTTGAAATGGCTTATTTTTTATTCGCCCAAACGACTCTCGCAAAGGAGGATGTATTATAAAATAATCTCAGAAACCGTCGAGGCTTTTTTCAGCAGTAACATTTAATGAAGGTGTACCGAACTTTTGTTTCGCGCAACCTAAAGCTCGTAGTGTGCAATATTAACTCTCGTCTGACCAAAAGGAATTTTCTCTAGAACTATATTGGACGATTTCATAAAATATTTCGCAGTCATTCCAATAATTCGTACACCGAGTGGAGAGAATGGATCGCTGAATAAACAACTGCGTATACAATCCGCGCGATGCTTCACGTCCGTTTATGTCCAATGTTCATATTATTATGCGTGGCGGATACAAAGCTATGAAATAAATTCGTCAATCGATTTTAGTATTTTCGAACAGTTTATTTTTTTTATAATTTAAAGTTTTTTACTTTGATAGGACACTACGGCATTTTTGTTAAGCAACATAGAGTTTTCATAAATTATTAAAAGGTCAGCATTTATGCCATTATTTCATATCGATACATAAATGTCGAATATATTAACAATAAAGTTTAACTGTTATTTTTATGCGTTTAGAAATTAGGATATTGTGTATCTGTCTATTTTAAGATAAAAAAATAATACCGGTGTTTAATGGTCGCAGGCAAAATCGAAAAATAAGTACCTTGGTGTTTGTCGATTGCGCCGATTTTTCTAGACTACCTGAAATTTATACATCTTTTGCGCCGGTGGATTTATCCCAAACGAAAAAGGTATATAAGTAAATACGCCTTTTGCGCCAATAAATTTATCACAAATTAATTTGGTATACATAATATATATCTATTATGCCAGGAAGATATTATAAAATATCATATTATTATACTATTATATAAGATATTTTATTTTAATTAAAAAGTACATAATGAATTAAATTATCAAACATATAAAATAAAGTGTAATTTAAAAAATATAAAAAATTTAAAAAATTAAAATACATATATATAAACGATGATAAATTACATATGAATAAATTGTCAAAAAGTATTAAAATTTCATTTCTTGTAATGGTGACTTACCGACTTCACAAATTGAAACATATAGTACCGTTTTTATATCTTGAAATATGATCATCGATGTTTGTTTTTTGTTTTTTATACTTACTATTTTGTATTTTCTTTTCTTTTTGAATACTATTGATTTTTATGTATGTCTGTACTTGTATAAGTTTCAAAACTTCAAAAAATACAAAAATATTTGGGTGTGCTGTGTAAAAGTATTTTCCGAATGCTGAATGAAACGACTCGCAGGCATTTGTAGTTCTTTCACTTGATATACTGCACGACGCCCACATAAATGGTGGAAAAGTTGCGTCTTCGTCAATATACATATTAATAAGATAATCACTAAATTGAGTTACCCGTTCATCCGTAGATTTTATACTCATAAAATCGTTTGCAAAGAGATTTCCAACATTTTCTGGTTCAAGTAGTGATAGACCAAATATCCACCTTAACCATTGTCCAATTTCACTTAAATCATTCTTATACTCACTAGTTAAGCCTAAATTTTGAATTTTTCTCCACCATGCTTGAGATAAATGAAAACGACAGCCGTGTAAAATTATAGCAGGCCAAACAGTAATTATAGCATTATGTGAACTTTTCTCAAAATCTACAACACATACTTTTGGATTGAATTTAATTGATAATTTTGATTCACAAATATCAATTAAAGCCTTTAGAGCTCTTTCATAGACAATAGATTCTTTACTTGGTAAAAGAAAAAAAATTAATGGAATATAATGTCCATTATTTACTGTATGAATCGTAAATAATTGGTAAAAATATTTCGGACAGTAAGAAAAGGTCCCATCCATAAATATTTTTTCTTGACAACAGATGAACTTTAAATTAGTTACCGTTGAAAACGCTGTTATATTATTTTCAAAATCATTTATTAATAAATATTCTTCATTTCTATTTGTAAGTGTTGTTGTGGACATTATTATTTCCTGAGTTTCTCGCAAATTCTTGAGTAATTTTGGTATAGATTTTCTTCTTGCTTTATATAAATTTTGTCGTATATTTGATATGTCTTCAATTTTGAGATCATTTGTTGATTTTTCAGTAAATATTTGCTTGTTAATTAATTTTAACGGCTTTTCTATTAAATCATCCATAGCTTTTCTTTTAACTTGATTTGATATAATTTGTCGTTGAACGTTTTTAGGAGGGAGATGATTGTGTTCAGTTTCTTCTTTTAATATTGTAGTTTTAACCTCGTCAACATACAATTTAGCGTTACAAGTTTTTTCTGTACACCGCCACTTACGTCCATTTTTAGTAAGATTTTTACATGGAAATTTATAATTTCTATATAGAATTAGTTCTTTCCCACGTTCATTCAAAATTACTTCCATTATAATATTATACGAAATTGCTATTGCTATAGACCAGCGGTTCCCAACCCTTGGGCCGCGAGCCATAGGTATAATATTAAATATTATATATTATAATTTTATGAAAACGTATATAGCCATATAGGTATGGTATAGGTGGGCCTCAAATATTTTTTTACATAATTAGTGGTCCGCGAAACTAAAAAGGTTGGGAACCGCTGCTATAGACTATTTCACGTAAACGAATTTATACGAACGACGACACGATACTGATCATTTGGAAAAAAGAAAAATAACTTGTTAGTTATTACTTCCATAATATAATATTATTACATTATCTCATTTTTATTAGCGGATATTCCGATTTGACCAATTTATTGCATGTAGATAGATAACGTATAGTATATACAGTTTAAAACGTCGCGATTTTAAATCGTCCGTGTGTAATATAAACGCAGACGAGTACGTTCAAATCGCCTAGTGTGTAATCAGCTTATTTTTAAACTTCAGTATTGCCGACGCAATTAATGTATAATCATAAAATATTGTTCTGTGGTATAATCTTTTTTGGACCTAAATATCGTCCGGCGCAGTTGATGTATAACCATTTTGAATCCCATAATTTTTTTTTTCCTTACCTGTGATTTCTGGCGCAAGTGACATATACCCAAGTACCTAGTACCTACTAATTGCGGTCATATAGTTTTTGGTTAGCATAATATTATGAATCGCGGTCACCCATCCAAACCCATAAGTCATTTTATTATGAGATAAAAATTATATTTATTTTTTTTTTTATTTTTTTTTTTTTCCAATAAAGCCGTGGTTAGACGGGTATAAAATAAATTGAATAATATGTATTAGGTATATAATTTATATTATGTATTTATAATAATTACAACTCAGTGGGTACGAATTTGAAATAAATCGATTTCACATACTCAAGTCAATTAATCACACTCTCTTCAAAAAGTCGAATTTGTTGCACTACAAATGCTGTTTCTCGGTCGAAGTCATATTAGTACGAATGATACGTGAACAGTTCGTTTTCAAATTATTTTTAGTTTTAATTTCAATTATGGCTTCATAAAATACATAATATGTGGAACTGAGATTAGAATGAAAACTTTCTCATTCGTAATATTCGTTTTATAGAAGAACATTGGGCCCAAATATATAGTGGGTATTTCGAATCTTCTCGTACATACATTTCGAAATCCGTCAACCATGACCACAACTATTATAATATTTAGCTACTAATCTCACAAATCGATGACGGTCGTGAGCGGCAAATAAAACAATGGTCAATGTATAGTATAAATAATTAAATTTAAAAAAATGTATAAAACTCTTATTATATTGAACATTTTTTACCAAACATTTAATGTGGTTATAACTCATTATATTATATTATATTACGCAAACATTATACAATAACAAAGGTAAAAATAATATGCAATAAAGCCACACATTAAATCAGTTAAATATACAACTCATATGCAGTACAAAAAATTGAGGAAAAATAACACTTAAAAAATGTCGATAAATATTCTTTATTGGTAAAGTGAATGCCTCCGTCAAACACGATGAAAAATAAACAATAACCACAATAGGTATATACCCAAATATTTTTATTAGTCACAGTTATTTAAGCAACGTAAATAATAAACTGGACATTTCGTTACGAAAGACGGTAAACAATGAATTTCCTGATTTTGGTAAATAAGTGCTTACCGACCAATAAAATACCGAAATAATCGTATTCAAAACCAACAGTGTTAGACGCGTGTATAGGACGATTCAATATAAAATCACGAACAAGAGATACAGCTTTAAGCTTTTCAACGTCCAGCACGATACCATAACAGCATTGTTTCCACTATTGATCCCAGTCCTACGACATTAGACGAGTTCCAAACGTTTCGATAAACCGATCATTAATAGACGGTGTTTGGTAAAAAGGACCCAAGTTAAAAATGGCTAGTGTTCAGGGGTAACAAAAAACATTCCAAATAAATAATTAATCCCGCTTAAGTTTAGTTCTGGTTTTGAATTTGTGAAATTTGTATTTTATTTCAATTTTTAATACTAATAATTTGTTTTCAAAAATACTTTTTCTTTATTTTCATCGACTGTTGTGACCTTTTTTCCATGTTCGATTTTAGAAATTATACGAATCGTGCGCTATTTCTCACACGTTGACCGCCCATGCCCATTTGCACGTATATGAAAACATTTGACTACCGAGTAATGTAGACTTGTGCCCATTCTCGCCAACACAATTTGTTCGATTTTTACTTGTGTCCAACCGCACGTCATAGCGATAGAATTAGACAATGGGTGCAGACAGGTATATCAGTAAATTACAGTAATGCCAAAAGACGCACCGTAAAAACTCTGTGTAAAATTGATTTGAAATATGAAAATTACCAAAAACGATTTTTTTATTATCATGCCCTTTTTCCCAAACGCCATCCGCATTCGATCTTCGACGGTCGGATAATATTTCGTTGACAGTAGACACCGAAACGTTATTATAATGTATTTAATTCAATATTATATCGTATGACGTTAACACGCTGTACATCCAGGCCCAGCTCAAGGGGTAGGCGAACAGGACCACGCCTAGGGCGGCATTTTTCAGGGGCGGCATTTAACATTAATGTATACTAGATAATTTTTAAAAAGATTCCTAGTACCTACTTACATTAAATCGTGTGTAGTGAAAAATAAAAATCAATAAAAAAATATAAAATTTGGTCAGTATGATACTATGTTCGGACAAAATATATAAACGTGTTTTGGTCGACCGTCGACGGTAAAGTTGCGGTGTTCTATTGGCGGTTTTTAATCAGTTCTTGTCAATCAGTCTTGTCTGGCCCGGATAACGTGTTTTGTTGTTCTCACTTTTAACTCTTTTACAAAACGCACTGTTGACGAATATTATTGACTAAAAATAGGTACCAAATACCGACTGGCGACTGACGTTTACAGATAGGTTAATAATTTTAATTATTTTATTAATTGATTTTATTTTCATTTGCCTGCCGACTTTCATCAGAATTCAGAAGAACATTAGCCATTATACAATATACGCTTCTATTGCTTTACAAATTACAGGTATCTATTCTAATTCTAATAAATTATAAAAATTAAACAACAAATTTGTTTATGTTATTTAAATTTAAAATAATTATCTTTATCAATTATGTTACACATATTTGTACGAAAATTATTATTTATTAAACTTATTTATCAATTTAAATTGATATGACTAGGCTTAGAGACTTCGAGCATTTGCATATATTTGTAAATTATTGTTAAATATAGCAGAGTGCGAAATAAATTAATTTCCCGGTGCCATGATATCAGATCTAAAATTTGAATGTGCATATTTTTGCATATTTGATAGATTTTGCAGGAAAGTGCTTATTCTATCATCTTGTGCTTATTTTGCATATTTTGACAAATTTTTCAAATTTCAAATTAAAAACTATACATATATCAACTGATCGAAAAAAATATATATTTTATAAAGATTCAAAGTAAACTTTTTCAATGCAATTTTAGATAAAGCTATACAACTGTACGGTGGCACACAATTCTAAATTAAATTGTGTAGCAACAACATTTTTTTCGACCCGCCCACCCACCCGTATCTTTAAGACTATTGCAGTCCACGTTCTCCCTTCCTGTTATATTTATATTGGTACGTATATAATGTGTGGGTTATTAGTTTAATACTTATATTTTCAACTGTAATAATGAGCAAAAAGTCACTACATAGTCTTACGATCAGTGGCGTATTTACGGTGTGGAGGGGGGTCCACGAATACTAGACCCGCCTCCCACCGAGCAAAAAAAAAGGGGGAAGGATTGTATTTACGATACATAGTTATCACTATATAGTTTTGTGGTAATGTTTTAGTATTATGTAATCAACCGTACCTACCTCTCGAAGTATTTTAAAATTTATAGTGGCCGCTACACTTGGTGGTGATGATAGATGGGCACCACCGCTCTTCTAGAGAAAAGTTATATATTATTAAATACTGTAAGTTTTAACTATATTGAAATTGAGATTCACGTGATAAAAACTGTTCCGTTTGATTTAGATATATACCAAGTGAAGAGAAATTACATTAAATCGAACTTTCAACATATACTCTATTTATAAATATATACCAAAAGTAAGTTTCAAAAAGATTGGACACACTTATGGTGCTTTAAAAAAGATATTTTTCGATTCTCTCAGTAGGTTTTCTTGATAAAAGAAAAAAATTGAATAATCTTGAAAATAAAGTCTGCGAATACATACAACGTGTTATATACATGCGTTAATATTATACAACAACTTCGTTAAAAATCGTTTTTCGTGGGCAATGATTCAACAATAATTCCAAATTGTAACAACAATGATTCGATAAACATAAAGGATTGTTGAAATCTATCAATTTCATTGATATAAATACGTTGAAGTAAATTTCGTAATCGAATAGAACTTTGTGTTAAGTGGGTCAACTATTTTATTCAAATATAATTAACGCTAATTGATATCATAAGAGCAACACATTTCACAGTAACAATAATACATAGATATGTAATCACAAAGTCATACATACAATACAATATTGAAGAACGTTTACAAATAAATAAAAAGTGCTTAACACGATTTGAGCACGTCTATATTTCATGCTTTAAAATAAATTCATACTCAGGGGTCACTAATAAGTTACGTTTTATTCGGATTTATCTGTCAACAAGTGCGTACATTCAGATTTTTACTTCACTTTTTACGATCTTGGTTCAACCGTTCAATTCGGTTATCGCCAATAGCACGTAACAATATTATCTCGGCTATGTTTGACGTTAAGATTAACTATTCATCATACCGAACAAACTTCTAGATAATATCGTTTCTCTGATTGAAGTGGTCTAACAGTCATAATAAAAATGTTATTTTTAATAACGACCTAAGTAAATTCTTACTTCACAATTAAACGTAATTTCTCATAATATTATTGACACTGCCGTTAAAAAAAAAAAACTTCTGTCCGAAATGTTTGCCTATTACTTTTACCACGTGAACGTGAATCAGTTTAATATACTGAAACATTTTATTCCAATTTTTTCACGTCTATATTACGTATAACATGTACCTACTTCAAAATATTATCTAAAAAGTTTTTAATTCTTCTTCAAGGAACTTGTATAGTATACAGCTATTTTTTCATTCTTCCACTAATTATAAAAAAAAATGCCATTTTGGTATCGCAAACATCGTTCAAAAACATAACACATACGTAGTTTTATTTCATTTTTAAAAATAAATAGAGAAAATTAAATTTTACATGTTTAGCAAACCGTCCAACATTTGTGTTCGGTATTTTTTGTGAGACTGTATCGTCTCTTGCCGCTGCTGGTAACGTGAAAACGTTGTGACGAGAAGCCTTTGCAAGCTGCAACACTGTATTGTGGTAACGAACGCGATCGTATGTATTCCATTCAGAGCCACAAATGATTCTTGGTATAATATGGTGCGCGTGAAGGCTATGCTTGATTGGGGGTGCGCTATTGTGATTCTGTGAAAACAAGAATGTCTACTGAGGGTCGTGATCAGTGAACATTTTCGCGAAAATGTTTCTTTTTTCCTTTCCTTTCCGCGTAATAAGTAATTGCATTGTTAGATTGGTAGTGATGGGTAAATATTCGATGTTTGCCGAGCATACTTTCTCGGTAGTTTCCGCGTAGCAATACATTTTTAATTTTTTTATTTTTTCATACGAAGTGTACTTATAAGTAGAACTAGGAATTAGGATGGTTTATGCGCTTAAAATTACTGAAATATATGCATTTATGCACTAAAAAATTGCAAAATATGCATTCAAATATGTACAAAAAAACATAAAATATGCATTTTATTTGAAAAATACACCAAAATATTCAGAATAAAATTTATTTAGCATTACAATTAAAAATTAATTATATTTACAAGCATTTAATTTTTATATTTTCGGTTTTTTTTAAAAAAATTATACGTATACTAATTTACAATATGTGCGCTACACTATGATAAAATGTTTTTTTTTAATTTGATCAAACTTAAAGCTACGCCTTTTATTCAAAAGTACATTTTTGTAACGTGAAAAACTTCGCTCTACGTACTGATGTTATTAGAACATATTTAAAAAGTGAAAGATCTTCAACCTTCAAAACTTCTTTTATTCCTTCCATAGTGTCCATTACACCGGAATGTATTTTAGAAATCTATACCAAAGCTTTAAATCATACATTATTTTCAATTACGTTCTGAAATTTGTCATACATTTCTTTACCTTCTTTTCCACTACCTAGCCACACTGAGGGTTTCTCTAGTATTATTTACTACTTCAATTGATTCAAACAAAGACAGTCCAGATAATTATAATTTAGTTACGTTAACTGGTAAACATCTAAAGTTGGACTGAATGTATTTAAAATTTAGGTCTACATTAGGTTGAGCCATAATACTTATACTTTTTCGATTGAAACTGCGATATCTGGGTTTAATTTTGAAAATACATTTTTTATACTTGTAAAATTATCAGAGTAGTAAAATAAGTATTATCACACATTCATGGACAATATCCTCCTTAGAGCGAGATTTTTGTACAGCAATGCAAGTTTACAATAATAGCGTAAATCATTTGTCTTTCTCATTTTAGTATATTTATCATAACAGACGTGTACTCTGTACTACTATTTTCTATTTTAATTTATGAACATTTACAGATAATATCATGTTAGTTGCGAAATGTAAAAAAATATAATTATTTGCAGCATAAGGTTCAATTTAACAAAAACATTTATTTTTATACCCCTCTCACATCAAAGGGACTTTAAATCATCATATTATGTAGTAGTAGTTTCAAAAAATAGTTTTAATATATATATGCGAGATACGAGTATATACTATTGGTCCGTTCTTTCATTATAGTATAAACATAATATTTTAATCACATTTTACGTCATAGTAATTATTTTTATTTTTATTTTTCCTGTTAATAATGTTTATTTAGAATTTTTACTTTTAGAGTGACTAATTTGTTTTTATATTTTATTTTCACACGTTTTTTTTTTCACCGTATTGTGTCTAATATATTCTTGTATATTTTATGAATTCTAATAATAACATATCACTCTTTACTAAAGAATAAATTTACATTTTCACTCAACGAATTTCAACCGATCGAAAAAAATATATATTTTATAAAGATTCAAAGTAAACATTTTCAATGCAATTTTAGATAGAGCTATACAATCAATAAACGAAAGATTTTTACAACTTTCTGTGCATGCAAATTTATTTTAATTTATTTATGACATTTCCAAAATAAAAAATAGCGATGAAGTTATGACTCATTGTAAAGATCTTCAACTAGCCCTTGCATCAGATGACGGCTTAACTTCTGACATTAATGCAGTAGAATTATATGATGAAATAACAGCTCTGCAAAGACGGTTCAATGATACAGAAACTAATCCTCGAATTGTTTTGGAATATATTTGTGAAAATCAATTAGTTGAACTTTTTCCTAGCACTTATATATCGTTAAGAATCCTTTTAACACTTCCCGTGACGTCTGCAACGGGGGAAAGAAGTTTCTCAAAATTAAAAATTATTAAAAATTATTTACGATCCCAAATGTCACAGGATCGTTTAGTGGGCCTTCCAATGATTTCAATCGAGAAAGAATTAGCCTATAATATGGACATGGAAGAAGTTGTACCTGATTTCGCTAACGCAAAAGCAAGAAAAGTCAAGTTCTAATACGATGTTAACATTTATATTATATTTTTATTAACTTTTATATTATAATACAACTATTTTTAAATTGTTTTGTTTTATTTAAATTAGTAGGGATTAACTTGTCTATAAATATATCAATTTAACCAATTATATACAAATAAGTATAATGAACTCAGAATTAACTATATTTTAGTAATGTTTATGTGAAAAAATATTTGATATACTATTTACATGTATAAGGGGCGGCAAAACTTAAGTTTGCCTAGGTGTGTAAAATTACTCGAGCCGGCCTGGGCCCCATACACAATCAAACAATTTTTGCGCAACCGCTATTTTGTCAAAAACTTGATTATGCAAACACACATACATACACGTTCAAACGGCTTGTGTGAACCTCAGTAGTCAGTACGTTTTTGTATGTACGTAAATAATGTCCAGAATCCTATGACTTCATAATTTTTAGTCGCCATACTAATTATTGTATTGTTAAAATTACTAATAATAATAATAATAATGATAAATATTAATATTTTAGTTAGCACTTAAAAAAAAAAATAAAATTCGTCACTTTAAATTTACTATAAAATTTTAAATAAAGACAATAAAATTATATAACGACCACTGACGCTTGTCAAACATCGATATAGACGTTCAAACCAATTATCAGGTACCAATCGTTGCACAAAATATTTCGGTCTCGACCGAAAACCGCAAGTTTGGTTTCAATTTTTCAAACTGTTGCGCAACTTCTCAATACTCGATAAGTTAGATATTTTTTAATCATATAATCATACATACATACACGACATGCTACACTGATAATTTTAAGAATAAAATATTAAGCTTTATAATAATAATATGTGTAAGGTTTTTCATTTTATTATACTTATTTGACTATTTTTTATACCTGTGACTAGTGTTATTATATTTAAAGTCGCACCCCCACCACTAGCACCCACGAGCCGCCACTGTACGCTGTAAAGATAAATATTTAATTCTTGAATTATAGCAATTCCATTATAAAAATATTCGACATAGTATTAAAATATTTATCATATTAATGTTATATAACTGGTTTTCTGAATTATATACTTTGATTTTGTAAGTAATAATATTAATGTTTTGAATATGTATAATATTATAGGAATGTCATGAATATAATAAGAAATAACATTTTTATCATTATTATTTTTTTTTTTTTATATATATATATAATTAATCATACATTTTTTTTTACAACCACTTATATTTTATCATTTTAACACTTGATAACTTTCTTATCAGGGTCGGAAGTGAATCTCGCAGCTATTAATTGAATTGAATTTGTAAATTAATTTACAATATTTACATCTCGGGTAATTTCATTTGATGTGTATACTTTAATTGAGCAATTTGAAATATACATAAACATAATTATTTTTATTACTTCTTAAATTTAATAGGTTATCAAAACTCATCACATACATTTATATTTATTGTAAATGTATAATGAAATTATTACAAATGGGTTACAAGTGTGCGGTCATAATATACACATTGGGTCATGAAATGTATTTGTTTATAAAGGCGCGTCCACACGAGAGCACGCACAAGCTGAGCATGTGTGCTCACGCTATGCGTTGCACAAACGTTTGGACGATATCGCGAGCACACACGAGTGCTCGAGACGCACAGCGAACTCGATCCTAGTATCAACTGAAACCTGTTTTTTGAAATCCCAAAAATGAGAATTATTTTTCAAAAAACAAAAAACAAGATGGGTGGGAAGAAATTGGATAAGTTTTAAGCAAAAATCCTGAAGAGATAAAAAAAATGCATTAAGCTTATTGGGATATTTTCGTAGAGAAAAGGCTAAAGGGAAGAAGACCATGGGAACTGGTATAGGTACTAACTTAACTGGTTAAATAATGTAATTTAATATTTTATATTTGTACAGTAATAATTATTCTATTAATTATAAACATAAGTATATATGATAATCAATGGTAATATGAAAAAAGTTCGCACAGAAATCAATTTATATAATTATTATTTATTATTAATCATCATTTAAATTGGTCTTATAAAAATAAACAAAAAATAAAATATAATGTTATATTAAGTTTAAAATACAAAAATGTGTGATACACAATTATAAAGTGACTTATAGGCATCTCAGATAAGTTTCAATATTTATAGATGGTCATTTCATATCTGTGAATAATGTGTAATATTGTTTGATTTTCCTACTCTTGAAGTGTGTATTAATCAATTCTTAGGTCTTGTTTACACGTGACGAGTACTCGGCCGAGAGAGTCAACTCAGCCGAGCACTGTCCCGTGTAAACCCAAGGAATCAGTAATCGGACGAGTAAAATAAGCTGGCGAGTGTATAGAAACTGTTTCTATTCACTGGGCCGAGTGACTACCTATAATTTTTTTAGAAAATCTGACAGAATACTCACTATCACTACACCAGACAAAGCATTATAGCCACTTTTATAAAATCTCTTTGACCATGCGCCATCAGCTATCACTGTAATCAATAGATTTTTCATTGACATTATTTTCCATTACAGCTAACGCAGCTTCTTCTTTGCCTGCATCAATCATCACATCAAAAGCCTAATCGTCGGTGTGATTTTTTACGTCATTGTGATATGTTTGATAACTTGGAATGGACATATTCGGCATATTTCAAACTGCTGTAAAAGTGTCCAATTGGGCAAATCCTTGTCCAGTATTTACAACTGCTAAAAAGAAATTAGAAAAGTATATTATATGATATGCTAAAATTGTAGATATTTATACCTAAGGTTTGAAAACATGGTACAAGGTTGTCCATACATTTTTTTTAAATATCTGTACACATAATTCGTCAAAAACCAAGACTATTTGCAAAATATTTAGCAGTCCAAAATGTAATACAAAGTTTTGCTTACAATGTTTTTAAAATGATGTTTATGCACTTAAAACTACTGTAATATGCATGCATTTATGCACTAAAAAATTGCGAAATATGCGCTAAAAATGATAAAATATGCATTTTTAGCCAATAAAAACAACAAAATATGCACAAAAATAGCGCATACATTTTTTTTTATTACCTAGTAGTTATTTTTTAAATTTGAAAATTATTTTGTGATAGGAATTTATAAAAATGTAGTATTTGTATCTTAGAAATTCAAATTCAAATGTTGAATAATTTTTCAGTTATTATAATATAATTATGTTTCCATTTCAAAAATATTACCTGTTAATTGTTATCGTCATGTTCATCATAATATGTCTCATTACTACGATTTGATGTATTTATACTCTATACAACAAAAATATATATATATATATATATATATATTATATATATTATATATACCACTGAGATTTAAAATAATTGTAATACCCCATTATTGAACAACTTTTTACCTGATTATTGCTTATTTCTGAAACGCTATTGCTATCGTCATTGTCGAGTTCTTGAATTACTTTATTTTTTTTTTGTAAATTTGCCAAATTGTGTTTCAATTGTTTTCGTCTTATGAATAATTTAGCTCGTTTTTTATTACCAAAACGCCAATTACTCATTTTTACCACAAAAGAATAAAATTGGTAGTGAGTACAAATAGAAACGTGCACGGACTGAATCATAAACAAGTATACTGGACTGAATCACTAATCACAATTTAAATGATAATACGAGCAATGCTATCTGTTGAAACCATAGAGTAAGGAATATGTTTGAGTTGATACGATCGTTAAGCTAAATTCCATGTGTGTCCATGGACCATCTATGTATATTTCATCGATACATCAGAGAAGAATAACCGACGGCCAGGGAGAAAAGAGTTGATGACGTAACATCTAAATAGTGTGATTCATGAACGATTCGGAACGGTTGTTGGCTACTCGTTCCTTTTAGGTCCAAAGTAGAATTGTACTATGTTCATACCATTTATCAAATCTATACCATATTACCATAGCTACACATTATTATTATTTTATTACTTTCGACACTAGTGAAAAATGACGGACAGTGACAAGCTGAATATCGACAACGTCATTACGAAATTGCTGAAAGGTAAGCCGCTAAATCGGCCGCGAAAGCGATGGTTGCGCTGTTTGGGTTTTTTACTTTTGCAAGCGCATTTCGTCACAACAGGGAAACCACCCCCGTGTACGATGGCGATTGATCTCTTATTTTATTTTAAACAGTGCGAGGTGATAAATCCGGCAAGAATGTAGATTTGACGGAAGACGAAATACGAGGTTTGTGCGAGAAATCGAGAGAATTATTTTTGTCACAGTCCATGCTTTTGGAAATCGGAACGCCGTTGAAAATATGTGGTAAGCTTATATGATATTAGACAACTTGAGGTATTAAATAAATAGGTATTAAGCCTCCAATAATGCAAAACAATAATCAAATATTTTTAGTATTTGTGTTTTACTTTTGTTTGTGATTTAATAGCTTAGAATTTATAATTTTACAATTTAATTTATTAAAAAAGTAAAAAAAAATAGCTTTTATTACTTTTGTGATTTACAATGATTTTTTTAAGGTGATATTCACGGTCAATATACTGATTTACTACGATTATTTGGGAAAGGAGGTTTTCCGCCTGATTCAAATTACTTATTTTTGGGTGATTATGTCGATCGTGGTAAACAAGGTCTAGAGACGATATGCTTGTTGCTAGCATATAAAATTAGATACCCTATAAATTTTTTTCTCCTGCGTGGTAATCATGAATGCGCAAGTTTAAATAGAATATATGGATTTTATGATGAATGTAAGCATTAAATTACTTTTTAGTTGTATAATTACATCAATTAATCGTTGTTTTTTATTAATTTGGAGGCAAACGACGATATAACACTAAAATTTGGAAACTATTTACGGATTGTTTCAACTGTATGCCCGTGGCAGCAATTGTGGACGAAAAGATTTTCTGTTGTCATGGTGGTCTAAGTCCCGATTTACAATCAATGGAACAAATTAAACGGATTACAAGGCCTACAGATATACCTGACCATGGTCTGTTATGTGATTTACTCTGGTCGGATCCCGATCAAGTAATGTTTTAATTATTAATAATAAACATAATAATATTTATTAATAATAATTATGGTTATAATCGTAATATTATTTAGAATACAACAGGTTGGGGCGAAAATGATAGAGGTATATCATTTACATTCGGTGCTGAGGTCGTTACTAAATTCTTACTTAAACATGATTTCGACCTCATATGCAGAGCTCACCAGGTTAATACATACTAGTACTAACATAGTTTATACTATTTACTTATAATTAAATACTTATGTATAGTTTTTATGTTGAGTAATTTATATTTTTGTTTTCAGGTTGTTGAGGATGGTTACGAGTTCTTTGCTAGGCGGCAGTTGGTGACTATATTTTCAGCTCCAAATTACTGTGGGGAGTTTGATAACGCTGGAGCAATTATGTCTATTAATGAATCTCTTTTGTGCTCATTCCAGATCGTGGAGGTATTTTTTGTTTGAAAAAATAATTTTCATACAAAATAACTGTATTAAACGACAGTGGTTTTCTTTTAAAAATATAAAACTATATTTAAATGTAATTAGTAAATTAAATAACGGTGATTCTTCTGCGCTTAATATTTTTTATTTACTATAAATATATACAAAAAAATATATGTTACATTTTATTGAATTACTGCAAATCGTAATCTATTATTTTTATTTTAGCCGGACGATAAACGAAAGTACGCGTATGGAGGATTGTTAACTGGCAGACCAGTTACACCACCCAGAAGTTCAATCAAACAAGAAAAATATCAATAATAATCGATCTCGATTCTAAACATAAAATGTTATACTTAGATTATGTAAAAAACAAATTAAATTATTTTATTTTTATGAAAAAAATGTATATCGAGTTATTAGTTGAAATAATAATGTACTCGTATATAATTTACGAGTATACCTCTATAAGTAATAAAAATATTTTAAAAGTTTAAACCAGTAAATGGTTGAAATAATAATATATTTATATATAATTGATACCTCTAAACTCCATGTTAAATCCGCAGTATATAATTTTCGGAAAAAAAAACTTTCAAAAAGTAAAAAACTGGGTCTGTGCAAAATATTAAGGGATTAAGGTGTTGTGTTGAAATTTTGAGTTAAATAAATTATTGAAATCGACCTCAGTATTTTGTGCTTAAAAGGATGAATGAAAGGGTGTTAACAATTTATAGTACCAATTGCATGGTGAATAAATTGGTGAAATTAAACCTCGAAATTCTCTGCTGAAACTTACTATTTTTAAAAAAAATTTTTAAAAAATTTAACGAGCTGAATATTTATTATAGCATTTTATAGATATTTAATAATTTTCGAAAAATATTAATCACAAATTAAATGTTAAACCTACCTTACAATATCAACAATCTATAGAAATATAAACTGATATACCCGACTTATTTCACTCAGAATCATTTTTCAAGAGTAATGTTATTCAATACACTGATGAAACACGTTAGAACGCGGAGACGCAGAGTGCATGGTGTCGTTCAGAAACGACAACCGAAAAATCTTATTTTATTATGAAGAAAGTAAGCTATATAAGTTAATTGCAATCACATACTATGTTAAGCTATTAATAACAATAATATTAAAAAATTTAAGATATGAATGTTATATAATATCACAATAATAGTAATCAAGTCCAATAACACATTAAAAATAACTTTTGTTGTTGAAAATAATTTTGAATGTGATAAACTGATAACCTATTTATTAATTAGAAATTTAGTATTTTTAATATTGTTTGACATTATAATTATTTAGTTTTAATAAAATGTTCACTTACTTTGTTTATTTAAACATACTTTGTGTATAAAATGGGTTTTTTAAGTATTTTAAATATTGTTTAAGAATTAAAATTTAATCTTTCACGTCTATTTATATTAGGGTGGCCCTTATTTTGCGATACTAGAGTTTCTTAAGTATTATCCCCTAAATCGGTTCCATTATATATACAAGTTAAATATACAAAATTACACGTAGATAGGTTAAGTTTAACCCGTGCCCTCGAGTCCTTATAAATACAAAGCACGATTTTATTCAAATTACTTTTTTTAATTGTTTTTTTTTCTCAAATCACTTTTAAGTTATTTCATTTTTTTTGTTTTTCATATTATATTTCGGCATCGTGGCCATTTTATCTCGACGATTATTTTGGAAGACTCAATTATGTGTGTTAGTTTTTGGGTAGGGGCGATAGCGGCTTCTTCCCTCTAGACCAGCGGTTCCCAAACTGTGCTCCGCGGAGCCCTTGGGGCTCCGCAATGGATTCTCAAGGGCTCCGTTCGTTACACCACAACAATTAAATGATATTGTAGACTTCAACAATGTTTTCTCCAGTTCTTTTAAGACTATTGTTTCCTTTATTCATAAATATAATTTTATTTTGACCCCCGTATGTATACAGTTTGTGTTAATTATGCTTCATACACGCCCAGCACAGGCAAATGCAAATTAACGTTAAATGTTTCTTGGGGCTCCACGAGAAATTTCTCCTTAAAAAAAGGCTCCGAGGCTGAAAAAGTTTGGGAACCGCTGCTCTATACTCTAGAGCAGTAGTTCTCAACCTTTTTTAGTTTATGGCACACTATTATACATCACAAGTTTTCACGACACACTCACGCACTTGACAACCACAACAACTTCGGCAACTTTGCCGAAGGCATTAGTTATCTCCACGCGCCTATACATGTATCTGGTATCGTCTTATCTGCACTATTAGCACACAATTGGTCAATTGATATTTTCAATTTATTTCCGAAAAACTGTACAGTTCTAAAAACTACGTCGTATTAATACACACATTCTACACACGTATGATATAAAAAACGGGAGAGACTTCTTTCCGTTGATCAGGAAATGCTTGTCTGCTTGTCTTCAATTCGACCACGTATTTAACTTTAGTGTACGAAACGACAAGCTCAAGTTTCTCACTAGTATGATATAAATATTCCTTTGCTTACTTTAAATAATTTAGTTCTTTAAATATTATTATTATGTTGCTGTATTTTTAAAAAATAAATGTCACGAAATAAAACACTGTTTTCAATATTTAATAACATTTCCCGCGGCACACCTAGACAATCTCGCGGTACACCGGTTGAGAACCACTGCTCTAGAGTCTAGACGGCATGGTTGTGCCGTCCGAAAATCGGAGCCACCGGTGACAATGCACAGCCGCCTTATCCACTCAACCATGACACGTCTTCAAAAATAATTGCATTGTAGATGATTATTTTTAACAAACAGTTAAGCGTTTCAGTAAAATTTTCAGAGAAATGTTAAAGGGGACACTTTAAAAGCGCTGTGTGAGGTAGGGGAACTGAGTCCCCTTGCGTCCCCCCACTTTAAGCCCTGTATGAGTCATTAAAAAGCTCCAAACTATAGTCACACATTTTATTTTAATTATGTTTGCACAAATCATAAGTCAAAAATTATTATACTATACAATATTGGATTTTCAAGAATCACCAGCCCATTTAGACTAAACAAACATAATTCATTTTACACATATAAATAATTAATAAGGTATTTAATTTAATTTAATTTATCATTATAACACATGCCTACGAGGAATTTAAAATAATTCTAAATAAAAAAATTCGATTGTTGTTTGTACGGGCCTGGGGGCATAAAATAATATTACGCGTTCCCGGTCACCATCAATATGCGTGCTTACTCTTACTCCAAACACCACCGATCGACCAAATGTGAAGTGTAGTGGTGTATAGCTCAACTAGCAGTGGTTGGGTTCGCCGCGCAAGTACTAGTGAGCTATGTGGTGGTGTGAGTGTGTTAGGTGTGTGTATATATGTTTTGTGTGTACTTAAAACTATAATATAAAATAGGAACTATGCAAAAAAAACAATGGTAAAATGTGGTATAAATGATATAAAACTAATTGGCCCTTCTGGCCCAACAGAATAATAAATAAACAATATAAATAATAAATTAGAAAAACTCACAAATTGGTGGAGCGTACTGGCCAGCCGCTACCTATACCTAAATAAATACACAAATAAAAATCACAGTGGCGATTTGCGCACACTCAATATAAATAATATAAAAACTGTTGCGGCGATCAGCGCACACAATATAATAAAAAATCAACTGTTGTCGCGGCGATTAGCGCACACAACAATAACAATAAAAAAAATATAAGATTTTATATAAATTAATAAAATAGAAGAATATTAATAAAATAAAATAGAATAGAGACCATAATTCAAATTCACACACACGAATATTGATAATAATTATATTAATAATAAGTATTTTCCGTATTACATAACTCACGAACATATATTGAATAATTAACAAAATAATACTAACTTAATCTACATGTGCGTGCGTGTGTGTGTGTGTGTGTGTGTGTGTGTGTGTGTGTGTGTGTGTGTGCGTGTAATTGGACGACCGGTGGTAGATTGCTCAAAGGCCGTTGACCGTGAGACACGGTCTCGAGCACTTGCCTCCTAATCATTGTTCGGCGCGAACATTGTTAGAAACTTAATTTATAATATACCAATTATTTAACTAAAATATAAAAAATTATTTAAATATATTAAAGCTATTTCAGTTATCATAAGCCCGATAAATCTTTCGTTACCCTGGAATAAGAAAAAAATTATTTATGACAATAATAAATATAAAATACAATTCTAATGAAAACCTATTTAGGTGTATATTTTTTTATTTCATTCCGATACAAACTTTATACTCTATCAGTGGAACGACTCTGAGAGAAGTTCCACTTCATCCGCGCGGAATCGTCAGATGCACAGTTATTTTGTATACAACCTTTTTAAAATTATATGAAACTATTATATTTTATGATATTGTCCAGATTCATACTTTAAATAGGACGAATGGTCCGATCCGTTAGTTATATATCTGTGCGTTCGTGCTCATATGTGTGAATATAATATATATTTAGGTATTAGGTACACATACTATATAGATATACAAAAACTGACTGTATAGTAGACATTTACAAGCACATATTTTATATATATATAAGCAATGGCGGATCGTGGATGATTAATAAAGAACCATTTATTCTTGAGATGTACTATTATATTTTATCATGATCGATCATGATATATTTATATACATACATACATACATATATACATACATACATGCATACATACATACATACATACATACATACATATATATATATATATATATCATTAGGTTGGAATCCTACGTGGCCTCAACAATAAACACCCCAATGTACGATAAAATGCAGGTAAATAAATGTAAGAATAATAATCTTGTAACAATACTGAACCCAAAACCAGTATGCTTTTATATGTAGGTATGTGTGTATTTATGTCCAACAATTGCCTTTCCAGATCGCAGTACACCGATGTATCGTTGTAGAACCGTATCAATATTTAACCGTTAGACGACTATACGTTTAATAGAAAGTATTACACACTGACCTTGGTCGTAAATAACTGTAAATATACAAAGATATACAGGACGAAAAACATACGTTTCACCCGGCATGATAAATTAAAAGATTTGAAAAATGTAATGAGAATACCTTTATTGTATTAACATAGAATTAATATTAGGTAATTAAAATATTATAGGTGAGATAAAAAAAAAAGTGGATTACAAATATAATTAGCCGTTAAAAAAATATAAAAAACTAAAACAATATAAAAAACTATTTACAAT
This sequence comes from Periphyllus acericola, assembly GCA_949715065.1. Taxonomy (NCBI): domain Eukaryota; kingdom Metazoa; phylum Arthropoda; class Insecta; order Hemiptera; family Aphididae; genus Periphyllus; species Periphyllus acericola. The sequence goes on from OX454264.1 coordinate 31,047,838, forward strand.
ATTAAATGATGTGACATCCGATACACTGCATGCTGAATTGCAATGTTTTAATGCAACACCCATCGACGTCGTCCTCGTCCTCGTCGTCGTCGGCGGTGGCGGCGGAGACGTCATGCCGCCGCCCGTGGTCAGGTTCCGCGTGTTCGGCGATGTCGCGATCAACGACAACGGCCGGGACCGCCTGCGCCTCGGTGTCTTGGCACGTGGACAAGGCGTCGACATCGTCGTCCGGGCTCGTGGACGAGGCGTCGACATCGTCGCCCGGGCTCGTGGACGAGGCGTCGACATCGTCGTCCGGGCTCGTGGACGAGGCGTCGACGTTGCCTTCCGGGGAGCCGAGGCCGTTCAGCTTGAGTTGCTGACGCCTACGGTACGTGTCCCACCGGTTGCGCGCCAACAACATGCTGTACTGGTGCCGGCGGCGGCGGTGCGTCAGATCGTCTTCCGAGACATCAGAGGATTGCACGGCGACCTCCGTTGACGTGGTTTCCTCGGTCGACGGCTCCACGCTGTCGCTGGCGGCGCTGTTTTCCGACGGCTGGTACACGACGGCGTCGGCCATTTTATTTCCGGTGCACGGCGGTGCGCAGACGGCTGCTCCGTCCAGGTTCTTCTCTAGTACCTCAACAGAAACAGACATGGCTGTCGTCGAGGAAAAACAAAAACAAAACAAATATGCTTGTTAGGAGAAGAAAAAACTGTACGCTGAAAAATATTTTGAAATAAAACATTTACTAGTAAACCACTTTACCATGTGCGTTGTTGGAGTACCGCGTGGACAAGTGACAACCGAGGTGGACCGTGTGGCGTGTGCAACTGATTGGAGTGAACTATGAAAGGTCCGGTCGGATACGAACGGACGAAATAAAAATAACCGTTATGTAAAAAGGGCGTACCATGCTGTGCATGCTCGGTCGGAGAGGATTATATTGTCCAGAAGTCTTTGTGCGTCTTATTAAATGCGTTATGGTATGGTACCGTTGATAATATATATATTGATACCTACACGTTATTGCCAACAGACGTTGGTGTGGTGGTAGTAGTATATAGTAGTCGTAGGCGGACTTGCCGAGAAAAGGGACAGATTATGACTCGTAGAATAATGACTGATGAGTAGGGTTCGGATTTGAAGGCAATATAATCAGCAAAAAAAGTTTTTAAACTGTAAAAAAAGGCAAAACAATGCATTTTAAAAATTCTTTTAGCTACTCTCACACATTCAGACTCTTCTTCGAATTCTTCAATTATAGATTTCAGTTCATTGAAATTTGTACAATATACAATTAATCCATAGGCGGATCTACAGGGTGTGCCGGGTGTGCCAAGGCACACCCTAATGTACAAAAAAAAAATGAATTAATAACAACACATTAATTGAATTTCAGTTTTTTGTAAATTAAACTACGCATAATAAGTCTCTAAAATAATAACTATGTATTAAATCATTCAATGTTATTGTCGTCGACACCGACACAAAAACTTAGATGAATAGACAATAGTGGTGATAGTCAACTAGTAACTATTTTTAGCGCAAAAATATTGCCTTTTCTCGGAAACCGACATCGCGTTGATAACGACGGTCGACGTCTCGACGATTAACAAATAATAGTTTGATAGGTATTGGTATTTACTATTTAATTTAACGTTACGTCTTGTTTCAAGCAATAAATTATTATAATCAATACAAATACATACGACTTACATCTAACATAGAATATAGTTAGCTTGCAGGAGGTAGGTAATCAAAACTTTATTTATTTAAACTTGTAAATTTGTAACCATATCTTTTGGTTTTTTTGATAGAAAAAAAAATAGTATATTGTATATCGCCAATAGCTACCAATAGGTAAATATTATACAATAAGTTATAGTATTGGTTAGTGAAAAAGTGTCGGATATTTGAAATATTTTATTTTTACATTAATTTATACATACCTATAAATATAAAAAATAACTACAAAAAAAGGCCGGGCATACTCAAATGTAAAACTCTGGGTCCGCCTATGAATTAATCCATCGGTTGAAAAAATATTATCACCGAATTTTAAAACATACTTTTTCAACTTAGAATTGTGATTTTGTTTAACTTTTGGCATAGGTAATTTTAAAAAAAAACAATAAAATAAACGTGTGGAAAAATTATTCAACGACAATAATTATTGCGGTCGACGAATTTGAGCGGACTGACGAACAATCTTGAATCTACGCATTACGAACAAATCATAATGTTTAAATAGGTGTACGGGTAATTTTATGGCCATACCAAATACTCGATAAGACGATAATGGATAAAGTATTCAGCGAATAAAACCCATTTGTAGCGATAATACGTATACGTAAACTGTGTATAAAATTATAAAATCAACTGAAAATTAAACACAAAAAAGGCATTTATAAGTAAAAAGGCAAAAAAAAGGCAAAATAAAAATGCATCCATCGTCTAAGAAATTAAATGAAACTCATTTTTGTATAAAAATTATTATTCTATTATGATTAATAAAAGAAAGGCATTTGTCTTCAATACCGAACCCTACTGATGAGTATATAACCATATAATAATAATATGTTTATCGTTGATGTCGTTGATGATGTTAATGTAGGCTTGAAGAAGTCAGATCTCAATATTTAGATGTTGTTATCCCATGATGTATTTCTACATGACGTGTGATATGTCGTATGAACAATGGTAGCACGGCGGGAAAGCAGTGCGAGTTCTCCTCCCCAACGATTCATTTAAAAAAAAAAGTAGTAGTAATTGATAACAGTAGATATGTGTTATTAGTGTTGTATACAATTACGACCAGAAGGATTACTCCGATTTATCCAAATTAAAATTAAAATTGATACGCCTACAAACCAAAAAAAAACACTCAAATTTTAAATCCGTTGTGCGGCGGACGGACTGTTTTCGCGTACGATTGAACACAGACCACGAGACCGAAAAATATAAATCATTGACATTCACGGCATTTTTGCATATTTAAATATTTAATTCGCCAAAGACAGATAACATTTACTTAATACTAATGGTGTTATGTAATGTTTGTGTGCGTGTGTCCGACCGGTGGTGCCCGTGAATTCGCACTATTTTTAACTTTTGCGGGCGGGTTCTAATCAGCGGCGACAAACACAATAAGTACCATACAGAGTTTATCGAATTATCGAGTGATTGTATTCATTTTTTTTTACTAAAATATAGAATAAATTTCTGAGTAATTTTTTTTACTAAAATTCAGAATTAATTTCTGGTACCTTATTGTTTATTATATTCTAATAATCTAATTTATTTATTGAAATAAAATTAATAACCATTAGATATTTACTTAAAATTTGTCTTTTTAACTTGACGGACACTTACCATTTTTTTTAATTTTCCAAATCTACCTAAAAGAACACACTTTTCTACTACGCTAATACATTTTTCGAATGGTAAATTTATTATTACAATTATTTATTAATTAATTATTACAGTTCTTTATTATATATTAATTTATAATACAACTCTTTATTATTTATTTAATAAAAAAACATAAAAATGTCAAACTTTAATTACAAAATCTTCATTCATGTAATTCTTTGTGGAAAACTTCAAAACAATACCCGGCACAAAGTGGATGGTAATACAATGGATTTTGTCAAAACATAACTCGAATGACAGAAAACTTTACCGCACCGGCGCACCACCAAGAAGACAAACACCAAAAAAGCCTTTAATTTCGTCTATATCTACTGGTTTGAACGTAGAACCTCGTGCACCTTTTCTATGAGGTCGAGAACTCTTACACATATTTTCCCCATATTTATTCGTTGATTCAATAAGTATTTCAAAAATATCGTCTGTCCAAAAATGAACGAAAATTTCTAATGGAAATTCACGAGCGCTTTCAGAAATATTTAATTTTATGCCAGAACAACTGTTATCAAATTCAAAACCTCTAATATCATTCCAGTCTTCAACCCAACTATCTGTATCTGAGTAACAACCTCGTCCGATTCGTTCTAAACCAATGCCAATATTTTGCAAATTAATTGCAAATAATTGCAAATTGGTTTTTACAATTTGCAAATCACGTATGGAGTGGCAAAATAGGTTTTAAGGTAGGGGGGCTAACTTCAGGTAGCCCCCCCACCTCGTCCGATTCATTCCAAACCAATGCCAATATTTTGCAAATTAATTGCAAATAATTGCAAATTTGTTTTTACAATTTGCAAATCAAAATCCTATTTTTGGCGAATTTTTTTCCAAATTTGGTCAGCCCCCCCACCTCGTCCGATTCGTTCCAAACCAATGCCAATATTTTGCAAATTAATTGCAAATAATTTCAAATTGGTTTTTACAATTTGCAAATCAAAATCCTATTTTTGGCGAATTTTTTTCCAAATTTGGTCATGTATCATTTCAGTCATAATATTAATAATAATAATAATAATAATAATAATAATAATCCTAATCATAGTAGTAAAAACCAATAGCAATCATTAATCAGCCTTCTTTGACTTCTTCAAAAATTTAAATATAAAATAAATTGTCTTCTTTTCTATGAATAATAACAATAAGTAATAATAATAATTAATATTTATCAGCCTTCTTTGACTACTTCAAAAATGTAAATATAAAATAAATGGTCTTATTTTCTACGAATAATAATAATAAGTAATAATAGTAATTAATATTAATCAGCCTTCTTTGACTGCTTCAAAAATGTAAATATAAAATAAACAGTCTTATTCTCTACGAATAATAATAACAATAAGTTGTAATAAAATTATAGTTATAATAATAATAACAAGTAATAGTAATCAGCCTTCTTTGACTTCTTCAAAAATTTAAGTATAACATAAATGGTCTTCTTTTCAACAAATAATAATAATAATAATAATAATAATAATAATAATAATAATAATATTAATAAAATAGTTATGCATTTTTTTATTAAAAAATATTGAATAAAAATCAATTTGTTATTGAAAATATAAGTACAATATCGAGCTGACAGTATTTAAAAATGTTAATTTCTGTGCTTTTATAACCTGCTGATGTCCAACGATCGAAACTATAGTCTTTATACATAACACTTATTTTTCAATAAAATATTAATTTTTTTATTCTTTGTATAGTAAGAGAATTACATTTTTTTAATTTTGTTAATTTCATACTGTCTATTTTCTATTTATTTAAAATATATTATTATTATGTTGTACTAAACTTACTCTTCATGTTTATCCATACATTAACATATGGGTTTTAACTGATGTGTTTTTTGGGTTACGGCATGTGGTATATTTTTTTTGTAAATCATTGTGAACTTCCCAGTGTCCTCCAATACGTCGGATATATGCAACATAATGTCCCGGTACGTATACTACTGCTCCATATAACATGTATCTGAAACATTAAATTAATATCTAATTGAATAATAAACAAACAATGATTTAATTTTATAATAAAATACATACTTAAATTCATGAACTTGTATATCCAACGGAAAATCTGATATGTTTGTTTTTTTTTTCAAACATATCCGTCTCAATAAATATATGTTCATGAAGTACTTTTTTAGAAATAGCTTCATGTCCACAGTCATAGCATTCAATCATGATTTCTTTACAATAATTGTTTAAATTCTCTTGGAGATTAAAAAAATCATCACTTAATTTAATTATAACTGTTGGAGAGTTATATTATTTAACCTTACAAATCTCATTTGAACAATTTTTAATAAGTGTTGCTGATGGATTAGTTTTCAATAAAACATTAATTATATGAAGGACATTACATTCTGCATTTATTAATATTACATCATTCATATCCGAATCATTCTGAAATATTGATTTTAAAATGTCAAGACGTTTTTTATAAACTGTGGAATTAGGTCCCTGAATAGCCAAGTCCTTACAAAATGTCAAAAGTTCATTGGTACTTTGATTAATGTATTTTTGATAGTTTTTGCTGATAGTATACGCCATAGCAAGAAGAATACATACAGAGTCGAAAGCACATGTATTAGCCACTAAATATCTTTTTTTATTAATTTTAATTGGCGTTTTCATATTTCCATTGACCAATAATGTTTGATGTTTTGATCTCAAACTTTTATTTAATAATCTTTCGATTTCTGGAATTGGATCCATGTATTTTGTTCTCTTTTTTTTCTTCTTCGTCAAACTAAGATTTACCGTAGGATTAATCCCTTTTCCTCGCCAGTTTTCAATTTCACTGCTAGAACTACTTAGTGAACTTGAACTGTTCGCGCTTTCATCATTATTAGTATTGGAATCGATTTTGTTGTGACAAGCTTGTTCTGAATCGCTATCACTGATACAATTAATAGTGTCGAAAACTGAATTAAGACTTCGTTTGTAGTTTAAACTGTTGTCACTTGTTTTTAAAGAAATAGTTGTGATTTTAACATCTGAACAACTATCATTTTTCAAATTATTTTCATAAGATTTATCACTGTCAGCGATATCCTGGGATTTATTAGAATAATTAGTATCAATATTACTAAAACTTATTTCTTTTACAGGCATTTCACTATTATACTCTTTTTTATCGTCACTAACATATCTTAATTGCTTACTCCGAAATAATTTGCTATGTTCATTAATACCATGGATATGCCTTATAACAAATCGGTCAGCAGTCATGGGCCTTTCAGCAAATCTTAATATTTCATTTTTTAATGAATTGAAATCATTTTCAACTGATGAACTACTTGCAATAATAAAGGGTGATTTAAATGTATCTTTGATTACTGCAGTCCATAACGGAAAATCATAGCAATACCGTTTCAAATCTTTTATTAATCCTGGTATGTAATATGCCGAATCTCTATCACCCTCAACTGAAGCATCTATAACACATTCATTTTCTATCCCGTTAATGTAAGATATTACCTTATCTTGTTCATCGAATTTTATTTGATTTATCTCCTCAAATTGATCCATATCTTGACTCTGCAATTCTTCAGCGTCATATCCATCGTTATATGACGTAGTATCTTTCATTAATGACAGTAAATAAAGTCGACAATGTTCTGAAGGGTTTGGCTTGGTGTTACCTTCATCCATCCAACCATCTGTGGGACTTAAAATAACAGTCATTAAAGATCGCAATATTTTTGTAAAGGTTTCCAAACTCGTTGAAGTTAACATAAGTCTGAATCCTCTGACATAAAATTCTTTCAAACGCTTATTTTTTATACCGCTCAGAAGTTTCAAACGGCAAAATGTTTTAATCATATGAGCCACGTCAATTCGTATGAAACATGGTGGTACGTAACAAATAGAACCAGTGAGTATTAAAAAACATTTTTCAACGTATGATCTAAGATTGCTTGAACAAAATGATCTACTCATGGCACCAAGTAGAGCTTTTGAGTAATCTGAAACCACCTCGTTTGGTGGATTTGCTCCAGATTTCATCCACATATCGAGCCAAAAAGTTATAGTGATTGTGTCATGCCTTTCAGATATCATTTGACTCATAGGAAAATGTAGTACCGAGAAACTTATAAAGCTTTAAACTTTTTTAGTGCATGAATGCCTGGTAATTTAAGACGTTTTTTTTCTGGGTGCAGTATACCTAAACAACGCGATCGATTATTGTTAGACGATCGTCGAGATAAAAAGAGAAATAATAAGAAAATAACGTTAACTGATGATATATTTTAACCCTGATGTGTTGGCGCCGAAAATAGTTATAATTCCTGACCGATAACATCACCCAACAACTACTCATAATCCACTTGAAATGGACAAATATTATGTACACAATGTGCAAATAATTTAGTTTATAATTAGGATAGTTTTATTTTAACGTAGGGTCATGTAAATACAATGTATTATGTATAACTTATAATATATTGTTAATACTACAGGTACGTATAGTGACTAATGCGGCCTTTGCTGTCAAGGTTGTTTTAAAAATCAATACATTATTTTATAGTGAATTAAATGTATAACAATTCCATTAACATAATATGGCGATACATTTTAATTTTATTCCGTTGATTATGGTTCATGCTATATTATATCATATTCATACTACATAATAACCAGCTGTGGTGTCCGAGTGGTTAAGGAGTTGGACTTGAAATCCAATGGGCTTTGCCCGCACAGGTTCGAACCCTGTCCGCAGCGAAAACTGGTAACGTAAATTTTTGCAACTTTTTTCGAACTCCACCGCCAGTTATCACAGTACCTATCACGTCGAGGTCACCAATGTGGAGGTTTGGTCGTTAGCGCATGAACCTCCAACGACAGTTTCAGGATTGATAGCTGGTTTTCTACCCGGTTTACTCATGATTTTCTATACATAAAAACGACTGATTAGTCCATATTGAATTATTTTTGCTGCTACAAAATATTTTAGTTGAAAAAATTGTTGAACCCCACACCCTAACAAAAGTATAAAATATGCCACTGTCCAATCATGAGACCATGACGGATAGCTGTAGTTATACTGTATATTAATTATTATAAATGCATGCAAGATTTTACGTACCTATTTAAATCTTCTATGAATTGCAGCTCGCACACCGATGAAAAATAATATTATTCACTGACTGCCACTCAACAAATGACGTGGTAAAGAAAATAATTTTCATGAAACGTAAAATATATTTTTAATTATTTTTACATTATAATATTATAACATTATAATATTGGATGGCCAATGAACGTTTGATACCGGTTTCAAGTTATTATGTGAATACAATAGACTTACCGCCATGTGCACGGGCGGCGTTTGTTTGTCTTTTACGGCTTATCTAGAATTTTGGCTTTCGACTTCACGGCCATGCCACTATTTCCGAGATATACAGAACGAATACCAAACCGTATACAATTTGGGAGAATATTTTGTAGAATCTTAAAAATATATTAACACATTTTACACCGTTCACACCAAACGACCAAATCATCAAATGTTAATGCGCAATTTGAAATCAAAATCAAAAACATAAAAAAATGGATTTATGCGATATAATCATAAATCTAGTTTCGATTGCACAAATTTTCTAAATAGGATTAATGTATTCTATCTAATATCTCTGCATTCATTGATTTCATAAGCAATTGCTGATTTTCCCTTTCCTAAACATATAAGTATAAAATAAAATAATACAAAAGTATTATTTTTGATACTCATATGTTATGAGTCATACCTAACATATTATGATCTATCATTATTTTATAAAATATTTATTTATTTTGATTGGTAATTTAAGAAAATAATTATATTTTTACAATTAGTATTACATTTTAACAATAAAATTACTTAAAATGACACTTTTTCTGTCATACGTAAACATGATATTAATTATTAATTCAAGAGTATAAAGCCCTCTGAATTCACAAAAAAAACAGAATATACTCGTATTAATGATTTTTTTTTAATATTAGATAAGTGAGATAGTGTGGGTAAGAAATAAGAAGTAGCAAGACAATTAATTTAAAAAAACATTCAAATTTGCATAAGTTAAAAAAATTCACAAAAAAAACAGAATATACTCGTATTAATGATTTTTTTTTAATATTAGATAAGTGAGATAGTGTGGGTAAGAAATAAGAAATAGCAAGACAATTAATTTAAAAAAACATTCAAATTTGCATAAGTTAAAAAATTTCATTCTAACTTTAATCTAACCAAAATTGGTAAAAAATTCGCAAACAGTTTTGAGAAAACCAATTTGCAAAATATTGGCATTGGTTTGGAATGAATCGGACGAGGTGGGGGGGCTGCCTGAAGTTAGCCCCCCTACCTTAAAACCTATTTTGCCACTCCATACGTGATTTGCAAATTGTAAAATTGTTATTCTGGTTTCATTGTTTCAGTTTCATGAACATTTTCACTAGTCATGCACGTTTTTAGTTTTTACTGAGTGAATTATGCTCTATCATACTTAAAATACTAGTGCTAGTTTAAAAAACAATATTTTTTTCGAATTTTTCCACGTACTGAAATAAAGTAAGTTGGTAGAAACATATTTTTTAAACTAATCAATAAAACAAAATCATACTTTAAATTATACTTTATACCCAATAACGACGTTTTTTTGAAATTTTTTTTTGACGTGCCCACCACCAAAGCAAAATCACGTCGTCCTCGTCAGACAACATTTTGAAAACTAATCATATTTCGTTTATTCTATAGTTTCATTGTTTAAGTTTCTTCAATATACAGATCAACGTGAAACTAGTTTCTGAAACCGATTGCATATAAAAAGTTGCGTGATTATAATTTCTCTGGTGTGCGGCCCGCCTAAGGCGATAGCCGATTCGACGTTGTTTTTATCAATTATATTTTATTTTCGTGATTCTATTACTTACAATTACAAATAATGTTATACATATTCTTTAATCCTTATCATAACAATATTCTGCTTAATGCTTATTAGTTATTAGTATACCGCGACACTGCGACAGTGCAACTTGTGTTACGAGTGTAACGACGTCTTTATTTATTTTTGTTATAATTGTTCAAATTATTAAATCACAATGAGTGATGGTAGAAAAAGGAAAAGTGGTGCAAGATACAAAAAGCTGCGAGAAGAGCATGAAGAAAAAGAGAAAAGGGTTATTCAAAAAATAAGAAAACTCGATACTTTTTTCACAAATTTAAAAACAGGTAAAAACAATTTACTCTATATTTCTATAAAATAAATATATTTTTTTAAATTTTTGATGACACGTTCACTGCGGTTAGGTTAACCTGCCAATAAATTGGCGTCATCCGCACAATATTTTACAATACAATGTGTTTCAGCCGACGCTTGAACAAAATAATATTAATTAAATTATATCAATTATATAATATCGCCCTCGTACCACTTCGCCACCGATCGATTCGTAGTCGCAAATCGACGTTTTTTTTATAATATTAGATGTTTTAAAATTATTTGATATATCACAGTCGCGAATCGCAGTTGTATTATTTTATTATTTTTGTGCGCCAATCGGCATTTCTTATTTGTATTATTGTACCTAACTCCGTGGTGTTAAGTGTGCGAAATTATATTATAATATATTAATATAGGTAATATAGGAATGTGTATTGTAATATGATGCGCAGTGAACGTTTCAAAAATAAATATGCACGAAAAAATGCTAAATTTATTACTGAATATTATTATATTTATATAGACTCATCTACTTCAACTACTACTCTCACATTAACCACAAGTACTATTTCTTTAACTACAAGTACGTCAACGAATTCAACTTGTCTTCCTAATACTGAATTAGATATTACGCCTAGCCCTACCATTTTGTCCGTTTCAACACCTTTAGAGCTAGAGAAAGGAAACCATGCAGGTGATGCTAGAAATCTGATTTCAATAGATATAGCTAAATGTACAGCCCCGAAATCTCTAGTATCTCTTGATGATATAACTGTAAATACAGATCCTGCCAAATGGATAATAAACGAGACGACAATAGACCAACTACTTTCGAGAGACATCGATCAGAACATACCCGAAGATTTTTCTGTCACTAGAAGTTATTACTCCTCAGTAAGTGGATATCGGTCATTGACAAAACTTGCATTTGAGAGAAAAATAAAAAATGGAAAACTGGAAAAAATGGAAAAGCCGAACAAAAATATTTTAATAAATTTATTATATAATATTTATAATATTTTAATAATATTTGACGATTGTATCAAATTTAATATAATAAAGAATTATTAAACTAACAATGTATTTCTATATGTATTTTGTTTTAAAAAAAAGTATATAATGAAAGGGCGGCAAATGCCCTGCTTGTAGGCGGCAAATTGCTTAATCCGCCACTGCTGAGTAATTATCATCACTAGACTCACTTGTAGTTTCATCCACAGATATATCTTCCATCTGAATCAAATATACCATTTACGGGTGGTTGATTGTGAGAACTAGATCATTCAGGTGGTGCAGACACGTCATATTCTTCGTCTGAAACAAACGAACCACATACGGGTGGCATAGAACGAGCATGGGACAAACTAGATTGTCCAGGACCATAGTCTGGATCGACATCCAAATCGTCGAATGAAACCGAACTCGAATCACTTACTTGCTCATCTAAATAGCTTTGAACTTTATTGAGCTCTCTGCGGTTCATATTAAAATGTACTATAAAAAACAATAATAATAATAATATGTAAGAAAAACGAGACCAAAATACGTATTCCTACTCGGCACTCGCTACAATGGAAAAATACGACTAATATTGTTCTGTAATTCTACTCAACACGATATAACACATTACGTCCTATTGCAGTAACGCCACCTTACCTAACAATATCATATTACTGCTATAGCAGTACTGTTCGTCAATGTGTTAAGTATTATTATTATGTTATGTTTTACTCTAAAATTGTATTGATCTAATATGCTGAATAAAAATGATAATATGTTTATTAATTTAATGTTCCTCAATTTTGTGAGCATACATTTTATTATTGTTTTAAACCCGTACTTACATTTTACTAAATGTTTATTTTGCTAACCATGATGTAGAATTAATTTTTTATTATTTATTTTGTAGGTACCTAATTATATTTGAATTCAAAGAAAACTATAGTTAATTACTTACCTAGTTAAAATGTACCTAGTAGAAAATATTTAAAAAAAAATGATACATTGTAATACCTAATTGTTATTTTTATTAAATTAGGTAAGAAAAACTGCAATATTTCATAGTTTGTAAGTAAGTTTATCCTTAAGTTTTGATAAATACTTATACAGGTAATACAAGTGTCAAAAAGTATTCTTTGTATTTATTTTATTTGTAATGTTGTAATTTAGTTCTTCATTCAACTTAAATAAAAATAATTGGTAAATAATACTTATATATCCCTAATTATTCTGATTTTTGCGATATAAACATTTCATTAAAATGTATTGTGTTAAAGGTTTAACTATACAATATATTTTGTAAATATTTATTTAAAATATAATACATGGCATTTGTACACTTTGAATAAATTGTGATTAATATTAACTATAATTAACGAATATATAAAAATGTACAATTGGCTGGCAATAAACGATAATAAAAAAATAATAGAGGATGCTTACAGAGGCGGCCCAAAATTACACCCAAAACATGCAATAATATGCTCTATTAAACTATATATTATTATTACTATTATTGAGAAACAGATTTGTATCTCAGTAAGTATGTTTTGCTGTGTAGCAAAAAAAAAACATGCATATGCATGAGCTTACGAGCCCTGATTATCACTATCTATTGAACTAATTAGTAATTGACATACTCGGTGTCTCTTGGTCTTGTAAAAATTACATTTCATTATAATACCATAAACATGGCTCATTTATGATCAGAGTTACTACCAGAATGTTTTGAGCTTGTAACTTATTAATGTAACAATATGAAAAAATAATAAATATGTACTTTTTTGATATAGATACATATTTATAAAGTTTCTTGGCATTAGGTCATATAAAATTTGGTATAAACATTTGAATTTTAACGTAATACATTTTTTACTATAATAATAATATAAGTATATATATTTTTGTTTCGTTTGGAATTATCCTTAGATTTCATTTTCAAAAGGCAGACCTCGATATAACTAAATACATTTGATTATAAACAAACGTTCTTCCAGTTTGGTTGACACAATGCTTGTGTATAGAAAAATAATACAGCGGAAATTAATATAGTGTAAAATATAAACCTTCTAACTATTCACAAGTAGCTAAACATGTGTTGTTTCACATTCAAACCGATATGATACCAAATATTGCTTATTTTTGCACAATATCATATCCAAACATAGGACAATATTGGGTATTGCGCAATAAATTTCCAACCAGGTTTGATTTCTTCAATATGTTGTACAATTGTTCAACATCTTGTAATATTGTCTAATCATACTGACGCGGCACTAAGTTCGTCCTCGGGCGCCCTTTATGGGTCGGAAACACGTATATGGTCAGTGACATCCATTACAATCTTAAATTATATTGTGGGTGCCCACATCACCTATCTTAATACTAAACATTTAACTCAGCCCACTGACCACGTGTAGGAAAACTGACAGAATAATATGAACTGATGTAAGACGATTGTACAGCACTCGGCGACCGTCCTGATGAGCGTTCCCAGCTGGTATTTCGAATTTTCGCCTCAATGGTCACAGCAACGGCACATAACGCTGAGGGCTCGTGTTCACACGAGGTTGCTTGTAGACAGTGTTGAATTCAGACATTTTTTCTAGGGGGGGGCTCCCGTTTTTTAGTCGTTGGTCATACTTTTTGGTATTATTAATTAAACTAGCTTGAGTGCAACTCCTTGTAAGTATAACTTTTTTCAGTGGGATACTTTGGATGTTGCATACTTGGTTGTATGTGCTATCTTTTATTTAGCCAAAAAATAAATTCCGCGTAAAAGAATTAAAAAATGTTTTCTATTAATTTTACATTCTTCGGAACTTTGATTTATAATTTGACTGTAAACAGGATTTTTCGAGGCCTGTAAAGTAAGTCTTTCTTGCTCTACACTACAAATATGTGAAGCAGAATTTTTATGTTTATTCAATTTACCATCTTTTCCCAGGGCTTTTTTATAATTTATAAATGGTGTATTGATAGATTTTCCTCCAGTGATAACGTAATGTGCCAATAATACGGAATCATTTACAGCATGTTTTTCACATAATTTACAAAAAGCCCCGTCACGTTGAATATCAAAATAAAGCCACGGGAAATCATTTTCCCATTTTTTACTATATAACCGTATTATTCAATATTATTAGTATTAGTCAATTCATCTTCATCTGTATCACGATGAAATTCTTGGTGTTCTGAAGTTTTAACTATTTTATTTTGTGACAAAATAATCTGTTATACTCCTTTTAGCCATTTTACGAAACAACATTCAACTACAAACAACTGTGCGCAAATGAACAATCTATTAGTTATTATCGAAATGTGTATATTCCATGATACAATTTATTAACAATAAAGTAATAATAGTAGGTACCGGTAGGTTGCTTTATATCGTAATCTAGCTATCATAAATCTTATTTATTCTCATTATCTCGTTATATTATAATATCTCAGTATTTCATATAATTTCGGAAAAATATACGATTAGATAGGTATTATTAGGTGTTTTAATGTAAAATGGATAAATTGTATGATATGCATTATTGAAGATAATAAAATCGTAACGAGTATTAAATATTTAATAAATATACTTTTTTCACATTAAAATTATCAGGGGGGACAAATACCCCTCCCCCCTCCCCTGAAATATACCTGGATTCAACACTGCTTGTAGAACGTCACACACGGAACGCACCTACGCGGAGAACTGGAACGCGCACGTTGCACTGAGGTCTGAGTTCAACCGCTCGAAAAAGACAAAAAGCCGGTTATGTGGTTACGGTTATGTTACGTGGCGACCCAACGGCCAAGCTCACGGCAGACAAATAGGCGCCGGACCACAGAGGTGGAAAGCGGCACTGGGAGCTTCTATAGTCGATTCAAAATGAGATGATGACTCGGCGGCCAAGTTGTGCGCATGGGCGTGGCTTTTGTTGCGGACGGGAGCTCTAATTAGTCTATCGACTGCCGATGTGTGTAAATAATTTAAAAATAAATATAAAGTTTTCCCAATTTTCGCTGGTTAGAACGTTGCTTCGGTCACGTGATCGATGCTTGTGGAGGGAGTATGACCGGCGGCTGACCAAAACTGGTCGCCGCCGAGTCATCATCTCATTTTGAATCGACTATATTGTACTATATTGTACACCCGAAACTTGGACGATCCGTGCTCTTGGCGGCAACCTCGTTCCGCGTTCGAACAATGGACCTTATGCCTCCCATACACTACGATGAAACACATGACAGTTATTTCTTGGTCCTTTAGAAACATCACATTTTTAAAGTACCACAAATGTGGGATATACAGTATACACATCTTCTCCTGCTCCTGGCCTCTGTGGATCTTTATTTTTTTTTTAATTCTTTGCGTCAAACAACCTCGCATTGAATAAATGTTATTCTTAAACATTTGAATAGTATCATCTGCTTCCACTTCTCTCATTTTTTATTACTCTTCAATAAATTCAACTAAAAATGTTTTATTCATTTTGAAATAACGTATGACATTAATATGCAAATATATCGTAATCAAATAATTCACTTTTCAAATTGATGTTGGAATTAAAAATTTGTATGTAGTATGAATTATGATATGCAGTATGACACGTGCGCGAAGCAAATAAACACGTCGGTTTTTGTCGGAAAGTCCACGAATTACGATTGAAAACGACAACCGGCAAACCCGTCGTACTTAAAAATCAAGACTCATTTATAATTCATTTAAAATCAAGACTCGACAGAAATAAAAACCGTCGTGTTTCATCGTAGTTTATGGGAGGCTGTATGGAATAATCCGTGAAACGGAAACGATAACGTTGATAGTGGTTAACACTCCGCTCTGGCGACGACGCTTCGAGAATATTCGAAGTCATATCACGATAACCACGATAAAATAATAACAATACGTGTACGATCATAATGGTTATTATCGTACGGTTGGTACGGAAAATTAGGCCCGTTTCACACGCGCCACTTTACGTGTCGCCACAGAAAACACACAGTGGCGCCACTGATAAAAATGCATAATTTTAAATGATGCTTTCACATGGTGTGTCGCCACAAAATTGTGGTGCCACAGACGGGTTTATGTGGTCGGTCCTCGCTAGAAATCGCGCCACAGTTAGTGATACATTGAAACAGTACGTTCATTTCATACGGACCACACCACAAACGACCACAAGTCGTCGTAGTAGTAGCTAGTTCTAGTATCTTCTAGAAGCCCCCCCCCCCAAAATTCGAGAAATAGAATAATCTGGAATATTCTTCAAAAAGAACCAATTTATAGGTAACAATATGCACTACACAGTTGCGTGGCATGAAACTTAGTGGCTTTAAGGGGATTGCAAGTGGGTCATTTCTAAGGGGTTCAGAATAGGCAATAATACACAGATTTTATAAGTCCGTGCGCGCGAGACGTATGCATGTGTGCGTAGTAAACGATCATTAGTATTCGTGTTGACTTGACGGGCGCAGAGGCCCGGCGATAATAGATTCCGAGTAGTCAGAGATCGGCTATTAGATATTAGATACCATAATTAACAGAAGTGTTGAGACCGCACTGCCGCATTGTTATAGTTCGTTATTTGTTTCACACATTTTCACCGATCGGTGGCGGACAGTTATTTTAGCCAAAACATCCAATTTTTTATTCCATCATACTGATCGATGTAGTAATGCGATAATACTTTTTAAAACTGATTTGAATTTGTTATTATGTCTACTTGAGATCGGTCAGTCTATTTTCCCCAATGTCATCCCCCTAATAACTAAAAATTTAGTTAGAATATTTTTAAATTTCGGGATTTTCAAACGTTGATTATTCGGAATATAAATCAAAAATCTTAAAATGTAAACTGACCGATCTCAAATATACATTATAAATTTATAACAAATTCAAATTAATTTTCAAAAATGTTATCGCATTATTGGATCGATCGGTAGGATGGACCAAAAATACATAGTTTTAGTAAAAAAAAACACACGTTCTGGATCGTTCATGCGCGCGACAGTGCGGCAGTGACTTGTACTCGTGCGTGCCGCGTGCGGAAAAGTTCCTCCGCCACTACTGTTCGGCGTTCCTTCACCTATATCGCATGCCACGGTCAGCGATGGATAGATAATAAATCGTAATTATACTATTCTAGGTATTACTACGGTACAGTTATAACTTATAAGATTTATAAGATATCTTGCGTTATATTGATAATTTTGGTATGAATGAAAATTAATGAAATATAATATAATAATATAACATGAAAATATGAAATATTGTTCATTTGAGCTTCGCCTCACGTCATCACTACACTTGGACATGGTAAATGTATTTTTTCGCTAGTGTAAAATCATCATAATGAAAAAGTTGAACTTTTAAAACAAGATATATTGAACAGCCATGTATTTGGAGATCATTCTAATTGTGCCAAGTATAAAAATTTAAAACAAATTAAATGATACTTTTTTTTACCTGCAATTGTTTAAAATGATGTATTTATATTTTATATACTCGTAGTTACTTTTGTAATGGTCCTAAAGAAAGTTAAAAAAAAGTTCAAAGTTAAAAAATTTTGAAAGTTAAAATTGAACCAGCAGGGCTATTTATACACACAAAACTTAATTATTTAGCCGCAAGTCCCGATGGACTAATAGGCAAAGACGCAATAGTTGAAATTAAGTGAAATGACCCATTTGCAATCCCCGGCCGTGCCCATCGGTCTTCGCACTCGAGTTTTTCGTCGCGCAATCAAACCTAATGGCGCCGTCCGTGCGCTCGCGTTCCGCGGTGAGACGACATCAGCTCATCAAAACGGTACGTCAACAACAACAATCGACACTGGGAATCTCGGCACACGGCCGTGGTTCAAGTAAACGCAACGTTTGTTTTTGTACCCCGCACACGGGATCGAGTGCGACTGCCGCGAGGCGCGAATACGGTTATGGATGACAAAAAATATAAAAATAAATGTCCGCTCGGTGCCTACGCTCCGCTCTCGGCACTCGAGCGAACGTGCTTTGACGCGACGTACGTTCTGCCGTAGTTGTCGTCGGTACCGACCGCCATGACTTCGGACCGGCATCGAAGAGTACTCGGCACAAAACGTCGGCGAGCTCTGTGCGCACCGCACGCTGTTGTATTACTCTTCGGATTTTTACCGAATGGAACGGCCGAAGTACACGTTCGTCGCGGCGCGGTGGTCTAACCACTACAGTCGAACAGACCTCGCCGGCCCGAATAAATAAATAGGTGGTTGTCCAAAAACGACTGTTTGGGCCGGGTGCACCAAATATTATGGTGCGCTTCTCGGGCAATCAAAAACTTCGCGCGCTACCACCAATCGACCTGTGTGTTCATGTGTGTATAAATGTAATAGCAACTCAATCGGTGTGGACGGGATTGTCGTCGAGTGCAAGTGTGCAGTGTGGTGTGTAAATGTGTATATATGTGTGTGTGTATCCTTAATTAAATAGACCTTTTAATTTGATGAATTAAATAAATGTATAATAATATAATAAGTAGAATTTATATAACTCACTGTTGTCGGCGCGCAGTCTGGCCAGCTGCAACTACCTATTTTACAAATATAATTCACACAAAACAATAACTTAATGGCTAATAAAATAATAATAATATAATACAATAATAAAAATTTACGAAATGCCGCCGTGTGTGACTGTGTGTACGGCTGTGTAAACTGTAAATAATAAAAGATGATTTTAGCTAAAACGCCGCCGTGCGTGTACGGCGGTATGATTTATAGAAAAAATAATAACAATTGCAATAAGTTGAACGCCGCCGTGTGTGTACGGCGCGGAGGTTTAAACCAGGCCCGTGCGCAAGGGGGAGGGGTTAAAACCCCCCCATGGTCGAAAAAATCGTGTTTTTCATTATTGATCTATCACCTATATATATTATTTTCTAATCTTATTTGTAATAAATAATAATGCATAGCATAATTGTACAATACTATAATAATTTAATATAGTGTTGTCTTCACGTTTGCTGTTTATCGACTTTCATCATAGTTGCCGTTATCGATAAAATATAATGACAATAAAATTTGTATTTTATAGTATTGTTAAAAAATATTTTTAATATAGATACTTACAAAATTATTAAAAAATATAAATATGTTATAATACTGTTTGCTGATTATTGATGTATCTGTGTTATACATTTTTTTTTCAAAACACCCCCCATTCTGAAATCCTGCGCACGGGTCTGGTTAAAACTATATAATAATATAAAAATCACTAAAAACTGTATAATAATTATGGACCGATGGTTGTCGAGCCGTTGACAGAACGACACAACAAAAAAATTGTCGTACAATGGTTATCGGTTATATAACAATATTGATAGTAGCTAATAAATCACAATACACAAAAACTAAAATAACTCGCGTGTGTATATGTATATGTGTGTGTGTGTGTGTGTGTGGTACGGTTGGTGGTTTAATTAATGTCCACTATATGTATATAATAACAACTCATTACCTTGGAGGCGACACAGGTAATTGCAATGTTAATTACCAAATCCCAAATGAATCAAACGAGGAAGGCAAAGATTACTCGGAAGGTATGAATACATTTCTATGCGAGTCTAACACTAGTAACTCCACGATGTACTGTAGATTTCAGTTAATCAAAGAACAGTTTTTTTTTCTGAAAATTATATACTGCGGATTTAAGATGGAGTTTAGAGGTATCAATTATATATAAATATATTATTATTTCAACCATTTACTGGTTTACAATTTTAAAATATTTTTATTACTTATAGAGGTATACTCGTAAATTATATACGAGTACATTATTATTTCAACTAATAACTCGATATACATTTTTTTCATAAAAATAAAATAATTTAATTTGTTTTTTACATAATCTAAGTATAACATTTTATGTTTAGAATCGAGATCGATTATTATTGATATTTTTCTTGTTTGATTGAACTTCTGGGTGGTGTAACTGGTCTGCCAGTTAACAATCCTCCATACGCGTACTTTCGTTTATCGTCCGGCTAAAATAAAAATAATAGATTACAATTTGCAGTAATTCAATAAAATGTAACATATATTTTTTTGTATATATTTATAGTAAATAAAAAATATTAAGCGCAGAAGAATCACCGTTATTTAATTTACTAATTACATTTAAATATAGTTTTATATTTTTAAAAGAAAACCACTGTCGTTTAATACAGTTATTTTGTATGAAAATTATTTTTTCAAACAAAAAATACCTCCACGATCTGGAATGAGCACAAAAGAGATTCATTAATAGACATAATTGCTCCAGCGTTATCAAACTCCCCACAGTAATTTGGAGCTGAAAATATAGTCACCAACTGCCGCCTAGCAAAGAACTCGTAACCATCCTCAACAACCTGAAAACAAAAATATAAATTACTCAACATAAAAACTATACATAAGTATTTAATTATAAGTAAATAGTATAAACTATGTTAGTACTAGTATGTATTAACCTGGTGAGCTCTGCATATGAGGTCGAAATCATGTTTAAGTAAGAATTTAGTAACGACCTCAGCACCGAATGTAAATGATATACCTCTATCATTTTCGCCCCAACCTGTTGTATTCTAAATAATATTACGATTATAACCATAATTATTATTAATAAATATTATTATGTTTATTATTAATAATTAAAACATTACTTGATCGGGATCCGACCAGAGTAAATCACATAACAGACCATGGTCAGGTATATCTGTAGGCCTTGTAATCCGTTTAATTTGTTCCATTGATTGTAAATCGGGACTTAGACCACCATGACAACAGAAAATCTTTTCGTCCACAATTGCTGCCACGGGCATACAGTTGAAACAATCCGTAAATAGTTTCCAAATTTTAGTGTTATATCGTCGTTTGCCTCCAAATTAATAAAAAACAACGATTAATTGATGTAATTATACAACTAAAAAGTAATTTAATGCTTACATTCATCATAAAATCCATATATTCTATTTAAACTTGCGCATTCATGATTACCACGCAGGAGAAAAAAATTTATAGGGTATCTAATTTTATATGCTAGCAACAAGCATATCGTCTCTAGACCTTGTTTACCACGATCGACATAATCACCCAAAAATAAGTAATTTGAATCAGGCGGAAAACCTCCTTTCCCAAATAATCGTAGTAAATCAGTATATTGACCGTGAATATCACCTTAAAAAAATCATTGTAAATCACAAAAGTAATAAAAGCTATTTTTTTTTACTTTTTTAATAAATTAAATTGTAAAATTATAAATTCTAAGCTATTAAATCACAAACAAAAGTAAAACACAAATACTAAAAATATTTGATTATTGTTTTGCATTATTGGAGGCTTAATACCTATTTATTTAATACCTCAAGTTGTCTAATGTCATATAAGCTTACCACATATTTTCAACGGCGTTCCGTTCTTAAAGATACGGGTGGGTGGGAGGGTCGAAAAAAATGTTGTTGCTACACAATTTAATTTAGTATTGTGTGCGCCACCGTACAGCGGGCCGATATAGATACACAATACGAGTACAATTACAAATCCACCACCGACGCTTGTCAAACATCGACATGGACGTTCAAACCACTTATCAATCGCCAAGCGTTGCACGAAATATTTCGGTCTCAACCGAAGACCGCAAGCTTGGTTTCAAACCGTTGCGCAACTACTCAATCCATTCCACACACGATCACAATGTTTTCGCAAATTGATCGTGTATGAGGGTTGAAAAACTACAATATTCTCAACGTTCTTAGAAAGGTTGTTAGGACGCGGCAATAATTCACACACGAATACGACAATAATGCACAAATATCGGCCTTTTTGGTTACATAATAGTTCAACTTATGATTAAATGTGCGTGTCGTGTGATTGTCTGCGAGCAGTGCCGGGTTAACGAATATGCCGCCCTTTATAAACCTGTACACAGGCCCACGCCTAGGGCGGCATTTTTTAGAGGCGGCATTTAACATTTATGTATACTAGATAATTTTTAAAAAGATTCCTAGTACCTACTTATATAAAATCGTGTGTAGTGAAAAATAAAAATCAATAAAAAAATATAAAATTTGGTCAGTATGATACTATGATCGGACAAACATAAATGTGTGTTTACGCTTTTGGTCGACCGTCGACCGTAGCAAGTTGCGGTGTTCTCTTGACGGTTTTTAATCGGTTCTGTGAATCAGTTTTGTCTGGCACCGATAACGTGTTTTGTTGTTTTCAATTTTAACTATACTACGCTATAATAATAATATGGTCTTTCTTTTTACTAATAATACGCTGAACGCTAATTCACGTAATAATTCTGGTAGGCGATTCGATATAAATATCTAATATAATATTCAAAACTTTCGTTTTCACCGTTAATAATTTGCCGCCCCTAAAAAATTGCCGCCCGGGGCAACTGGCCCCTTTGCCCCCCCCCCCTAACCCGGCACTGTCTGCGAGTAGATAAGTCGGTCGGCGGTGACTTAATTGGGTAATAATACTTAGGGCCCTTTCACACGCAGCCACTCGGCAGCGCTACTGAGAAGCTCTGCTGTTGGAAAAACATTAGTTTATATAGATGGTTTCACACACGACCACGGCCACTGATTTGAAGCGCCACAGACGGTGTCAGTTGTTGACTTCGCCGCAGAACGCAGTCGCAGTCGCGCTTCTCGTAATAGAACAAATTTTTAGATTGGGGGTTTCAAACGTGACTGCAATCGCGCGACTATTTTTGCAGCCCGTTGGTAGCGCGTCAGTAGCGCGTTAGTAGCGCGATTAATCAGTGTTTGATAAAACGATATTATCTACTGTCATATCTACTGATAATACTGACACTTTCGCAGTGCCACTGACGCGCTTCTAAAAAATATTCAACGCTACTGACGCGCTGCTAAGAAACGCTGTAGAGTGGCTGCGTGTGAAAGGGCCCTTAATCTTTATTGTTGCCGATATTGGGCGGCACCAGCTTGTCACCGACGTTATTCTCGGTAGGAGCGGTCGGAACGGCGAACGTTGTACAGCCGTCGGCCGTACTTTATACCTATTTCAAGAATACCAAACGGCAAATATATATTTTCTTAATCGCACGCGAAGAAACGCGGGCTTATCACGATTTCAAGAATCGATATAGTCGATAAAGTATCACAGTAGGTATCAATAGCGTGTCACGTGACACCGCATAGATAATCAGGAAAGACATTCATCAATCATTATTTATAGACACGGAGGAGGAAAACGATCGATGCATTTCAGATTTACTGATTACTCGCCCGTATAACCGGTTTAGCACGCGCTAAATAAACAATAATCGTTGTTGTTAACCTAACATTGTTATAATTATGATTTCAGTCCCGCTGCAACGGTCTCTTTGAGTTTTCCGCCGCGCGAAATCACGGTGTCCACGTGCTTGTCCGTCGCTCGCCGCGACCGTTCTGAAGTTCTTTCCCCGACCAGTCGTTTCTTGGACATTTTTCCGCTTTTGGACGTCAGTGCCTGGCAAAATGTCCGCCCGTGACCAGCCGGGTCCGTCGGTCTGCGCCGACGACGAATTGTCCGCCCGTGACCGGCCGGGTCCGTCGGTCGGCCGCGTGTTCGCCAATGACGAATTGTCCGCGTACGAACGCGACAGGTTGAAGAACATCAAGGACATATACGAACAGGTTCGTGTTGTTTATATCGTTGATTAAGCGCGCGCATGTGTCGACAAACTGCGATTTCGCGTTGCGAATACATCGTCACGCCAGTCGTACCCGTCGGCATTGTAACTCGAGTTGCCGTCAATCGGTCGGGATCTACACTGAAACGTGTTGTATTGGGTGTTATTTCGAACGTTCCCGCCCCAGACTAAAAATGCGACTGGATTATATTTCTTCTGTCTTTTCGACCCGTAATGATTTAGAGCAGTGGTCTTCAACTGGTGGGTCGCATAAGCATTAAAATTGGGTCGCGATAAGTCTTCTTTTTTTTTAAAAAAAATAATGTTTGTAAAATTGTATAAAGTATAAAAATCATTTTTCAATTATTTTACGTAAAATATTAATAAACATAGTTACAGATTAAAAATGATTGTAATATATTATGTATCAACAATATTATATAATTTATATTCTATAATATAATATTAAAATAGATATCAAATCGCAGTATATTTTTCATACACTGGTATGATCTTACGTGGTATGACGTTCAATATAATAATTTATGACTTTTGATTTTTTTTGTTTCCTACAAAGCTTACGTGGCAGTTGGTCGCAAAAAAATGTAGGCCTAAAAAAGTGGGTTGCGAGTCCAAAAAGGTTGTAGACCACTGATTTAGAGGAATTATGATAATCTGATTACTACATTACTGTGTATGAAATGTGTAGTACAAACAAATTTATGTTATACATACTTATGATTCCTATCGTTTATGTGTTAAAATGTTTCTATTCATTTGTGCCCTACATGATAGTGTTTTTCTTAGCATGCTTTTCTTGAACCTAGGGCCTGTGACTGATCTACAGGAGCACTTGTTGTAGGTTCTGCGTTAGTTGCATTAAATGTTATAATTTTTCTGTTTATTACATTGTACCAATTAAAACGATAAAATGTATAATTATCAGTAAAGACCGGATTTATATGCATTTTAAATTGTAAAATATGCATGCAAACATGCACTAAAAAAAGTCAAAATATGCAAGGAAAAAATGCAAAACATGCAAAATAAAATTTCAATTTTATATTTGATTTTAATTTTGCAGTGATAATTATTTATTAATTTTATTACATTTTTCATAAACAAAAAGTTACATGTATAATATAGTACAAAAATTTAATTTTTTATTAAATTGTAATTTAATTTTTAAACATTGATATATTGTAAAAAATATTTTATTAAAATTAAATAGTAGATACATTGGTGATATACTGATATAAATAGGAAAAAAGTACGAACAATTTTATTGAAGGTAGTAAATTATTAATTTGAAAAACAATAAGTTATCAAAGTATGTTCCATGTTTATTTCCGTGAAATTATGACGGCGATCTGTTAGAATGTACTTGTATGATGAAAAACTGCGTTCGACATCAACACTGGTGATTGGAGCATATTTAAAATTTGCTAGTATATCCGGCGAATAATTTGGAACAGATAAATCGTCGAAATTAGCACTGTCACCTTGAAGTATTTTCAAAATTTTTTTTAAAACCATTAATCCTTTATTTTTATTCAAAACGTTTTTACATTTTGTTTTAATTATTGTACTATTTGCACTAGTAGGAAGTTCATTAACAGAGTTTTCCACTTGTTCTAAAATTTTTAACGAGTCTACAAGGGACAAATTAGAGGTTTCAAGCTTTTTGATACTTTCAACGATACATAAAAAATTTGCTTTAATGTAAGCAAGATCATATTTTACATTCAATTTATTAAAAATTGATTTACAATTATGAATGCATTTTGCATTATCTTCTAAGTTTTCAATCACATTTTTGAACTCTTCAAAATTATCTGCGTAAAAAAAGGCTGACTCTAGCCAAGTACCCCAACAGGTAATTATTGGCTGCGGTGGTAAATGTGTATTCGGCAACATTTCTTTATATAATTGAATTCTATACGGAGCCTTTGAGAAAACCTTTTTTCCATTATTAATTAAATCATTAATGTCACCAAAAGTATCTATAATTTTTTCAGCAATTCGGTGAATACCATGTGCGACACAAGTTACATGTACAAGATTCGAATAAAATGGTTTTAAATTTTGTGCAGCTTTTGTCATATAAGGAGCAGCATCAGATAACATCAACAAAACTTTATCATCATTGTTACCTTCAGGCCACAATAGTTTAAGAGAATTGTTTACAAATTGTGCTATAGTTGAATTATTGGTTTTTTCGAGAACTTTCGATGTTAAAAGATACGATTTAGATGGCGAATCGGCATTTAATTTACCAACAATAAAATTTGCTACATATTTTCCACGAGGATCAGTAGTTTCATCAACAGAAAAAAATATGTATGAGCTGCCTATGATTTCTCGAATATTTTGTAAAACGTCTGTGTAACATTGATTTAAATAGTTTTTTCTTAATGTACTTTCATCTGGTATATGTTTTTTAGTGTACTTTTCCAAAAAAGATTTAAAGTTTTGATTTTGTAATTTATATAAAGGTATGTTTGAAGAAATTAATGTATTATAAAGTTCTTTGAAAAATTGTGATTGATTTTCTATCGATGTTGATGCTTTATGAACAAAGGTTTGTTTAGAAGAAGATTTGTTTAAACATTTTTCATGCAAAAATGATTTTGCATGTTGATCAATTTGAAATTTTTTTTCTGCTGTTACTGATTTTTGACAATTTTGACAGAAAACTGTTGTATTATTTAATATTTTGAAAACCTCACCAGAAATATTGTACGGTTCAATCCATTTTCTAATTGATGCAAGTTTTGAATTTGGAATTTTGGGCATTTTAACTATTTAAAAATGAATTGGTGTATTACAAAATAATTATTGTCGAAAAAACACGTAGGTACACTCAACACTCACGTCTTGTCTACAGCGTAATTCTTACTAACAATAATTGTCTTGGATAAATGTAGAAGTGGTTGTAATATAATATGTTGTTGTACAAATTATGTTGTTTAGGGCATTTTATCAACAAGATTAGATAAAAGAGGTAAAGCCATGTCTCCACTATAAAACCCGTACAACCAACCTATGGAACTATTTTTAGCGTCTGAATATTCTTTGAGACGTAAAATATTTGATATTATAATATTATATAAACGTACCTATGATCTGTGTTTTTATTTGTATATTTATACGGTTTTTGTTAAAATATGCAAAAATATGCAGAACATGCATTAACGTCAGAATATGCAAAAATATGCAGTATAAAATTTTGATATTTAATCAATCAAGTAATGATTTGTGGACACTCATTGACTGCATGTATATGATGTTGAAAATAACAACATGTATTTTATGCAAAATCCGGTCTTTAATTATCAGTATATTGATTGCAGTTAAAATTAATTTTAATTATAGTTAAAATAAAATTTAAATTGGATGTTATAACTAAAGATTCTAAAAACAAAACTAGTATTATAAATACTATAATAATACATTAATACTATATTAATATTTGTGTCTATTTTAGTATGTAATATGAAATTCTAATTTTATCATTCACTTACTGTATTATACAAATAAAATAAATAGTCATATCTCATATTTCATTTTATACTTGAACTGTATGAGTATTTAATTTGTAAAAATAATGTTGTTTTATGGTTAATTAATAACAAATTATTATTGAAAATATAAATAATTTATTAAAACTAATTAAATTAAAAAAAAAATTTTGTTTATTGTTTACTCTTAAGTAATAACGATTTTTTTATTTATTGATTAATAGTTTGTTATTATTTATATAAATGTAATTTAAAAGAAAAGTATGGCTATTAAGTAACAATTAAATTAAAATTAGAAAATAATATATAAATATAATGTTTATTTTTAATTCTCTACCCTTGATTTTGATTAAATTGTTTGTTTCATTTAGTGGGGCTTATATAAACTTAATAAAATCGATGTATAGTTAAAATACTCAATGTTATTTTTTTCTTATTATTTAGTTGAATGTTTTTTCTTTGTATCCATTTAAATAAAAAAAAATAGGTATGTATGGATGAAATGCTTGAAGTTTATTCATAACTAAAATATTTGGAACAATGTTACATTTTACTAAAAATGTAGATATGTATTAACCACTACTGAAAGTTTATGAATTTTGATTTTTTTATGTAAAGATTATTTTAATTGTTCTGTTGTGCAAAGTATTAAGTCTTAATATTATTTTATTGTTTACAGTTTGGTGGGTTATTTGAAAATGTTCAGAAGTCTGCTCAAGTGTTGCAAAAATCCACAAAAAGCTCGGTTCCAGTAAAAACTAACGATAGAAAGCGTACTCGAAATTGGCGAACATTCAAATTAGGCTCAAAACCAAAACTATCTCCAGATGACTCTGTTCGCCAATCAGCTCGACTGAGTACTAAAAAGTAAGTTATTTTTTAGAAAATGATTTATACTAAAATTTAATTCATCGAATAATAATATTATAATTTAAAAAGAAAGTTTCGTTTAATTTTAAATGTTCACTATCATACAGAGTTACAACCTAATTAATCAAAATTATTAAATAATAGATTACCTAATGAAATTGGCTTGAAAATAAGTACATAATGTTGTATTAAGTTTGAATTAAAATTATTTATTATTATTAAAATTGTATTCAGCAGTTCAATTTATGTTTATGAAAGTAATTGAATGATTCAAAATATATGTTAAATTGTATTCTTTCTAGTATATATAATAATTATAATATTTTCTTAAAACAATCCATATTTTATGAATTATTAGTCATAAACTCATAACTCGTACATCACAATGATATATACACAATGATAAAAATGTCATATAAAAAGTTACCTAAATTATAAAGTTTTATGAAATTCACATAGGTAGGTTATTAATATTTATGTTCTTACTGCATAGGAAAACACCAAAATACAATGAATCAAGTGATAGTGATGATGAACCAAAAAAAAAAAAAATGAAAATAAAGTTTCCCTTTGTTGGAAGTAAAACGTCTGAAGAACCCACCAAAAAAAAAAGAAAACCAGTATGTATTAATTATTATTTAATATCTTTATTGCTGATTCTGTAAAATGTATGCTTAATTATTATAAATTATTTGTGTAGGGTTCAAGAAAACCTAGGAAGGGAAGATCAATTTTGTTAGTGTCAGATGTGACGAAAGAAATGCTCAGTAATATTGCATATAGTTCATCAGGAAAAATTATAAGCGATGATGGTACCACGTGTCATCAATGCCGGTATAATTTTTTTCTAAATTAATTAATAAATTATAAGTTTAAATGTTATATTTAGTTTAATTATTTATAACTTATTTAAAATACTATATAATCTCAATAATTCCCATTACAACGAATATCGATACAACAAAATATCCCGTTATAACGAAAGTCATAGAAGTCCCCTTCCGAAAAGGTATTAAAACTATGTTAAATAAATTAATCTCAATATAACAAAATTATTGATTTTTAAAAATCCCGATACAATAAACTATTATATACAATGTTCTAACAAAAAAAAATTTGATCCCTTAGAGTTTGTTATAATGGGAACTTACTGTATTATATATTTATTTATATCTATGTTCTTTTTGTACAAAATGGAACTAAAATTTTACTTATTCGACTTTTAGGCAGAAAACTTTGGATCAAAAATCATGCTGTAGACACGAGTTATGTGTAGGTATTCGTGGAATGTTTTGTGGGTTCTGTCTGGGAAATCGCTATGGTGAAGATGTTGCCGATGTTTTAAAGAATCCAGTAATGACTAATTAATAATTGTGATTTATAAATTTGTTAATTCAAAATTATTTTCTTGTGTTTTATTTATAGAATTGGAATTGTCCAGTTTGTCGCAATGACTGCAACTGTAGTATATGCCGACGTAAACGAGGTCAAGGACCAACTGGACAAATGAAGCAACTAGCTACTGCTAGAGGATATAAATCTGTTATGCATTATTTGGGTGAAAATGAAGAGAAATTAATGAAGGGGAGTGCAAATTCTGTATCTGAAAATGATAGTTTAAAGGACTTAAATCTAGATAAGCAAGAGTTTATTGATAGCATTAAATCAGACAATAAAAATGCTATTGAGCAGTCAGGTGAACCTGTAAACATTGATTTCGTTGAAATAAGAAAGCAACAGGATTCTCCCGAAACGATTCTAAACAAACTTTACCAGGAACATTTTCCGACTCCAGTAGAAGAGGATTACGATTTTGATCTTTACTAGAACATTATTATTGTTATTCAAACATAAATTCATTATGAGCTATTAGAAAAAAAGGTTATCTTTTTCCTATATTAATTATTATTTAAGAACTAATATAATTACTTATTTATCTAGTTGTGTACAATCGGTTATTATTTTTTCTGGAAGCTTGATCATTAAGTTACATGATTTTTATAAAAGCTATTATTCTTTTTTGTTTTAATTTTGGTTCTAATAAACACATGTATTTAAAGTAATTATTATGTAGAAACTAATAGGAAAGAGTTTATTTATCTTACTATACACATTTGTTTTTCTGGTTGTTTGAAGATTAAGTAACTTGATTTTTTTTAAAGGTACTGTTTTTTTTTTTTTGTAAATTTCCTCTATTATAAACTTATGTTTAGGTTTTGTATTTTTTATTATGTTGAATCTAAAATGTAAAAAGTTCATTATCTTGTTATGTACGTTAATTTTTCCGGACGCTCGATGATTGAGTATCGTGATTTTTATTAAAGAAAGATACTGTTTTTTTTTTTTTTAATTTTTCCAATATTATATGACACAAGTTTAATTTTTTATTTATTATTAAAAGTTCATTATCTTGTTATGTACGTTAATTTTTCCGGACGCTCGATGATTGAGTAACGTGATTTTTATTAAAGAAAGATTTTTTTTTTTTTTTTTTGAATTTTTCCAATATTATATGACACAAGTTTAATTTTTTTATTATTTATTACATAAAAACTTAAATGAATAGATTGTTTATTTATTTTATTCATGTTAATATCAATTAGTAAATCATTTTTTTCTCTAGAAACCTAATGATTGAGTCTTGTGATTTTTTAAAAAGTACTATTGGTTTTTTTTTTAATGTTTCCTTCATTATATATCAGAGTTAAAATGTTGTATTTATTTCTTTACCTTTTTATTTGTGAAAGTATTAATACAAAAATATACATTGTAACAATGTGTATTATGAATATTGGACAGAATGGGTGTATTTGATAATTATATTTTGTTCATTATTGTGAGTAGATAGTATTGAATTTTAAAGATTTTAATTCTTTAATTTTTTTTTAATTAGTTTTACAAAAGAAAAAATTTGAATTGAATTTTAAAATTTTTTTTGTTGCACCACGGTATTTATGTACTACATAGCCCATAAGTGAACACATTCATTTATGTGCTCAAATTCAACCACATAAGTCTTAAGTGATATATAAATTGGTTATTTAATACTGGCCATCAATATTTTTCCTGCTAAAGTTTAAATTCTAATAAGGACTATAGTTGATTTTTTTAAATCTCTCCACATCAAACTAAAGCTAATTAAATTTAATGTAGTGCCTAATTCCTCGTTTGTAAATGTATCAATAATCTATAATTACATTTACAATTTCAAAAGACTTGTGCCCGGTTGCACAAACGATCGATAAAAACAGTTCATTAAGCTGTGTTAACGGTTCAATAAACAGTCAGATAGATAACTATATTGGTTCCCTAAAGTGCTGTACTGTTGCACAAACAATTGTTTAACATTTTAGTGGTTAGTATTTCTACCAATGTTTAGATACCATGATTACAAAAAATTATCATTCAATCATATATTTTTACTGTTATCAGTGTTAATTGTTGTAAATTATAATTATTATTTTATTGTCATAACTACTATTAAAAAAAAACTATAAACTATAATTATATTATATTAACTTATAACTAGTTTGTAAACATTAATGTATAGTTTAGTAATTAGTTTAAAATGTCTTCAAATAAAAAAAGTAATATAATATATATAATCTTTTATATATAATCTTTATATTAATCTTTTGATATTAATTTAAATAAAAAAATAAAAAAATAATCGTGGTCGAGGAAGGTTTATCAAGACTTCAAGAACGTCATGTTCTTCATCGGAATTCGATGAACTCGATGATGTTGATGATAAATACATTACTATATAGGTAGTAGGTACTTTTACAATGGTAAGAAGAAAAATAAAAAAAACTTACTTTATATTCGAATTAGTAAACTATACAATTATCACCATAGATAAGAATAATATAATGTGATTATCACAAAATAATACAATCTTATCAGACCAATAAGTTATAGAACTCTTTTGAAAATTTATCGAACCGAAATCGGGTCTACAACATATCGAACCGATAACCCAATATTTATTGGATCGATAAATCTTATTGGTCTTTTGTGCAACCTGTCAAATTTTTATCGATTCAATAACCTAGTTATTGGTCCGATAACTAGTTATTGGTCGTTTGTGCAACCGGGCATTGGACATATATGTTTATGTGTAGAAATTTAATACTAAAATGAAAACTTTAACAACCACTATTGGTCATTTAATATATAATTAAAAATGTATGTTATTGAAATATTAAATTAACTATACAATTTTATTGTAATAATAATTTTAATAATTTATAATTAAATTTTATAGGCTTAAAATTATTTTGCTAGTTTTAGTTCACTAATTTTTAACAAAAGCCTTTCTTTTAAAAATGTAATACTAATAATTTTCTTCATCTTCAAATTGTTGAAATTGATATGTTAGCTCTTATTTAATACAGAGTTATGCTGTGTATAACTTTCCCATCTTGGGATATGCACTTCTGAACAATGATAATAGGTAAAATGTTTTTGTATCATTTTTTTAAGTTTGCCTGTACGGCTGTACTATAACTTAAAGGATTTGATATTGACTAGTTAAACTAAACGCGAAAATGCATAGGTTTAATAAAACAATGCATTCAAAATAACTAAAAAGTGGATTTATAATAACAATAAATAAAAATATGAATTTTATTTATTGTGATTACTTACACTTCTAATGTAACAAAAAAATGGTCAGCCTTTGGGATATTTTGTTAAAACAGCATTTGATACATGGAAAAGAGCTAAACAAGTAATTTATTACTCTTACTTACCTATTGTTAATTATTATAAGTATAATAAATAATAATTTACTTTTATCTTTCAAAGTACGAGTACTTATTGATAGGTATCTACTAATGTCTAATTGAATGATTATTTTAGGAATTTTGTGAACATTCAGAAACTATATATCACGTATCATCCACTTTAGATGCTGATCATTTTTTAAAAGTGTTTAAAAAAACCGAACCATCAATAATTAATCAATTGGATACTGATAGGTATGTTGTAAGAACTAAGAAATTATTTGTTTTATACTTTTATATTAATTAAAATTATTTGAATCAGATTAAAACAAATACAAGCTAATAGGAAACGTCTCATTCCTATAATTGAGTGTATTCTCTTATGTGGTCGCCAAGAAATTGCTCTAAGAGGTCATAGGGATTTTGGAAATATTTTCAGTTAGTATTTATTATTTAAATTATTATTATTATTAAGTTTGTTTCATAAATACAAACAGTACACCTTGTAATTCAATATATTACAGCTCCAGAAATATCTAACCAAGGCAATTTCAGGTCAATTTTATTATATCGATGTAAAGGCGACGAATATTTAACAAATCTATTAAAATCAGAGGGTCGTAATAAATATATAACTCCACAAATTCAAAATGAGATAATTTCAGCATGTGGCAATTTAATCTTACAAACAATTGTAAAAAAAGTTAACAATTCTCAGTGTTTCACTGTCTTAGCAGATGAAACTACTGACATATCTGTTACTGAACAACTTGCTCTTTGTGTAAGATTTGTTGATGAACAAAACAATGTAAATGAGTGCTTTCTTAAATTTATGGAAATACATAGTTTGACAGGAAAAAACTTGGCTGATTCGATTTTAAATGGTAAATTTTACTTAAGCTTAAATCTATTTATGTTTGTTGATTAATATTGAGTTTATTATTTGTTTATGTTTTTATAGGTCTAATGAGTTGTGGAATTGATTGTGAATTTGTATATGGGCAGGGATATGATGGGGCAAGTAATATGTCGGGCCAATTTCAAGGTGTGCAAGCTCATATTAGAGTCAAATACCCTAAAGCTATTTACGTGCATTGCGCAGCTCATTCGCTAAATTTAGCCGTATCTACTGCAAGCAATATAAAACCAATAAGAAATTGTTTAGGTATTATTGAAAAATTATACAACTTTTTCAATACTCCTAAACGAAATCATGTGTTATTATCTACTATCAAAAATAGTGACGTTGATCAAAAAATAAAAACATTAAAAAGGCTATGCGCAACTCGATGGGTGCA
Organism: Periphyllus acericola; assembly: GCA_949715065.1. Classification (NCBI taxonomy): domain Eukaryota; kingdom Metazoa; phylum Arthropoda; class Insecta; order Hemiptera; family Aphididae; genus Periphyllus; species Periphyllus acericola. The sequence goes on from OX454264.1 coordinate 31,082,532, forward strand.
AAGATACGATGCTGTTCATGATTTTATTGAACTTTTTAAGTTTGTAGTAGAGGCTTTAGAATGTATATCAGATTGGAAGGATTCGTCTGCTATAGATGCATCATTACTTCTAAAATCAATGGACTCTGAATTCCTAATTTCAATTAATATTGTTCAGGTAAAAACAATATTTTTAATTTAAAGCAAGTATCTTAAGTCTATTGAAAATACCCTATGTATTTTTCAGCTAAAGTTTTCATTTGGTTTACCGTTATGTAAACAATTACAAAAAACCAAAATTGACCTAAAAGAAGCCATTGATCTGGCGCAAGATACTGTCAATGAGCTTAAAAAAATTAGAGACAATTGTGAATATGAATTTGAAAATATATTTTCAAAAGCAAAGGTAAAACATAGAAAGTTTGTTGTTTATAATGTCTAACTAATAATATTTATTATTTACAGGAAATGGCTGATGAAGTGGATATTGTATTAAAAATTAAAAGAATATCAAAAACACAAACTAACCGAGCTAATCCAAATGATAATACTTCCAATCCAATTTCAAATGTTCAAGATTACTATAGAATAACTGTCTTTATCCCATATATTGATTATTTCACAAGTCAATTGACAGAAAGGTTTTTGTCACATTCTAAAGTGTTCAATGGTACGGTATTATAATTTATAATAACATATTATCTAATAAGTACATTTGGATATATTTACATTTTTTTTGTTTAATTTTGTTCTGATAGGTTTTGAATGTTTGTTTTCAAATAATGTTGATCTAACCGAAAATGACAAAGCATATTTTAAAGAGTTAGTGGAATTCTATTCACCACAAATCGATAAAAATAATGCAATAGCTGAATTGAGGCTTTGGTGGGCTAAGCTCCAAAGAAGTGGGATTATTCCTAAAACAGGAATTGATGCTCTTAGTGAATGCAATTCAGAAATATATCCAAATATTAATCTATTATTAAAAATATTATGCACATTACCAGTTTCCACTACAACTCCCGAACGTATGTTTTCAGCTCTCAAACGAGTTAAAACATATCTCCGTAACACAATGTCTGAAGTAAGTTCATGTTCATCATTATGATTAATTATTATTGAAGTATCTAGTTTTATTTTATTTAAAAATTATTAATTTTAGGATCGATTAAATGGTTTAACTATGATGGCTGTACATAAATCAATTGCAATTAATCCTGATGATGTAATTGACGAGTTGGCTAAACAGCCAAGAAAATTAGAATTTATTTTATAAACGTACAAAATTATTATGTTAATATGTTATTATATACATTATAATTATTAAAAACAAAATAAATTTAATATTTTAAAAATTATTATTTAATTTTAAAGTAAATTTTAATTCTAATATATTCAAAATTTACATTTTGAAGAAATTATTATAATATTGTATTGGTATTAATTGTGTAGAATTTTAAAGCACATTTATTAATAGGTACATTTTGTGTACATATATATTAGTTTAAGAATTTTTGATGAAATAGTTTTCCCAGATATTATACTTGAAAATCTAAGTATTTATAAAAATGTTTATCCCCCCCTAAGACAAATTCTTAATTACGCCACTGGATGAAATCATTATTAGCTTATATTTTAAACACTCGTAGGATATTTGTTTACTTGTACACAATTCAAAAAAAAGATTTTTCCAAACAATTAAAGAGATTTTCATAAAGCGTAGTAACAAGGAACTTTAAATCAAATATATTTCAGTTAAAAATGTATGAATTTAGCGGAAAGCCTGTACATTGATAAGATAAGATAAAATGTTATTAATTTCATCACATTAAAATCATAATGGTTAATAAAATTAATAAATATTTCAGTGTGTATACAACAGGAATTAAAAGTAACAATATATTATATTGTACATAAGAACATTAAATAAAATGGCTTTAACATTTGATTTGCAGTTTCTTGTACCTAATTGATTTTAATAACAAATTACCTCCAGTCTTTCCTTGGGGACAAGTTCACAACAAAATTGGTTTTATTATACTGATATATTTTCTTATTAGATTTTATTTTATTGTTATATTAATAATAAATGTTTTGAAACTAACGTATTATCACAAATTATAATCTATTTAATTAGAATTGTATGACAGAGGAGGTACATCAGGACGGCTAACACTATCATTTCCAACAACGAATAATAATATTTTAAAAATATACTACAATTTAAATCATTCAATATTTGTGACTGTGAATCCCAATTCCGAAATAATTGGATATTTAGAAAGAGAGTCATTGAAGAACGCTTGCATTTTTCAAAATAATGAACTTTCGGAGAATTTGATTGCTGTAAAATTCGGTGTATCAAAATGATGGATAATGGTCAAGTATAGCCGTATAGGAATAATGGAGTAGCATCAAACTTAATAAAACAATTTTTCCACGGAAAAAAATTAAACATAAATGACATTGATTTTGCCTATCGTGGTGGTCAAGAAATTTCATTTATCAAGAAGTATTTTAAAAATAACTCTGTTTTAATTTATTGAATTATAAAACTCAATTTTTTATTCTATTTAATACTTAGGTACCTATTTTTATAAGTATTAATTACCTTAATAATTTAATCAAATATTTTCATAGTTTACGTGTTATTAAGTGTAATCGATTTTAAATAATTAAATAAATATATGGGTTCTTTAATTATTTTATGTAAAAAAAAAAATTAAAATTAAATTAATACTAAAAACTTTTCCAATGTTTGTGTTACATATAATGTAAACGAATATGTCTAAGGTTCACAATATACCGAAAATACATCTAAATACTTCTATAATATTATAAGTTATTGTTTTATTAATTATTGTCGTGGAGCGTACGTTCTGACGGAGCACCTCCCAACACCGGTACGATGTAGTCAGTTGATAACCAAAAAAAAAAAAACACTAACACAACGCACAGAATTACAATGCGTCCAATGTGGACGATACGTTTATTTTTGCCTGTGGCACATTGAAAAGAAAAAAAAAACAAAAAAATATAAGCTCCAAGGGCGGATACAAGGGAGGGGCAATAGGGGCAATTGCCCCCTCCGTACATAAAAAAGTATCAAATATTGTGTTTGAAATTATTTGTGGCAAAAATTTTGTTCGTGCAAGTTCAATATTTTCTTTATAAATTATACAAATATACAAGTATACCGATGTTCAAAAACACTCTTCGACTTTTTTGTATTGCTTTTTTTAATATGGTTTAGTAGATATTGAGTTTATTTCAGTATAAGATTTTAATTAAGTTTCATACTCAAAATTAAAATATTTTGCCTTCTAAAATGATAAGACCCATCACCAGTGTTTCTGATGAAAGTATGACCGATTTCTGTACACAACTAATTTTATGCCGATTAATAATAAGACAATTCGTATTAATTTATTTTATTAATCTTATATATATTGCCCCCTCCGTTTAGAACCTCTGTATCCGCCCTTGAGTACAGCGCACGAAAAAAAAAACCGATTTTTACCACGTTTTGGGTTGACCGTGCGGGTGTGCGTTCGGTGCGCGAGAGACCGTTGCGGTGGGTATCGGTCGTCTCCGCGACATTTCCACGTCTCCTTCCTATGATGGATGGGAACCCGGGTATCGCGTTGACGCTGCGTTCCGCGGTCTGGTGGTTGATTAGAGAAGACGATTACGGTCGTCGACAGTCGTCCTGATAACGACTGCCGTGCGGACCGCGTCAAAATATTAGTAGTAACCTTGGCTCAATAAAATGAGCTTTGAGGTCATTGTTACTTTCTATCAAGAAAGTAAGCTGTTTAAGTTAATTGCAATCAGATATTATGTTAAGTTATTAATTATAGAATAATATTAAAAAAGGTAAAATATGAATATGATATATTAGTTATCAGTGTTATCACAATAATAGTAACCAAGACAAATAACACATTAAGAAGAAACTTTTGTTGTTGAAAATATTTTTGCATGTGTTTACCAGGGTTCGGAAGTTCTAGCAAATTCATATTTTTTTTGGTTCGTCCTATATTTGTAATTTTCTTCAATATTTTGTTACGGATTCTTTCAAATGAAAGACAACGTATACGAGAAACGAGGAGTAGGAACTACGTAATCTCGAACGAGGGTTTTTAACACACAAACACTCACAATTTCAGTATATTTAGTATATTACTTTGAAATTAAATGTTATAATGTTCAATAAAATGTTGTTATAATAATGCTCTGTTCGTGTCTAATACTGGACTGCCGACCGTCGGTCTAACGTGGCCGACGTCCGGGCGCGTCCAGGCAAAAAGTCTAAATCAGCAAATTCCGATTATAAAAATATTCTTTATACTTATATGCCTAATGTTATACGACTCGTATTACTACTGTAATAATACAGAGTCAGGGATTCTTAACAGTTTTGAAGAAAATACTTAAACTTTGCGGAACTTTGTAGTGATCTCCTAACTTTTTTTTTTTTTGTCACAAGGTAATTATTATTTTGCCTTAGTGTTTTGTTCATGTTTTCGGTGGTTTCGCCAAAGTAGTCGTACAAATATGTAAGCCCCGCTCAATATAATTAAATAATCTTTTAAGTGCTTACAACATTTTTATGAAAAATTCCAACTCTGATATCTCTTGCAGTTATGCGCTATCTAAATTCTTATGTACCATACTCGTGTTTGATTTATTATTTATTTAATTTGGGAATCGTATATGGTTCACATGAAACTTTTTCGAATCGTACATTATTATACCACTCAGACAAAATAGTTACAGGAAATATCGGGGAAAAAATACAAACATTAATACTCGATTCGCCCATTATCGGCATTATCTAAGTCTTTCTATCATTAACCGAATTACAGAACAACTCGTACATCGTTTCATATAAAAATTATAGTGTTAACATTTGAAATTTGAATGCAATTCGAATGGTAGCAGATAGGCATATTATAATAACATATACTATTGTATTCAAATTTTAAGTGGATGTCACTCGTGTACGCTATGAAAATATTTCATAAATGCGTATGAACATAATCAAAAAAAAAAAAAAGTGGTTACAAAATAACATAATACTGTTTGTGTACGCGAAATGTTTGACAGATCACAGCTGTTCTGAAGCTCAAAAACGAAATATTAATGTCAAAAATGAATCATGTATATTTTGTTGTTTGTTATTAGTTTTTACTTATCATGTGACATGAGTTCCTATCAATTATTATTCTATGTTATTGGCAAACCCATAATGTATCGAACACTTGGACCTGTGTGGTATGTATGAACAAAAAATCCTCACTAATCGGTTTCGTTGTAATAGATCCCCATTCAGCATCGCTGATACTTCAAACATAACGTAAAAAAAGGAAAATATACATAAGAAATATCCGCTCTTCGGGTCTTACGTAAAAATTTGATGAACAACTAGTTATGGTATGGTGTATACCGAAGTGTGTGATAATACATATTATTATAAAACTCTGCCATTATTATTTTTCTCTAAAACCAATCAGTAATCATTAGGATTTCATTTTCTTTAAGATTCTTTAAAATAGTCACTGCATATTTACCCACGTGCACATAGTTCTTCCGTTTTAATCGAAAACTGTCTTAACATCAACCCCTTGATCAGCCGTCATCGAGATAGTCAAAGTACCCCACTCCCTCCTGCGGTCAGCGAATCCTGTCCGCCGCCGTCGTATAAACTACCCAGATCTATCTAGGAACACGTTTCCGCGTATTTTCACGGACGATTAGTTATTACTTATTAGTTATTAATTTATTATACTTCATATGAATGCTCACGGGTCCCTTGTACTTGGACGTTGAACCATTGTGCGCTATATATATATATTATAAACAAGTATATAACGTACATCGCACTAGTTTTTCGTACTTGCTTCGGCACTACATACCTATATTAAAATTGGAACGATTAGCATGGCCCCCGCATAAGGCTGACCGCTGACATGCAAAATCGTGAAGCGTTTCACCTTTTTTTTGGTAATTTTCGTTTCCACATTATATTTGTTATACCTATAAATTTGTAATACAGTCGGTTACAGTTATTCGTAATATTTTAAATGATAAAATATGGATTTTTTTTGCATATTTCACACGTAATTTTGTAGTTAATTTTATCACATAACAGAGCAAGTTAATCTTTTATTTGTCTTGATAATAAATATTCTTTTATAATATTTTTAAATACTGACAGTGTACTCGTAAGTCTATGAGTCAGCCGGCTTGAGATGTTTTTTTATAAAGCTAATGGGTTTTAGGTTTTTGTCTAGCTCTAGATGAAAATGGTAATACAAAATTAATAATATATGTCGTATAAACCATAAATATTAAATATAATTTATATTTTAGACTGTACTGAATATCTACTGAAGATTTATCGTTAGTTAAATATATTTTAATTATATTCATCTGAGAATGGAAATGTCAAAGTTCCAAAAGTATAAAACAAATTCATAAAATAATATTAAGTGAAATGTAAGTTTAGTTGATTTAATAAATATTGTTTCCTATATGTATATGTTCCCTCGAGAGTTTTAATGTAGGTTAAGGATTAATTAGAAGTTTTGATGTGCATGCAACGCTCTATAGATAAGTGTAATTTAAATTGATTCAAGTGCTATCTAAACTAAACCATATATTCATAGCTACGTTATGTCCTATTGAGAAGAGCAAAGGATTCCTTTACTATATACTACGAATTGATTAATCATATTAATTGCGTGTTAAACAAGTGGTTGTAATTAAAGCCATTCTGAACATACTAGAAACTATATTATTGATAAATGCATACTAATAAATTTAATTATCTTCTTCTTTGCACTTAGGTTGTCATAACTTCTAGCAACTTCTTTTAGTGTCTGCAGAGGTGTTACAAAAATCTTTGGAGGAGAGATGTTCTAAAATAACATCTAAAAATGTATTTTATCTTATCAAGTGTTCTAATATTTATGCCTTTCTAGAGTTCGTGGTGGGAATGACCTATATTCTATCACTAATCTCGGTACTTCAGAATAAGTCTAAGTAAAAACGAACAATCACAAACACTTAAATGAACGTTGTTCTCTTTTGATACAAGAGCCAGACCAAATAACAATGCATTCGTTTTATTGGGTTTATTTTAAATTTTAAATAATTTAAATTGAAATATTTTAATAAAACATAAAACATTTTTTAAGGCTTACAAAAAATCATGCATTATATAAGTAGCTTCTTTTTTAATATTACCACCTCAAGTTTGGTACCTACTTAAATATTATTTGGAATTGTAAATCCGTTTTCGAAGGTGATGATACCGACGTAAGTAAAACTGTTAAAATATCTGAAGGTGAACAGATTTTGTAACTTGGATATCTTTAACGGTAGTTTACATTATAACCTACAGTCTAAATACTATAATCCAGTTAACTTTAAAGTTATAAAAGTATCTTCTGGATTTTAATATTTTCACATCGAGGAAGGTATAAATGCTTAATGGTTCAATATTATATTGAAGCACATTGAAGCGCGCACATAATACGTTGTTAAAACGTAAGACATGAAACCTGTACTTTTCAGCATTGAACATTCCGATCGAGATGAACGCCTTTATAAGCCGATAAATACCAGTTAATAGTATTACGGTGCACCAACACGGTCGTTTTTCATTTTGGTTACAGGGAAATTACTTGGTTACTCCCGGAAACCAAGCGTAACCACTGCACAGCCGTGGTCCTACGAAAGTTGCCGCGCGGTACTCGTATCGGGCGAGTCGTTAAAGCGTGGTTTAAACGGTGCTAGTTTACTAGCAACTAGTAAGCTAGTTCACTATCTGATAGTAAAAAAGCATTGTCTAGTTGAGTGTGCTAGTAAAATAGCAAACTATTTTGATAGTAAACTAGGTTGCGAGTAAAGTAGAAATATTTCAACTTTAGTAGCAAACTAGCGCGCTATTTTATCCGATGCGAGTAAAAATAGTATCATGTAATTGGGCAATAGTTGTTTATTTTGAACTAGTAGCTTGTATTTCTCAGGCAGTGTGTGTGAAAACAACGGCAGTGAGTTTGTGAAAACACTAAAAACGATACCGAATATTCATTATTCAGTTACTATTCAGATATTATAATAAGTCTTAATTATATATTGTTTCTGTTAATTTCCTTGTTGAATATATTATCATAAACAAATTCATGATGAGTCAAGTGAAGTGGAACAATGATGATATTTTCCAATTTCTCGATGTATACGAACAATTTCCAATAATATGGAAAATTAAACATAAAGATTATTTAAATAGAAACTTGAAAATCAGTAATTTTTAAAAACTTAAAAATAATTTAAGTAGTATCGGACTTGTTGTGGACAGTGATCAATTGGGTCTTAAAATTAAATCGATTCGTGACGTATACAGACAGGAAATCAAAAAAATCAATAGGAGCAAAAAAAGTGGAGCTGGTACTGATTCTTTATACAAACCAAAACTTATTTGGTTTAATCGACTTTAAATGTGCATTTCGCATATTTGTATCTTGCTTTTGTATCATGCTTCTAGTGAGATACAAAAGATTTTCAAAGTTTTCTGTACTCAATCGCATTATGTTTCTATATGACAGTTGATCATCAACCGCCAACTCCTAAGGTAGAAGAAGCTCCTAAATAATCTCTGTAAGAAATCCACATTTTTTACCCACAATCTCTTCTTAGTTTTTTTTCTTCTTTCAAGTTCAATTTTTATTGCAGTTCTCAGAAAATGTATACACGCCAAAACAAATGTGTTGTCCATGGCAAAAACACAAATTATATCACAAACTTATTTATAGATTAAAAAACAGATTAAATCAAACAGCAGTGGGTACTTCACGATGACCAGTCGTGAGGCTGTACTGACTACTGGTACTAGTGGTACTACTACTAGTAACTACTAGTATTTGAATATCGTGTATATGAAATAACTATTTTACTATGTACCAGTGAGATAGTAAGATAGTATGGTGTTTCACCAGTCGCTAGTAAACCAGCATCGTGTAAACTGGTTAATGAACGGAGCCGCGGCGAAAACAATACGACGAATGCAATCTTTGATATTTATCAAACACCGTACCGCACCGTTGCCCGTGTCTGCTCGCGCAGTGTCTACCGGCCGCGTGCACGTGTCGGAGCCGATCGGCGTATTACCGAAAATAACCACGAAGCGTATTGCGCGAACGAGATAATACGTTGCAACGTAACCGCGGCGCGGCGCCGGAGTCACTCGAGCCGCGACCGAGAATCGTGGAGAGCGGTCCCGCTCCCGCCAGTGCACGCGTATTATATGAGCGTGTGATCCGCGCACGCGCGTGTCTACGGAATAGTAGTAATAGTAATAATAGTATTGCGCGTACACAATATTCGTCGCCGTCGTTATTATCGTCATGAGCGGTGCCGGTCCGCGGCAGTCGTCGTGCTGCAGGCGAGTCGTGTTCGACCGGGTGCTCGGCAAAGGGACGTTCAGCACCGTGTACAAGGCTCTGGTGGAGCCGGGCGGCGAACACATAGCCCTGAAAATCGTGCACTTGCAGGATGTCGTCGCGGACCACAAGACCTTGCGGGACTGCCTGAACGAAATAAACATCCTTAAGGTCAGTGCATGGCGCGAACAATATTACCGTACACGCGATGACGGCCAATAATGATGCACAAAGTGTGCGGGGCTTATTAATTGCACACGTTCGCCTACGAGAGATCAATTTTGTTATTGAAACATATTTTTGTAACCGAGCTCCGGAATCCGATTACGAATACGCATATGTACACGGCAAATACGTTTTGTTATTATTTTCTTATTGTTCTGTTGGGCATTGTAATCGTCCGTATGTGGGTATAGCAAACATTTCGAATAAAACCTACAAAAAATACAATGCCTACGAATTTGCCACTCATTGTTTTCGTTCTCTGCCAATTGGTTGGAAAAACGTTTTTTTTCCGTGGGTATGCAATCACGTTTAGCTCTGTGCGAGATTATTGGCTTATCAGCCGTTTGATAAACTATCGTATTAAATTAATCCGTCTATAAGCACGCCAGGTATACCTGTGTGCACATAATAAATTGATATGATCGACATGATTTAGGTACCAGTATTAATTTATTAATCCGATTGCACATTGGTACATATTGTTAAACGATGAAACTGGTTTTGCTTGCACCTAATTGTCTTCAAACATTGTATTTATTGTTTGTCTCAGTGACTTAATTGTGTGTGATATCAGAGCGAAGTATGTCAAAAATCTCGTGTCGAAAGTAATATTTGAGTATACATGATAATTCGAGTCTGCGTTAGTAATAATGCAATAATTTACAATTTCTGTCAGATACGATAATATTATTTATATTTATACAATGTTGCCGCTCTTATATACACGCCTTGATAATTCATTTAAAATGTATTATACTTTAATTTTAAAATAATTATTGTAATTATAACTATGCAAGTCATGTAGGTAATTTATTAACTTATTGTAAAATGTGGTTATTAAATGTGGAGATGAGTTACAACTAACAAAAATTAAAACGAAAATTGTCCAAGGAACAAATTGCTTAGTTTCATGTTCATCTAACTCCCACGACATAATATTAATTGTATACACACCACTAACTATTAATTCGTTTTATATTTGTATTGTTAGAGTTTCTCATCTTTTGGTTTAGATTTAGAATAAATAGCAATACAATAATGTACGATGATACAGTACACAAAAGGTAAATAAAACCGTATAATATAAATTGTATTCAACAAGCTTCGTCAATACTTATTCATAATATTCATAGTTGAGTTTTTGTTGTACGACAAGGACTTTAATAAATTGTTCAGGCAAACTACGAAGCTTTTTTTATCCTAATAATTAAATTATTATTTGGCAATGCATTTGATGTAATATTTCATTTGCATATTATATTATAATATTATATATTAATTCGTATTTCAACATTTAAATAACGTCTAAAAAAATGCTGGTTCCGACAGTCCAAAACCACATAAAGGATTTTATGTTTTCTCCATTAAACCGAGGCTCCGAAATTAGTTTTTACTACGTCGTCCGTCAACATTTTGTTTTTTTTCCAACATGTTTGTTATAAACATAACGTAGCGTGTCGTTTGAAGTTCAATTTAAATTGTATAAATGTTTATTAAAATAATCGTTTTACAGATTTTGATTAAAAAAAAAAAAAAAATGATTAAAACCCGACTTAGAAGTGCATTCATTTATTACAATTAATAATATTAGTATTTAGTGTATTGAAGAATTTAAAAATGTGCCGAAAAAAGAGTATGAAATAATATAATGAAATTAAAAATTGTTAGAAATTAAGAATCAATACTACTAACCAACTCTAAACAAGTGGGCAATGGCTAATGAGTAATGACAAATAAGTAATAGCGAATAAAAATAATAAAAGCTAATTTACACGAGTCTACTCTTTACATTACGAGTATAGTTACAATAACAAATTTTAATACATTTGGCCTTTTTATTAAATGTAGGTAATAATTTAATAATTTTTTTTAATTTTTGAGTTCGGAGTTTGATAATTTCTTTTTCTGATAATCATTAACTAGCTTTTCAATTAAGAGCTTTTTTATGTAGGATGTAAAATGTAATTAACTGCTGATATAATTTATAATCGATATTCTCTGTGCGTGTTTACTCTCACATAGTTACACTTATATTTACATAAGTACCTAATATACAGTAGCGTTTATATAATTTTTGTTCGGGGGATCAGTAGAAAAAATCCGAATCTTTGTACAAAAAAGTTGTTTTAAGGTTTTTATAATACCCTTAAAAAATTAGTCCATTTAAAGTGTTAACCTAATTACACTTAGGTTTGTGCAGTCATGTAAAAATACAAAACGCATGGGTACAATTTGTAGCAAATCAACAATTTTTTTTTTCAGAAAATCGTCGATGACGACAAAAAAAATGTGCTTTAACATAGCTTATCTCATTGTATATCATATTTAAGATACAATACTATATTATACAAGTATATTTATATCTAAATACGGGCTACACAGGCAACGCACACCAATTTATTACACCGAGACACTCATTTTGGAATATTGGAATATACGTTATCAGACCCTCCATTTGAATTTTTCAGTCACGGTACCGTAAATTAATCCAGGCTCTCATTGTACAATAGTATTTATAAAGATTTTAATATAAATTCTAACATTCAGTTTTTATTTTTATAAGAGATACCTAAAATATTGGTTATGCAGTTTTTTTTAAAGAAGTTCAAAACACTACTTAATAAATACTAATGAAATAAATATCAACATTTTTTTTTTTATAAGTATTTTGAATAATGAAATACAATAAATTATTCAAACTTAAAAATATATTTGTACATTGTAAATAGCTAGATATAATATATACTCGTATATTATACGCTATTCTTTAAATAAATATCATCACTTAATTTTAAACTTAAATTTTATATTAATTAAATTTTTCTTTTCTTTCTTTTTTTTTTTTGGCAAAACCATGTATAATATCATTGAAGTTAATTGTTAATGCAAGTTTGTTTTTATTTGACAAAAGTGCAAGGGGATTAAGCCGTTCTTGACCGGTTGAAGCCCTCTGCCAAGACTTAAGCTGATTTCCTAATTTACTAAAAGCTCTTTCTGCTTCAGAGACGGTCATTGGTAGTGTACAAAATATCCTTAAAGCAACAGAAGTATTTATAAAAATAGTTTCTAATTTCGATCAATAGTTTTTGAGGAGATATTTTGATTTCTGTTTGAAAAACTGATTTATGATTTTTTTTCAAATGTTATAATTCATCTAACATAGTAGGCGATAAATCGTTAGAATATATTACAATCATTTTTTTTAAAGTTAACTTCGAGTTCTTCAATTGATAACTTCATATAGCATAAAACAGGGGGAAACTGGTTACAAATGTTTTGATGTGCTTTAAGGCGGTGAGTCAAGTCGGTTATAATAACTTATAACAACTATACTATTAAATATAACATTCAGCTTAAAAGAATCCTGAGCTATAATTGCTTTATCAGGCTGAATAATAGTCTCTGATCGAAATTCTTCAAGAAAAACTTTCCTTTTCTTTGCCCTCCTTTCTTTTTCAGAAAAATGTAGTAAAATGTTCATATTGTTTGCGACTAAAATCGCTTCATTCACAATTTTAGGTCATTAATTTCTTATATTGTTCAATTCTTTAATCATATCTTTGATGATAGAATTATTATTATTTTATAATCCGAATAACAATAAATAATTGTACTGTACATTTCCATTTTGTCGGAATACGAATGTCGAATACCCAGTGCTAAAAATAGCACCAGTAGGACAGGCAGCAGCCAGCAAGTATGGATATTCAACTTTAATTTCTATGTCGGTGGACTAATTGCTCTTATCGTCCCCGATTCTTTTCCTTTTATTTTTTTGGAAGAATTAATATTCGCCCCGCAGGCCCCGCCCACATACCGATGCCAAGTAGCCCGATAATATGAAATAAAAATAATATATTCATAGATTGTTACAAAAAATGATGTCGTAAGAAATCAAATTTTTTATATACCAATATTGTATAAAAATATGATGACAGGAGTGTCAAGACTAATTTTTTTTTTATTTATATTTATTAAATTTTTTTGGGGGCCCCAGGACCATTTTACTTACTGGCCCCTCCCCTTTGTGGGGGCCCTGTACGTTATGTTAACGCTCGCTTTATAAAAGTCGTTATAGATATGAGTTCCTGCTTATACCGGTATATCTACCATTAATTTCTCTGATATCCAAAAATGAATCACTTATTTGGAGTATGATATCGAAAACTTAGTTTTTCTATGAATATTAACAATAATTGATTCTTATCAATGACTATCATAGATTCATTTTTTGAATTTTAAATGTAATGTTTGTAATTGTATATGTTATAAAAATTAAGTTCATCGAATTTAGAAACATTTTAAATTTATTTGCGTCAGTACAATTTTGTTGGCAATTACATTATGTGTAGAAGTAGTATGTATACCGAGTCAAAAGTTTTAATTAATCCATAGGTATTAGGTTAACATAAAATGCTTCTGTTTTTACTGGTCCTTTATAATTCCATACATTATTTTACTATAATGCTTAAATTCGCATTTATGTGTCTTAAATAGAAGTTGAACCATCCAAATATCATACGATGTCTATGGTGGGACTTTTCGGATTCCGAATTAAAAATTGGACTTGAACTAGCAACTGGTGGAGATTTAAGACGGATTATTCGTGAGCATTATGACAATTTTTGTCTAATTGATGAGCCAGTTATCTGGTCATGTGCTGTCCAATTGAGCAGTGCACTTTATCACATGTACAAATCGAGAATTATGCACAGAGGTACGTTCAAACTATTAACTAATACTTAAATTATAAATTGACTTACTAAATAAACTTCACATGGTATTTATAAGAAAATAGTAACTGTATGTGCTTGTTTCGGAATGTGTGTTTATGGAGTCTAGTTTATCTTAAACCAGTAAACCTAAATCGATCGATTAAATGGCTAGTAATATTTAACCATTTTTTATATTTAAAACAACCATACAAAAGAATTATAGTTTTTAATTATTATATTTATTTTAAAAACAAAGAGCGACGTTTTATGTTCAAAAAAATGTTTTAGTAGATAGCAACATTTGCAATTTTAATTGCTTTAGTATAGGCATGCCAATGAAATATAAATACGGAATAAAATTCAATATTTTCAAGATGTTTCATAACATTCATAAGATAATTATAACTACGCCATGATAATGCATACCATCACTATTTACCGTTTTGAACAGTGTAATATTCCAAAATGTGTCTAAAAGCTAGATTTCGTAGGTAGACTAATAGTTAAAACAGGTATTTATGTATTTATTTAAAATGAAAATATCATTTTTTGTTTTCAATAGTACATCGTATTCGTTACTGTTGCGCCTCTTTATACTTTAGATGCCAGCAGCTCGCATGTAAATATACGTACCTACTCGTATAATATGTACGGAAGTATGACATTTAGTAATTGTGTGTTTATTTTTAGTCTTATTCAATTCAATACGTGGTAGGTATGAAAAGTAAATTCTTCGTGGACAAAGTAAATACTTGTTATAACAAGTAGATTATCTTTTGGGCGTATACGCCTGTCAAAGTTTATTGATATTATAATATGATAAATAAATACATACACAATTGAAAAATACAAAGCAAACAGTCGCGTCGAAAAACGTAGATATCTGTAGTCTATACGGTATATAGGCTGTACCCTATTCACCAGGTAAATAATTTGATTCGTCGAGTAAATCTTTATATACCATTTTTTCAGTAGTACAAAAATGCAATCAGATATTTACATAAATTAAAATGTATGTACGTATAATACGATATAGTAGCTGTGTATTATATACAATTTACCTATACTTATGTAGCACATTTATGTGTTTTCCATACCAAATTCGTCCAATATATTCATAAACTATTATTAACCTCACGTTATATTCTGCGTTTGTTGACTTGTATATAGAAATTAGAAATATTCGGCAACACATTTCTATTTTAGCTGTACATTTCAAAAAGAATAAGATATGTTACTAAAGTAAAACGCGTCTTTAGTAGCAGTTTGCTTAATTTAATAAATACAAACCAGTGTTTGTAAAACAACTGAAAAAATGACAAATGTATTATATTAATATTATTATTGATGGTGTAAACTTGTTTAGGAACTATATGTAACAATAGTCAATAATATATTTTAGCTGCTTGCTATAGTGTATTAATTTTTGGTTATAAATTATTCGGAAAAATAATCATCAAAATGTTTATTCATGACGTGATTTTTGTTTGAATCTACCAGTTGTTGGAACTTTTAGATGGAATTCGAAACAAATTTACGAGTAACTGCCAATTTAGTTTACATGTAGACTATTTGCATAGAATTTTAACAAATTAATACTTTTTTTTTACTGTTTACTATTACTGTTTTTTTTTCTCCGTGTCGTCAACGATTATAGACATCAAGCCAGCCAACATTTTCGTGTATGGATTGGACGAGGAAGAGCACTCGATGTACGAACGTTGGAAAAGAGTGAAGATCAAGCTAGGCGACTTTGGGTTCAGCAAAGTCGTAACGGACGGTCAGGATATGACGTGCCGGTCCGTGTTGGGATCTCCATTGTATATGAGCCCCGAGAGAATGTTACACCAGAAATATTACTTCGATAGCGACATATGGTCAATGGCTTGCGTCATATACGAGGTACTTACGTTAACAAATTAGGATATAAGGTAATGTTTTTATTTGAGGCGATTGAGTAGCTACTGTGAGCCCGGTGAGGACTGAGATATAGTTTAATAGACAATGGGTACATAACACTGATGCGTTCGTCAGCCGAATTATCTATATACATAAAGAAGACCACCCCTATTCACTCATCAACGCCCAGAGCAAACCGCTGGGTCTAGAGACTTGACATTTTGTACGGAGGCTCCTTGAGCAATGTAGGGGCGCACTAAGAAAGGATTTTTAAAAATTCGAACTCTAAGGGGGTAAAAGGGAGTTTTTTTTAAAAGTTTGTATACATTTTATATAGTTATATATGTATTTTTTTCCCGACTGTTAATCGCTGTTTATCGGTGTATTGATATTTGATAGTGCTAATAGTACGTGGAATTCACAATTCCACAATAATTGAATTTATATGTAATAAACTAATAAATAATAATTTGGTATGTAACTAGTATAATTTACCTTATAGTAAGTGCGAGACGTTCGTCAGATTTTATACTTTTTCTCATGGTTGTGTCGCTTCGTTGTATGCATTCAATTAGCTCACTTAACAAATAATCAAAAGTACTTATACTCATCCTGAAGTAATTAAAAAATTTATAATCGTACATTCTTAAGGAATTGTACAACAAATAAAACTGACTTTCATCCCGATTTTCAATAATGGGATGAATCCAATATTGTCTTGGTTTCCGACGACGTCTTCTGCTTAACAGTAAGTGTTGACAACAGTGCTTCTTCGTCGGAATCCATTTTTACAATGGTCAGTAGGTAAGGTCTAGGTTGGTCATATTATATTATTATGTTATTTGTGGTCGTGGTGTGGTTGTGCCGGTTGTGGTGTGGTTACGTCGGCGACAGCTGGACCACAAAAAGTGGTTCAAAAGTGGTCGTTCCAGCGATCGCACAACCACAAGAAAACGCTCAAAAGTGGTCCGTGTGTGTTAAGCCTAATAGTCAATTATATAACTGGTGGTAATAAAATCAGTCGCAGGTAATCGGCGACCCGCGATTGCAACACACCGATTGAGTTTGGTTAGTTATTTTATACACGAATATTGTACACGAATAACAAACCGCGTAGAATATTGTTAAGTGCTGTTTGTCGACCTACAGTTCTTGGTACTTCAATAACTCCTAACATAGATTCTTCTGAACTAAAAAATATTTGTTTAAACTCATCGGCATTTTCTCGAATTTCTGTAAATATTTGACATGCATCTGTTCCTCGCTCATAACAATATGACAAATCAATATTGACTTTTTGTAGTGCTATAGATAGTGGTAAAGTTAAAGAAAAAAACTTCTCAATCACATGTAAAGCTTTGATAAAAACTGAATTATTAATGGAATTTGAAAGCTGAAAAGCTGTATGTGACGTGTCTATATACTTGAACACTCTCCTAATTTTTTTAAAGCATAATAAATAGCCTTATAATTATACGTCGGGACAGCTTGTAATACATATAATATGAACACTGAGCAGTATACGACTTCAGTACAATAACAAAATGATTTCATACGTTTGAAAAGAAATATTTACTACGACGCGCCGTTAAATGTATTAATTTTTTACCTTTAAATATTTAAACAGCTTCGTAAATTGTTTGGGTGGGTGGGAATACTAGGCAAAATAATAAATTTTAAACCAGTTAAAAGGTAGAGAGAGAGCAACTAAGAGCTTAGAATTGATATGCAATGATAATCATATTTGACGAGCAGTCAATAATGTTTATTATACATTCGTACAGTGATATATAATAATATATTCTTGATATTCATTTTTTACTGCTTAGTTATAAAACCAATATATCTGTTAGGTTTTAAGGTCCTGGAATCGTTTATTTTCATGAAATTATTATTGGGTACTTAGAATTGATTTATATTAGAATATATAATAGGTAAGTATTGAACAGTTACCGATAACCTCTAGTTTATCTCGCTCAAAGTAGTACCTATCACCAGAGGAGTTCCCATTAAATTTTTTGCGAGTATACTAAGCTCCAAGTTAGGCACAGATCCATGATTTCAACATGGAGGGGAGGGAGTGTCAAGTATCAAAATATGAATATTTAATATTATACAAATATTGTTATTATGGTCGTGAAAAAAACAATAAATTAAACTTTTTTAATTACATTTTTTAAATTACTTTTATAAGTTTATAAAATATAAAATTATACAAATACTAAAAAATTATTATAAAAATAATAAAATGTTACGAGTCCGCGGTAACAGATTTACTGATTAATCGTGTTCTGGCACACTTCAATCACCAAAGCAAAAGTTCGTTTCTCTGTCAATCTAAATTATATTTTATAACTTATAAATAAGTGTAATGTTTCTGCCATCAGCGAAAATAATGATTGACGTAAATATAGGAAAAATAAACTAAATTTACTCTCAAAGCATTTTCTGAGTAACCAAAGTTTTTTTCCTATGTATATGATTTGATAGTATACGCAGTACACCCATAATTTTGTCAAAATATTTTGAGAGTATACGGGGTATGTGTAGTATAACCTATAGGAACAGTGAACACCCCTACCTATCACATAACATAAATAGTAAACTTTCCCTAAAAAGGAAATTACATGATTGATATAGGTACTTTTTAATTTTAAAATAATATCAAAATTGAGAGAGGTCTAAATAAAATATTAGTTCTTTATGAATGATACATACTCAGAGTAGTGTTAACAACATTCACAGAGGATTTATAGCTAGTGCATACAGCTGACGAATGTTCTAACTTATGATAGTATAAAGATACAATTTAAAGAAAGATTTTTTTTAGTATTAATTAATTAATTAATTAATTAGTAGGTAGTAATTGAGATGATATTTTAATCAAATAGTTAGCCTCAGAGTTTTTTTTTCCAAAAACTAATTAACTTAACATCACTAGTACATAATGTACATTCTAGAATTTTTTTAATATAATTATATTATGTTCATATTAGTTCTTGAAATAAAAATATCAATTGTAAAAAAAATTTATTATTATTTATTTGTAACATAAATATTTAGTGCCTACTGCTTGCAGTTTATAAGTGTTCAAATTTAAAAGTAAAAAATAATTGTTTTATGTTAATGTTCAGTAATTGGTCTACTAAAGACATAATAATAATAATAACATTGTGGAGCATTAAGTTATATATACTTATTATCAGGGTTCGTAAGTTCATGCACTAAAAATTGGCAAAATATGCATTATGTAAAAAATCATGAGGAAATTTTAAAATAATAAGAGTATATCCATTAATTTTACAAGTATTTTATTCCTTTTAATTTTCATACATTTTAACACTCAAAATTAATAAAATAAAAAATAAAATTAATACTTGTGAAGTTTAAAGCATTTATAAGTTCCACGGTACTGCGTAAAACGAAAACACATAAAATCTATTAAGGTAGTCTATATAATAACTATATAATAGTTTTACGTTAAATGTTTTAATCGAGAATAAAAATAAATAAAAAAACACTATAATTTTGTTAATGGGAAAATAAATAAATAAGACTATTTTCAAATATTTGTCAAAAAAATTTTTTTGATAAATAATATGCGCTAACAACTTTAAAAAATCAAATATATGCCAAATATGACCTTACATCCAAAACGTGCAAAAACATGCACTATTAAACTTTATATTATTATTATTGTTATAAAACGGATTTGTAACTCAGTAAGCATGTTTTCCTGTGTAGCAAAAAAAAAAACATGCAGATGCATGAACTTACGAGCCCTGCTTATTATAAAATATAGGTCTATATTATTTTCTTATAGCGTAACATCCACTATTTATTAAAAACTATTTAAACTAATTTTACTTTATATTCTAGTTTATCTTTACATTGTCCATAGTTACTTAGTTGTTGACCACAGATTAAGAGATTATCTGTTGTGCGGTGTAGGTAACAGGTTTCCTATCAGCGAAAGTGATGTTATTCTTATAAAATAATTAACTAGAAATGTATGAGATTTAAAATCATAATATCAATAAACTATTTATAAACATTAATTAATTATCATAGAGAAGTTATAATTAAAACTAATATGTAATAGGTAGTACAATTGTACTATCAAAATAGCTAAATTAAGTATCATGTAAAAGTGAAAGCTTATTTATTTCAACAATCTAGTTTGTTATACTTTTTGGATATATTTTACAGTTTAATGGATGGAAACAATTTTAGGTATATGTACTAAATGAATACCTACTTTAAAATAAATTAGAAATTGTGTTTAATGCAAGTAATGTATTATGTTTTACAGAGTATTAAAAGACAACTTGTTTTAAAACGGGTATGAATTTAAATTATAATGCAGTTTCAACCAACTTCTTTTGAACTTTAAAATAAAGTTGCTATATTTTTGTAGGTGGAACCGATATAAGCCTCTTATATTTACAGTTTACACATTACACAATTTAAAAGTATAGTTTGTACATAATTTATTTTCAGAAATAATCGTTATAATTCTACAATTAATTTGTGAATTATCATTAAATCAATTATCATGTATGTCATTTTTCTAGTTAGTAGCTCTTCAAGCCCCATTCCATCTGAACACATTAGACATGAACTTGATGACCAAAAGGATAATTAATGGATTTTATCCACCTATACCTTCTGACAGTTATTCCGTTAAGGTCAGTATAAATACAACACATTACCATACCAATATAATACATAGTACGATAAAAATAATATTTATTATAATATACTAATATACCGGACTATAATATGTGTGTATTAGTTAATAATAATAATATATATATAATATAATAATATATAATTTATTAACTAATACACATATATATTATATTATATTAGATAATAAATTAAGTAAAATTCAGAATTTAATTTTATTTTCTATACTAAAAATTACATATTGTGTATACAACATACATATAACTTTTAAAATACATGTATGTTTATGTATAAACCAAGGGTCGGCAATTAATTTCTATGGCGGTCCAGATAATTTGAAAAAAAAATGTTCGGGGGCCATAAAAAATTTAATATAATAATAATAATTTCACAATTGTATTGTTAAAAGTTTAATGAGAAAAATGACAATTTTTGTCTTGAGCCAGTTTTTTAAAATTTGCTACTCTTGGTGAAGAACTAATGTGCTGAGTGTTTTCAAGGCAGAGAGCAGTTAATCTTCAGTCCAGTTATTTCCGCTCCACGGGCCGGACTTGGCCCGCGGGCCGCCTATTGCCGACCCCTGGTATAAACTATCTAACTATACATGTTCAAGAGATTTAGAGCCGAGATATTATTAGGGCATTCTGGCCGAAGGTTTGAGTTGATGGGACAATTGGATAGAGCCTTGAGATTGACACAATATTAAAATGACAAATTGTGCAACACCATTATATTTTGTTTAGTTAGTGTAAACGTAATAGGTTATACAATAATTTCAATTAATTTTTGTCATACGTGAATGTGAATATTATTAGGAATAACACTAACCTAACCTGTTACATTTAGTTATGTATAATAGATAAAAATAAATTTATAAGTATCATGAAATCATTACAAATGGTCAAAAACAAAAATTATTTTGTTCGATGCGTGGTAAAAATTAAATAGGTTAAAGTTATTCTATACGTATACTAAAAAAAATTAAATATGTAGGTCTATAATTGAAAAGGAAACTTAACGATAGCACTGAGGATATAATAAAATAATGTACCCTGTAGAAACCTAGAATTTTTTAATGTTTTATTTTAACTGTACGCAGATCACAACATTTATCGATAGCTGCATAATAGTCAACCACAAGTTCAGACCAAATATCACGTATGTGCTAAGTCAGGCACGAAGAGGATTAGCTGAATCACGAAAAAATGTGCTTTAAGAGTCGTAAATGATTATTACAAAAATGTCACCCTAAAAGTATGATGATCAACTTTATAGTTACTCTAGGAATTATAAACATAATCAATCGTAAATACTTTGTATACCTCTACTATTGCATTAGGAAGTAACGGCAGTGCTCAAAAACTACATATTTGAAGATATCAAAAAGCTAAACATATCACTAATATCTCCACTAGAGTAGATATACATGAATCTCATTGCATTATTATTATTATTTTTATATATATATATCAATACACAATCATCAATCAATTCATTAATATTTTATTTTTAATTTATTTTTATACATTATATCATTATTAGGGCTAAACAATAAATATACAACAATTGATTGACGATTTTTTTTCTTTATACATAATTAAGAATGAAAACGGTTTCTAAATTTTTATAAGCATTTCGTATAACATTATCAATATTTTAGTATATATAAAATAAACATATACGTATATATGAATATGTAGAAAATAAATACATAACAGTTTTCTCTGCAAAGCAATAGGTTTTTATCATAAAAATAATACCTAATAATTACTATAAATAGAAACAAATTATAGCTCTATAAAACTGATAATAATTAATTTAAAAAAAATTGTTCTTCATTGTACATACTAGGTATGGTATTACATCGCAACAAATATGTCACGATATTCCAGCATATATTTTAGGTATTTTGTTTACCTACATTAAACTACATTTTAAAATTATACATAATACCTAGGGCTTGACATTATTTATGAAATATATAAATATATATATATATATAAAAATGTACATAAATGTAAACAATATACCTAATGTAAAAATTCTTACATTATACTTAATGGTGTTACAATATCTAATGGATAAAAAAAAAAGACTATTACATACACTATGATTGCATTATTGGTAAGGTCACGTTTGTCAAAAACTTTAGAATCATAAAAATATTATTTTCTGAAGACATTTTTATCAATTTGCTATAATATAATGATGAAATGTTATTACATTAAATATACTTAATAAAATTATATAACTATTTTTAACAAACGTACCTAAATGAAAACATTTACAAATATATACTGCACAATATTAACATAACCATTTCAAGGTATTAACAAAATAATGTCTACTAGACTTATGTAAAAAAAATATTCATACACAACTTGTGTATATAATATATGTATATATAAAATATATACATATATAATATTAGTTGTCTATAATGACATATATTTTAATATTTTTTTTATTTTTTTTTCGTGTGAAGCTAACTATGTCTCTGGTAAAGCCTAAAAATCTTCATTGTTATCGTACTTAAAAATTTGAATTATTAGTCTTGTTAAAAAAAAGAAGAAAAAGTACACAATTAATTAATTTAATAGGATTTCATATATCACATAATTGTTGTTTTTTTATCCCACATTAACAGTATCTTGATGAATAAGCAGAAAATAGTATGTATTATAGGTATCATATTACCAGGTTTGTGCTATTCAAACACCAAATTGCTTAATTTCAGTAACGTTACAACATACATGAAGTTAATAATGGTTTATTTATTGTATAAAAATTAACAGATTTTTAAATTATTGCTTTAAGCATAGTGAATTTATGCTGAATTATGAAAATGAAAAATTATGCATGATGCAATAATAATTTGTGGAATTAGAAATATATAACAATAAAACTGATTTCGCAAGACTTCTAACATAATAGCACAAAATTAACACAAATCTAAAATAACATAAGCTTTCATAAAGTATAATGTATACCAAAAAGATAAGTATTACACACATATATATATATATGTAAATAGGTACATAACAATGTATTAAAACTTATTGATAAATAATTTTGATATCGAACGAATTATAGGGTGGATGTATTCAGCATTTTCTCGATTGACAAAACAGATGTACAGATAACATTAAAAACACCAAGTCTTGTTAGATGGGTGTGCCAAAAAGTATAAAATTAAATATTACATACATGTATAAAAAGTTAAGTGAATATGACATAAAGCATTCCACTGATTATGCATCCTTGGGATTTAATTGCAGCGATTAGTAACAAAATTATTAAATTAGCGAGACCATTTACATGATGTATAGACGAATATACAAAAAAAAAAAATGCGTTAATAAAAAAGATTACATGTATATATATACGATACGTCTTTGTTAAGTTTATATTTATCATGTACATCTTAGACATAACATGTGAGTCAATTCCCATAAGATATGATGATCTACATTCTACAATATATATTTATAATATAATTTATAATATAATTTATACCCTTACTAAACAAGCATGAATTTATCAAAATATTATCGTCATAAATATATTAACTTTTCTGTTCTAAAATGGTAGATCATCAGTCTGGAGGGGGATTGCCGCAAATATTACTATATCACATACAATTTTGGGCATTTTAAAATAAACATACATTTTTTAATATGAATATAAAAATAGTAATATTAATAATTTGTCGAGGCAGTAATCGTTATGGTGTTCAATTTAACGATAACATTTTATTTGTGAAAACTGTTCGATGTAACAATTGTAATACATTATAAAAAAAATGGTATGGAAATTATAAATATCCCCCCCTTTTTTTTTGCATGTGCCTCAACTAAATTCTGCAATGAGTAATCGCCAATTTTAATGACGAACATGTGATTTAATTTTATAATAATAAATCTTTACTCTGTACATACAAAAAAAAAATTATTTTAATGATAATTATAATTATAATAATAATAATAATAATAATGGGACCTTAACTATTGGGTGCAAGGACAATAAATGCCCAGAAAACCTAAAACACCCTCAACGAGCAAATGTTTGGTAGTTTAGTAAAGCACATTTTTGCCAACTGACAGTGGGCTGTTAGTAATTAATGATTTGAATTATTTAACATCTACCAGAAGTAAGTACACATTAGTAATAATTTTTAATATAAATCAGTTTAGATTACATAAATAAAAAAAATAATATAATTATAGAATACATGTAAATTGATAAAATTTATTTTAAATTATAAAATTTTGGTGGTTTTTCAATAAGAGATGGAGGATTATTACTTTCGGTTTGAGGTTGTTTTGCTTTTAAAACTTATTCGTATAGTATAAATCAAAGGTAGATTATCAGTGATGAAAATTATTTATTAAAATGACGATAAATAAAATTCTTAAATAAAAAAAAAAGAAAAGTTTAAATTAAATTTAAAATCAAATAATAATAATCATAACGAAAATGAAAACAAAATTGTTATTAAAATGTACAAAATGTCTCCGATTTACAAGGTAATGCCATTTGTATCTCTCAAGATTTCCCCTCCCCCCCATTTAAATATGCATATAATTGGGCAGCTGATGGGCGATATAGTACCGCCGCAAACATGATAAGTTCACTTCTCGTTATGTATATACATTTGCGTGTGTGTAAGTGTGTGTGTATGTGAGTGTGTATGCGTTAAGAGATAAAACCTATGCACCCAGCGATAGGTTTTCGGTGTGTAGTCACAGTTTTAAATCGTTGGCTATTTTTGAAGCAATGTTCTTGAATCCGATCGACGTTCCGGATATGCGCTTGAAACGGACGCCGTTTAGAGACAGTCTGGGCAGCTTGCACACCTCGATCTCCCACTGGACCAGCGAGTCGGTATTTGGATCCCCGTGCACGCACAGTAACAAGAAACGCTCACGTTGCTCATAATCACAGTTATTGGCATCCAGCACCTAAGGTCAATGAAAATAAAATAAAATTAATACTATAGCGTAAGAATCAACAGTCGGCGTCCAGAAGGGTTAAAAAATATATACGCGTAAAATCGGTTTTCAAAAATCATATCGAACTATACGAGCATATTATTTTTATTTAATACAAATTACAAACAGGGGGCCGTGTTTCAAAGAGTATCATTTGAATCAATCCCTTCCGAGATATCCTTGAAAATGAAAAATCTAAATATATTTTTCATAAGCACTTTAATTAATACTAAACATTTGAAAAGTTTTTTTACTATCCAACTATCAACATACAGCCAATTTCATTTTTAGTTCATCCATCTATAAAATCGTGGTGTTAAACTCCCAACAGACGGAGCTTTAACTGCTACAATCAATTTTCCATTTGAATACGAATTTTATGAAGCTCCTAAATTATATTGTAAGCCTTTGTAAACATTTTAAGTAGAGAAATTAATTTGTCTGGATTGTTAGAATTTCCGTTTATGAACGATGATAACAAGTCTAATTCGTTAATGATTAACGAGAAAATAAACTTTTTTTCTCAATAATCAGCGCAGTCCTAATGAGGATACTCACCTCACGTATCTCGGCCATAATTTCGTTTGGATCTCTCGTTGACGTCGTTTTCATACTCCAGGTAAATCTCAACGACCTGGGTTTCATTTGATCATCGTTCACTGTATTACTGTGATTAAAAACGTTAAGTTCAGATTATTCAATGACATAGATAACGACGTGTATTTTTAATAATTGTAAGGTAAATTACTAAAATAATATATGTCCAAAATACTCCAAATTATTTACGTCACAAATGCCTACAATTATCATTGGTGTCGTATACTATTGGAAAGTGTATTCTCTCAAGTCTTGAATTTTTTTTACGTGCACGTGAATTATCATAAAATGTGTTTTAAATCAAATTTAAAACAATGTGTTGATTGATAAGTCCATTGCACTAATTCAAATGTAAAGTATGTCTCCAGGTCTGTTACTTTATTAGCGAGAGTTTTTTAAAATTGGTCGTTTAGGATCAAATAATAATATTTATACAGAGTGTGAGCTACCTAGATAAAATAGCAGATAATCTCCTTCACAATTATCAGTAGGTCGGATTGTTATTAAACAAATTCGAAAATGTATTAATGTTTATCATTTAATTAAAACAATTTAATTTAATTTGTTTTAAAGCTCACATAAACTATGCGCAGTGGGTTTTCGTTTTAACAATATATTTTGATGTTTTGATTAATTGGATTAAATTAGTTTTTTTTCTTTTCTTAATTTTTGTGTGTAATTTGTTTATTACTTCATTGCAAATGATAAATGTTTGGCAATACTAGCAATAAACATCAACTTTTAAGTATTTATTTATAAAATAATTTTCTGTTCCTTCAATGAATTGAAACTCATATTCTCAGACATATCAATGATTTAAACGCATTTATGAACTCCCACCCCCAAAAAGATGATTTAAGAGTATCAATATTTTACTTGTGGAGTGCATTGAATATAAATTATATAGTAAGGATATATGCAATTACAGTAATACACATTAATCATTGATAGATATGATTAATAAATCCATTATATCTTATGGATATTACATTTTTAAATGTATAAACAACATACATGATAATATGGATTTATTTATAAACAAATCTAACAAATTTAAAATAATTCTACAGCTATAGTTTTAAATCAAAATACAGGTCGAAAATAAATGTTTATTCTTTAACTTTCATTATTGTAGTAATATTAAAAAAAAAAAAAATACAAATACAAATACAATATTTAATATAAAATACAAAAAAAAAAAAAATGAGTGAAAAACTTTGACATTGTTTGTATTGTTATATTTGATTTCAACTACTACGCTCTCGAAATTAATTAAGAACATATAGATATACAGGGATTGATATCTTTAGATGTTTTGATTCTTTTTTTTTTATTCCAAGAACTCACAGCTTGCATAAAATCAGTATACATCTGATGGCATTAAAAAAAAAATCTTGTGTATACGTGTTTAATCAATAAACAGCAACATACATGTAAAGTATAACACACTAAATATTAACTATTAAAATTAAATAAGGTATAATAAAATTATCAAAACTAAGGTTTTCAGGATACCATTATTTATCATAGTTGAATAATTCAATTTTTATACTTAAAAATTGTTGTTAACCTTAGCTCACCCAAAGTAAATAATAAAATGAGTAGCATTATAAAAATCCCTTGAAATTTAATAACTATTATTTTTTCTGTGATTTTAGTTAGTACAATATAAATATGATGTTAGTAATTGATTCAACTAGCCTTCAACTAGTCAGGCAAAATTTGTTTTGATTTTACATACCTAACAATATTATTTTTGGGCAGATTTTGATCCATTGGCCTGAAATAAAATATAAAACAAAACTAATAAAAACTAAAAAAAAAAAACTTAAAAAAAAAAATTAAAAAAAAATTAAAAAAAAAAAAATAAATCATAATAAATAATAATGTGAAATGCAAGTTGGCCTGATTATGGATACTCTTATACATGCATGACGTACATTTTTGTCATGATATAATGATGACTATTTCATATCATCGTTAAAATGTTAGACATACATAAGTATCTATTATTTGTATACTATATAATATACACACAGATAAAATAATTATTTATTAAAAAAAATCAAAGTTATTATAGTTGTTATTATACACATCCTACAACTGATATATAGACATGCCAACTTTAGCAGACAATTAAAAATAGTTAACATATGGTTATAATTATATACATCATAATTTTAGTGCATATAATTTATTCAGTAAATAACGCTTTTAGTGTTTTCAATTTAAAAAAACAAATGTATGCCACATATCAAACAATTTATTACAAATCCAAAGACAATAACATTGGCTTAAAAATAATGTTTGTACACTAAGGAATAATAATAATTAATATTAATAATAATAATAATAATAAAAATAATTTTAATAATAATATATGTATCATTATAGTATACAGTAATAAAATATAGGCCAGAAAACGATTAAAATAATAAAATACATAAGTATGCAACATTTATCCGGGGGACTAGAAAATACATAGAAAAAGTGTCATAGTCTTTATATACATATATGTAAATATATATATAAGTAGTTTAATTTCAATTTATTTTAAGTCAGTAGTTATTAGTATTACATACACTAGCTAGTTATAATATAAAACATAACTGCAAGTTATATGTTGTATACAGTTAAAATTAAAATTAAATTAAAAATAAAATAATAAAATTAATATTACTTCATGTAATCAACATAAATATTGAGGTTTACTTAAGAAAATTTAAATTTCTATTGTTATGTATTAAAGATATATCGTCTGAATAGAAATAATATGTTGATTATCTTTATTTGGAACAAAACATATATGTATAGATATAGGGATATTTATACACATACACACACGCAAACACACACACACACACACATATATATATATTTTAAAATTATCAGATTAAAGCATGTCAACGGCGTGTAGCGGCGTCCCAGCATAATTGTCTCAAAATAGTAAAGTGCCTGCCCCATTTGCTTGTCTTCTCCATAATTTAGTGGTAGCATGCGTGTGATATATGAATGGATGTATGATTTTTATTTGGTATTTTTTTTTTCGTATTAGTGGGGAGTGGTCCTGCACACATACACACAAAAAAGCATCGATCACAAGATGGATAAAATGAAAGAAACATAAAAAAAAAATATATATATTTTTTATAATCTGTGCAGGGACCATATCTGTGTGAAAGCTAGCCAATTGATTATTGTGTTAAAAGTTATTAAAAAAAAAAAAATTGTTTTGAGAGCTGCCTTTACTGAGACAATTATGCAAGGTTCACTAATGATACATGTATATATATATGTATATGGAAATCATTAAAATTAATTATTATTTATTGAATGATATATGGCACACAAATTGTCCTAGATATGCTAAATAAAACTTAAAAAAAAATAAAATAAATAATTAAGACAAGCTTTCACAAGTAAGGCCTCTGCGAGTAAAATGCAATCATTGTTAGTAAGTAATAGATTAGTTTCATTTTTTCAATACAGTTTTAATTTAAAAGAGGTGGAAAATAGATGGATGTTTAAATGGATTAAAAGGACAAAGAATTGTATAAAGTTAAAATATATTGTAAGTCTTATAAAAAATAATTAAAATAGTGTATTAAACCAGAAATCTTTAAATCAGTATAACCAATTTTAACTACTTCACTTTTTACGTAGGCCTTACAAAATTTTAATTCATTAGAAAATTCAATAATTTTTAATAACAAAAAGAATTTTTTTTTTTTAATATATAACATATTTAAAATCATTTACTTTAGGAATATAATATGTTTAACTAATTTAGAAATAAATGGAGAATTTCTAATTGAAAAAATCAAGAGATTTCAGGATGTTTTAAAATAAAAATATATGATTGAGGAACAATACATTTAATAAATTAACTAATAATAATTTTGACACTTACCGTTTAACAAACTTGGATGATATTTTTGAAAAGAATGATGGTCTTTGTACATTTGGATCATGTGGACTGCCAGTATTGTTAGTAGGTCCAACGCCAGCATATCCTCTATGTCTGTTTTGACCTGAATGGAAAGTCTGACGACTAGGCACATTCCTGGGGAATGGCTGTCGGCTATTGACTGCCGGTGAGGCTGGTGAAACTGTTACACCCCTAAATAAAAATTAAATAGTTAAAAATACTTCTTTCATATTAAAATAAATATTGTTTATTTGATGTACATATAAATATACACAAACACTTAAAAGCACTATGTCCACAACATATTTTGACATTATGACAACACTAAAAAACTGGTAACAATTATTTTAAACAATTAATGTCATACAATAACAACAGTCATGTCAAATTAAATTTTGTTAATTATATACATTTGATATTTAAAAATAAATTTAAAATAATATTGTCTGTTTGTACAACAATTTATTATATTACCAACGAGACAATATTTCATTAACTAAGTGTAAAATATAATTTCATTTAAAATATTTTCCAGTTTTGAAGCAAAAAATATCATTTATCAAATCATGTTTGATCAAGAAGTTCATTCCATAAGATGCCAATTGATATGAAGCTATTTAAATCGACAAATTATTTATGCTGCCTTTTCATTTTTAAAGTAGAATAATAGCAGATAGTAAAATAATAATACCAATCAAGCAAACTCAACTAAATAATTTAAATTAATGTATTTTTTTTAAAAAATAAAGTTAATTTTTAAAATTATTTAAAGTTAAATAAAAAATAAAAAAATTATAAGCTTTCAGTGATCATAATTTTTATTTTAATTGTGAACACTATTGTTAATTAAGATAAAGGATGCCCAATAAGCATTAGGCTTATTAGGTATATTACTTAAGTATACTAAAGTATAAAAGGTTAGTTAAAAATTAAAAAGTATTAAATATTGTAAGCAATGCACATTCATGCAGTTATTTTAACGATCACAAATGCATGCACAAATTGCCATAGGCAATATAGGCATTTTGAACTGACACAAAGTAACAAGAAGCAGCACAGTACATACGACTGAATGCATATCGTAGTAAGACCCTAACCACAAACAATATTTTTGGAACACAAAACTTTCACGAGTTTTCAAAGGTTTAATAATATGCATACAATACATAACATGCATTCGATACGATCTAAAAGATAATATAACATTCTAGCCACAGTTATAAAATGTTAAACGGGAGGAATACCTCGGGTGGGCAGGAGGTTCTGTGGCATGTTCTGTGGCACTAGACACAGAAGCAGATTTGACGTGACCTTTGGATCGTGTATCTCCACATCCAGAACCAGAATTAGGTACAGCCAACGCACTAAACCCGATTACCAATGCATTGCAAACATTAATTCAAAATTATCATCTTACCACCAATAATAATGAATAAAATAGGATGGATGAATAAAATTTCATATTATAATAAAAGAAGATTAATCAGTGTTAAAGTGAAAACATAAATAAATAGTTATTTTACAAATTGTTGTATATGTGTGTTCATTATTGTGTAAATTGGAGCAATCATTGTTAATTATGTACCTTGCGGGATCCATTACAGGAGGGGGGGTTGATGCAGCTGCTTTAGCATCATAACTGATTGTACTCCTTCTGCCTACTGATCCTCCTGGAGCCATTGACCGTGGTTTGGTTCCTATACAAACAAATTACGATTAAAACAAATAATTTTGGCTTATTTTTCATGGACAGATGTTATTTGTTTTAACTTTTAGCTTAATTATAAAACATACCTATCATATTTTCAGGTCTAGAGTTCAATCGGGCTGTGTTTTCTTTTATACTAGCTGCATCAATAGTATTTTGACGCTTGAAATTAGTGCCTGGAATGGCCACATTGTGATTGTGATTGGTCGAATTAGTGGTACCTAGACATACATACATAATATGTTTAGAATAATACACTTATATTTTTGATTTTTTAGCATTAGATAAACAGTCATTAAAATGAAATGTACACAACTAGCTTATTACTTGTTTTATTTGTGGAGTTATGTGTTGACTGTTGATTGTTTGACGTACTGTTGTTAGCAGGAACATTGCTAGAATTTGGATGATTTGTGGTCAATGCAGAAGTCTCACCACCGGATGAAGCCCTTCTGCTAGGTTTGGAATTGGTAGCAGATATCGATCTGTGTACACCCCGATGAGATGGAGATTGATTTGTGTTGTTCACAGCCACAGCATTGTTGGTATTATTTACACCAGGGTTAGGTCCAGTGATTCCTCTTAGTGATAATGAACTGCCAGACCGAGAACCATCACTTTCGGGCTACATAAGACACGACAATTAAAACATTTTAATCATTAAATATTATAACCAATAAATTATTTATTTTGTCACCACAATACATACATCATTATTTTTTCTTCCTAGTAATAAATAAGTGGCAAATATGTCATCATATTTGGCTTGAGATAAACTCTCTTCTATTTCTCCTCGACTATAACCCATACCAATTAATATTTCTGTAACTCGACAAACTGCAACAACTTAAATTAGCAATTGCTTTATAAATCTTTCAAGTGAAATACTCGAAAGTGTAGAAGACATCAAATAAACAATATTAATATATCATTCATAAGTCAACCATCACTTTGAGCATGTTATTAAGAATAAAACACACCTATTCTTTTAGGTTCTTTGAAATCTTGTTCTGGTTCTACATAAGGTTTTAGTTCGTCGTCTTCGCAACCCAAATTCATCCACTTATCTTTCATAATAACCTATTTAACATTTTCAGAAAAATAACATGTATAAATTAACAATTTTATAAAAGGTTTTCAATCTACAACAGTAGTCTAAAATCTAAATTGTTATACATTGTTTTTATTTAAAATTCGATAAATATGGTAAATTACATTCATTTTATCTTATCTTACCTCTAATGACGCTCTTTTAAGTGGATTTAAAACGAGGAATTTTTTCAATAAATTTTCACAGTCTGTAGACATGTAAAATGGTATTCTATATTTGCCACGTAATACTCTTTCCCTCAGTTCTCTCAGAGTAGAACCGTCGAAAGGCAAAGAACCGCTAACCAAAGTATACAAAATAACTCCTAATGACCAAACATCCACTTCCGGTCCATCGTAACGCTTCCCTGTAATCATTTATTCAAGTTTTCAAATTTAAATTCCCATTAATAATAAAAGAAGAAAAGGTTACCTTGGAATAATTCAGGTGCTGCATATGGAGGACTACCACAAAACGTGTAAAGTTTACCACCAGGTGTGAATTCATTACTAAAACCAAAATCTGCTATTTTTATGTTCATTTCACTATCCAGTAATAAATTTTCAGCCTAAAAAAAGTAATTACATACATCATTAAATTAATAATAATTCAAATGTTGAAATTAAATTACCTTTAAGTCTCTGTGTATGATTCTTTTTTGATGGCAGTATTGAACTGCTGAAACAATCTATAAACACATTATATTCACATTATCAAACATTTTAATATAATTTGTAATTTTTCTATCAAACATACTTGTCTAAATTTGGCTCTCGCTTCTTTTTCTCGCATGCGACCATGCAGTACCAAATAGTCAAACACTTCACCTCCACTAGCATATTCCATTACTAAATAAAGTGTTTTTTCGGTTTCTATAACTTGCAGTAATTTAACTGGAACATGTGAACAAGAAAAAAGGTTTTAATTCAAATAACAAAATAATACATAGTTGAAATGTCATAAATTAATAAAAATTATAACTCTAACCTATATTCGGATGGTCCAACATTTTCATTATTCTAACTTCTCTAAAAAGCTGAAAAAAATAATGGTTACACTGCATATTTTTCCAAAAAAATAAAAATAAAAATAATATAATTATTATAATGACATACTTTTTGCAAACTTCCGGGTAACAGTTGTGTTTTATCAATAATTTTAATCGCGACCTGTAATTATTTACAAAAACGACAAATTAGTTACACATATGGTATACCATATGACGTTATACTTTACTACTATAACGTTTTATTTACCTCTTTCCCGGTAGGTACATGTTTGGCTAATTTGACTTTGGCGAAATTGCCTTTGCCAATAGTTTTGAGCAGTTTATATTTGCCGATATGTGGCTCTTCGGATGATCGACTGCGGGACGATCCACGAGTACTTGTTACCGCGGAAGCACTACTGCCTCCTCCTCCTCCTCCTCCACCAGTAGAACTGGTATAGGTGGGTGCATCACTGCCCTGTAAGAACAGAAAGGAAAATTCTATTTAGAAACATTAATTGAAAACAAAAATTCGAGACATTTCAATGAAAACTAAATTTTTATATCCGGCTCTCATTGTAATAAAAATAGTTTTTGTGTCACAAGGATGTACATTGAACTACAATAGACCCCATTGTGCATATAATTACTATCAGTACCCATATTCACCTAGAGGGAACTTTTAAACTACTGCATTGTATACCTACAACACTATTTTTTCCACATTAATTAACGTCGGGCAGTGCAGATTTCCCTGTCCAGAATTATTTTCCACGGCGGATTATGTATTAAGGCAAAAAAAGAAAAGTGAAAGTTTTTCGTCAAAATAAGGTCTGCAGTACTACGTGTACCTGAAAAACGCTTGTGCTACATGTTAGCAAACACGATTACCACACACAAACACACGATATATGTGTTAATTACGTCACACACGCAGACACACTTACAGCACACATTCGTCACGGACAATACAGACAGAGCGTGTAGCGTGAATTGGCCTACCTACTCACAGTCTACTCGCCTGCAGACAACAACGGCGTGAAGTGTAAAAGGGGAAATGAGATTAATTATTATTTTCGACCGACGTCGGAGGACAATATCGGATGCATGAATCGTGCAACGGACGGTTAGTTCGATGGGAAAATGAATTGGAAGCCGTCCGCGTCCGAATATCTCGCAATAATTATCGATACTCAATGACCGTACATACCCGCGCACAGACAATACACGGTAGTCGGTAATACGCGATCGTTCGAAGGGATCGTTTCGACTACCAACGGCGGAGCGCGAGCGTCTCAGATACGGCGAAACGACGATACTGCGAGATTTGTGCACCGCGTAGAGGGGTTAAATCGCTCGGAAGACGGCGCGTCGTAATTGAATTAGACACGCGACAACAAATCCCAGGACCGTATACCGTATTTGGTCCGTGAAATCGAGAAAAATATCGTAAAGATGTTAAGCGGCAGCAGTGGTCTAATTTTCGTTAATCTGCCACTTAGACCACGACGACAACAGCTGGTCAGACAGACGAAAAGGGTAATGTTTTCGCGCTATGAAGACTCAGTAAGCTGTCCAATGAGAACTGAGAGGGATTCCATAAAATAAATAATTTATAACATTTAGAATTCAAATTGATTCGTGAAAATGAAGACAAATATTCTTACGCGAAAACCCACTCCGGTGGTAGTATATTATTTATATCGATATGGTAATGGATGATGTGTACCAACTATATATTATATAGGTTAAATAATACAAATAAAATAAAACACTGCCGTGAAAAAACGGTGAAGAAATAAAAACAATGTTTATGCAAGAGTAGTGGAGGGACCATTAAAATAAACCCTGTAGTGTTTTTCAAGAGATTCCATGAACAGTGTTTAAATTTGGTCAACACGTGAAAATGTTTTTAAATTTTTCGTAGGCGCGTAATTATTTACATTATTGATTATTCGATTTTATCGGATTCTGTAGCTGGATATACGGGAGGACCACAACGATTCAAAATTGTAATAAAGTAAATAGGGCTTGGCCGCGACGACAAAATTACTATATGCTTTTCATTTTTTATTCTCAAAAGTTATTTTTCCGTGGAATATAATTGTCAACTAATAAAAAATGATTGTATTTTTATCGCCCGCGAAAAAACTTTCAGAATATACAGTTATTATTTGGTCGTCATAGAAAGTACGTCCTTTAATTTTTTCACGTACGGCAGCAACTCGTGGCGCGCGACAAAATAATTTCTGGGAAACTGTGATTTAACAGTGTGTTGCACATAAACATACGCACTGCGCAACGCAAAATTAAATGTACACACACGCGGATACACGGGTGTACAATACGTATTATAAGATATTATAATTTACGTTGCAACTAATCACTATTACCGTTTAGTGCGTTTCGTTCGCCTATAAGTGTAACGTGAACCCAGGAGAAATGGCAATGAACATATTATAAAAATATGTGTAGTCAATTTAAACATAATAATATATAATAATTTCCTTCAAGGCGATACACACTCATGCACCCGAGCACGAAAGAATGGAAGTAACGTTACACGATCTCGCGCTCGTATATAATATAGTATGTATACTACTGTGCGTGCGTATATGTTGTGCGGCACAGTAGATAACGAATAGCAGTAAAATACTAATTAGTAATTTATAACACAACATAATACACACGCTCGTACGTACCGTAGAACGGGGTGGGCGAACCCAATAAAACAATAACACTACGACGGTGTGTACCTATGCGTTATGTAGTAGTTTTATTATACACATAGGTATACATTACGTAAATAATACAACGTTTCCGAAGAATTCTACTTACAATATTATGTACTATATTATTATTATTATTATTATAAATCTTCCGATAACTAGAATTACATCTGCCTACTGCAAATGTCTTCGTAATAAATGCGGTTCGCATTGGAAACTGGGCATTTTTTTAACGTTTCTTTTTCACAGGATTCAACACTGGCGCTATATTATATTGTTATTAAATCGCTGACGGTTGAAATACATATTATGATTCGTAGGCGTTCGACGAGCAGACGCCGTTTGACTGCAATAATAATTAGCGTCTGCGGTATCATACGTACACGGCACGGCCGCGATTGGAAAAGGTCAAGTGTGCGTATCGCGTTCGCAACGACTTAAATGGTCAGGGACGTGTTTTTCGAAGAGTCGGTGGACGGAAAAAAATATAGTACTATTAGTCATGACAGTATAGGTGTATCGTGTAATAATAGTATACGTGTGCGTGCGCAGTCGAGAGAACTGCACGTCGCGCGTCACGAGTCGAAACATCGACGTGACGATTATTTTTTATGGAAATTACTTACAATGAATCACGCACACGCATCGCCCGCCGTAAAAGTCTCCCGCGACACGATTGGCGAACACACCATCGTACGCGGGGTGAAACGCAAATCCGCGGAAAAATCAAACGAGCCGGGCGAATCGAACAAATTCGTACTGGGCCCACCCACAGGAAACACGATTATTATAAGTTTTCCACGAAAAGCCATCACTCTACGTATAGAGCTAGTGGTCTGTGAGAAACACGGAGCGATAACAATATCACGTGTAGGCAATCGGCTAGGTTCGTGTTGGGCCCCCGAACGATTTGTGTACACTGTATACACGATTGCGGGGCGAATTATGACGCGAGGAGACGTAACGTACTATAGCGTGGCGGCTATAACAGATACACGTGAAAGTCTCTGGTGATTTCCGACGGTTCGATGAACCGGTTACGGTTTTGATACACACAAGCAATAAGTATTTATTCATCGGGAATTTCTGCGACGCGTACCGGTGTATCGTGAGAAACGAGGCGCGAGCGGGAGCAGGGAAAATTCAAATAAATCGCTCGCAATTACTATGTTAGATATATTATTGCGATCGCGTCGAAACTCGTCGACGAAAGATCCGTTTCACGAGGGAAATGCGTACGACGACGACCATGGGGCGAGGCGACGGTCCGGAAACGCTTTCGTTTGACGGGGAAAACGCGCAGCGACGAATAATAATAACAATAATAATAATATCAGCCGAACACACGTACAGTGTTGTAGTTATCGTTATCGACACGGGCGCGGTGGCGGCCGAGTGCGTGGGCAGCACAGTAACAGTGCCGTGCGATAAAAAGTAATAAAAAATATATTATAATGAAAACCGCATACGTGTCTGACGTACGCACAATGATAGCTAATATAGTTTATGTAACGATTGGGACTTTGAGTTGTGATAATTTTTCGTCGTGACCAACGCGCACAAGAGCACAAGAGCGATAGGCCTATGCCTTCATCGTCCGCGCTGTAAACGTACACGCCGGGACCTCGACAATAGTCAGATTTCGACGTACGTATCACCAATACACCACATTCGCGAAGCGATTCTCGAACAAGTACAAAAATACAATTTTTCAAGAGCGTTTCTACAGAGTAGCCCGTAGTTGTTGATCCGATAAAATAATCCACAACGTTCGGAAAAGACGTAACAAATATAATAGTATACACGCTCCCGTGTACTTTTGTATCTGTCCACCGGTATGACGCATCGCGCAAGAGTAGCGTTTGGTTTTATTTTATTTTTTCGAACGCATTATTTCGCACAACACACGATAATATATTAAACATTATTATATCGACGGCGGCGACCGAAATTTCGCTACACACAACGGTCCCCCCTTCACCCGTCTCCGGCGATCCAAATATATGCCGTCATTGCGCGGCGCGGCGTTCGACCTCGTTAAAATCGCAACTGGTTTTAGTTTATTTATTTATTAGTTCCCCCCTCTTCCCACACCCCCTGCGCAAACTTCCTAGAGTAACACAACAACGTTGTATTGCTACATTATCGCTTTTCGACCGAGAAAGGACAATATATACGAAGCATACACACGCACACATTCATATCATTTATGGTAACGTACCGTTAGCGACGACGACGACGAAGAAGAAGAAGATGATGATGATGATGTCCGTACGCCACGACATGGCACGTAAATACAAGTGCTCATATTTTTATACGTCGAACGGCGGAAAGAGGACGACGATGAGCGGACCGCGACCCGATTATACGTACGAGTTTTATTAATACTACTATTATTATTATATATTCTATGTACAATGATTATCATCTATACGAGAAGAGAAAAAAAATCATCGTTTTACCGGTTCGTAATCGGCGGAAACCGTGGTCGTCGCAGCAGTTGTAGTAGTAGTCACAAAACAAACACAACAACCGTACACGAGACGACGACGAATGGTGCATCCGCCGGCGCTACGGCCGCAGTTGTTCCGAGTAAAATCCGTAATTAAGAATTGTATTTCGATAACAGGAAGGACGAAAAAAAGAACCAATAGGTTTGGTCGTAGCGAAGAACAATTAATGTACACGACGGCGACAACGATAGTAAATATATTATCTAAATACAAATACGATTTTCGGCACTGTAACGACGGTATCATTATGTGCGTGCGCACCTGTCACATGCGCGCGCGTGTGTATAATAATATGTGCTTACAGAGTGAAATTCGTGAAATATGATGTTATAATTATATACGGATAACCTAACCGACGCGACCTTTGCACGGCGGCGCGAAACGCGAAATGCGCGCCCACGTGTCGGAAATGTATAAAACATAATGCATTATCGGTGCATACGGCACCCCACACTTGGAGGGCGGCCCACTAAACGTGTGACCGGAATATTGTGCAGTGTCTACGAAACGAGACTAATAAAAAAATATTATCGAGAAAACGTTTTACGGGCGATAGTCGTGATTAGGATGCAGCAGCAGCCGGTATATTATGTATGTGTGTGAAGTGTTTTAGTGACGTAACTGTTGTTACGAGGAAAGAAAAAAATGTGTAAAAGAGTTGCGTAAAAAACCAACGGACCTCCCGCCTCACCCTGTCGTCACCGGGTACGGGAGGAGAGAAGAAATAAAAACAACGCAGGATACAGAGAAAAAAAAAACGTTGATTTTTTCCCCCTACTATACATACATATCATACGATAGGTAGGTATTATATTATAATATATTACACGAACGCGGCGGCGGCGGCGGCGGCGGTGGTTCTTTCTCGCACACACGGCGACGGCGACGACGACGACGACGACGGGTTTTTCTCGACACGTAGGTACAAAAATAACATAAACAAAATCCTATCACGACGACCCGAACGAAGAACACTGAACCGAGAACACACGTAATAAGAATTGTTGTCGTCTTCGCGACCGTATACCATATAGTCGTCGGGTCTTCGCCGCGTCGTTTGGCACGCGTGCGTTTATACGTTTTCCCATGGCGCACACGCACGGGCTCTACTGCTTTTACGACTACAGTTCCCATATTGCTGCTATAATAATAATAATAATAATAATAATAACACTGGTTAGCACGCGCGCGCGAGTGTGCAAAACGGTATATTTCTTCCGCAAACCGTTTTCCTCGGTTACGTTCGTGCTCATTCAAATCCAATAGAAAAAAAAAAAAGAAGAAACACAATAATAATAATAATAATCGTAATATAGGTATATACTAGATAAATAAGCCGCCGCGTAGTAACCGCGGCCGCCGGTGAACGACGATAATAATGATAAAACAACGATCGAGTGTGTGTGTGTGTGCGTGCGTGCGTGTGCGTGCAGACGAGTAAAAACGGCAGCGCAGCCCAACAATAAACTCTATACGTTACTACGGTTTACGGGTACCCACCTCCTTACGTTGTACGTTATTACTACATTATATTATAGTGTCTACTCCTTTTCACCACCCGCTGCGACGCGACGACCGATCCTTTAGCGGAGTTACACGCACTCTCCGTTGCCGGTGCACCAAAAAATCGGGAAAACCAATACACAATGGTTGCGCGCGGCCGCGACCTTTTTTTTCTTTCTCTCTCTGCATATTAATTCCCCCTCGTCTCCCCTTCCTTCCCCCCCCACACGTCCGCTCCTAACGCGTTCCCCCGACGATTTCTGGTCCACCGAAGGAGAGACAGGTGGCTGGCTTCGAGTATGTGTGTACGACGAATGTATAATACGCACGGCGGGCGGGGTGTGGTGTTTACCGGCCTCTGAGCGCACACAAGTACACTCGTCCTGTGTTCGCGTCGTGAGAAGTGGCAGCGACGACCGCGAACACGGAGTAGGAATACACATAACTGTAAACCCATCGTCGTCGTCGAGACTACGTCGACTGAACACACATACAACAACACGTATAAATATGTAACACATACAATAATACGTACACGGTAAAAATTATTATTGCGCTTATGCTCGCGAAAAAATAAATAAAACATCGGTCCACGGACACCGTTTGGCCGCAAAGTACATCATTATTATTATTATCGTTATTGTGAACTCTTGTAGTAAAATGGATTGTTCCGGTACGGTGATTTTCGGTAGGAAACGAGGCGAAATAATAATTGTGCGAGGTATATATTATTATTATATTGTGTGTGCGGTGTACGCTAGTGCATGCCCGCGCGCGCGCGCGTGTGTGTGTGTGTGTGTGTGTGTGTGTGTGTGTGTGTGTGTGTGTTGGGCCGAGCGAGGGCAGCGGCGGCAGAGAAAAAAGAAAAAACTAGTCCGATTTGCGACCATGAAGAAAAATAATAATAAAATAAAATAACAAATTGGCCTGCACGATATAGATAAAAGGAGAAACAGAAGAAAAAAACGAACCGAATTACACACAGACCCTTTCCAACCAGTTTTTTACACACACAAACGCATTACGAATTTCTCCACATCGACAACGAGCATAACATTATTATTATAATATTATTACCTATAACATACCTACGCGAGACGTGGAACAAAGCAGCAGCGTCGTCTGCGAGACGGGGGATAGACGGCGTATAATTAATTCGTGCCGACGAAAACGCGTTTAATCCTTTCCGAGGCACTCGGTACACGCGCTTCAAGACTGGTGTCGCGGCAACCGATGATATCGTTTATTTATTTACGTGGCGCGATATACGCACACAAAAACCAGCGTTATAACAACACAACAACGTAGATGTGCGTGTGTACACACCTACATGATTATTACAATAATATTATCATACATAATACATACACACTGAGCAGAGAGATAACATAACGCAGTCGACAAGCCTCGACGACGCGTGAAAGCACATATTATTATATACGAGCATACCCGCCGCATAACCTCCCCTGCCCCCCCCGACACTTCGCCCTCGTTCTGCGCCGCCCTAATAACGACACAGTAGCGTCGTTCGTTCCGTTAATCCGTTACAATATAGATATATATATATATATGTACGTATGTGTGTATACCAACGACGTGTGACGGTGGTGGCGGCGGAACGAGGGGGGGACCAAGATAAAAACGAATGAAAAAACCATGGTGCGCCTGCTGGCTGGACTTACCGACGGGGATGCCATCGGCGGCGCAGGCGGTGACGACAGCAGTATGTTGGGCGTGCGCGCGTGATGCTGGTGCTTGGGATGCTGCAGCGGCGGCGGTACGGGAGGCGGCGGTAGCAGAGTCGGCGGTAACGACGTGAGAGCGTCGTACGTGGCCGCCGCCGCCGACGGGGACGTCTGCGAGAGTGGCGACGACGACGACGACGATGACGACGACGACGACGCGGCCGCGCCGTTTGCCGCCGGTGTCTGTTGCTGCGACGACGAGGCGGCGGCCGTCGGCTGAGTCGGCTGAGACGCGGCCAGGTGTTCGACGACGGGCGGCAAAGACACCGGACTGTCCGTCTGGTGCATCCAGGTGATGTAGCTGACGCTCATGTTTGCTATGACGTTTGCTAGACGTTGGCGGCGGCAATGTACTCTGCGCGTACGCTGCGACGGTGACTCATCCGGCACTACAAAGACAATGCGTCGATGGCCATTGCGTGCGTTAGTACTTCTCCTCCGATTAATCTACCGATCGAACATGACGACGGTGTCCGTTTGAATAGAATGTTGCCGAGCCGCACGCGACCGCGTCACCACGATGGATGTTATTAAATCGAAGGAGGAACGACGAAAAATCGACAAAACAACCGGCGAGGTTCGAGAGACGGACAAGTTTACGAACACTCGCACGCACGCACGCACGCACGCACACACACACACACACACACAAAAGTGCGATCGGCGAGGCCTCCGGAACGACCCCGGACACGGCACTACCACTTTCTCGGGCAAACGACAAGAAACTGGTCCCACTAGTCACTACCGCTGCGAGCGTGCCCGTTCTCGTTCGATCGTCCGTCCGTTGTTGCTGCTGCAATGCCGTCGCCGCTGCTGCTGCTATTGCTGCTGCCGCTGCCGCCGCCACCACCGCCGCCGCCGACGATGCCGCTGCAGCTCTCGGTACAACACAGCAGAGCGCGCCGCAGTCGTCGCCGCCCTCCTGTCCACCGCGCTCCTACCAACGCTCTACCGCCGATGCTATGAGTCGTACGCGCCGCGGCTACGTAACCGCGATGCGACGGAAGAGGACGTTGCCAATTTGTTTTTTTCGCCGTCTACAGTATCATTACCTACTACCACCACCACCCCCACCACCGCTACTACTACTACTACGGCTATGCTGCTGCTGTTGTACCGCTCTTCGCGTTATACCACCGCGCTGAAGCCGCAAGAAAGAAACCTACGACGTGACGGTGGCGGTGCGTAGAGGGGTCACCACACTGCCGTTGGAAAATAAATTCGTATAGTATGTAGATACATGTATAAGATTTTTTTTTTCTTTTTCTCGAGAACGTGTCGAATCGCTGTGGGCAGGACGAGGAGATACGTCCACGGAACCGCCGACGACCGGAGGGGGTAGGGTGGACAGGAAAGTTAAGTGCGGCCGCTGCGCCGCCGTCGTCGTCGTCGTCGTCGAGAGCGTGATGATAACATTTTCTTTGGTTCGGCGATTTCGCGGGCGCTGCTGGTGTGTCACTTTTGGTGCGCCGACACCATTCCTCCGATCGGAGGAGGGGGTGGAGTGGTTTGCCGCGTGGTTTCATCAGGTGAAACGCGACGCAGGTTCCACACCCGATTATTTAGACGCGCGCCGAAGTGGGACCTGGGCGAAAATAGAAAACCTACGTCACGAGAGCAGAAAAAAAATATAACGCCGA
This sequence comes from Periphyllus acericola, assembly GCA_949715065.1. Taxonomy (NCBI): domain Eukaryota; kingdom Metazoa; phylum Arthropoda; class Insecta; order Hemiptera; family Aphididae; genus Periphyllus; species Periphyllus acericola. The sequence goes on from OX454264.1 coordinate 31,126,920, forward strand.
GACGAAACGAAAAACAAATAGAAACTACGAAACGATGTCTATTAATGTGACGCCTTTGATTTTTACTCTCTTTCGCACTCTACTTTCGTCTCGTCGTCGATTTACACGGTCCATTTGTTCCGTTTCGATGTCATCGCGTGCGATTATCGTCGTGGTCTTTTATCTTGATAAAACTTATTTCAGACGCGTTTACGGCCAGAGACCGAATTAATAATGTACAATAACGTAGACTAAAACAAATTGCAAATATACATACGTTGCGCCGTCGTCATAAACTAAAGATAACAGGCTGTAATATAAATCGGTTAGTATATTATACACGGGCTCCGTCCACCGATAATGAAGTCTTTAGAAAAATATAATTATCGTTCGCACGTCGTTTAATAATAACGCCGGTGACATACCAGAGACAAACGATATCTAGCAATATAAAAAAAATTAATTTTAGTTTAGTCTAACAATTAAGGAACACGCGCGTAATGCGAATAAATACTTATAATAAAAGTTACATTGTTACATTTAATGTACGATGTTTTGTTTTTCGTAATTCCAATGGAATAAAATTGTATTTAACTAAAAAATTGTTAAAATACGTTCACTTTCGAAGTGATGAAATCGTCAAATAGACGTAAGTAAACTGGCTCGGACACTTTGTAGAGCAATCAATTTTCATTCCAATAAATTACAGATTCTCTATCACGTCATCTCCTTCATATTCAAACTAAATGAATGTTAATTACGATATATGTCTCAAATGGCGTAGAAAACTATTGACAACAATTAGTACTGAAACGTTCACGGACGGGATTTTGTCATCATATAAAAAAATGTGTACTGAAATAATAAAAAAAAATACACGTTCAGAGATTGTTTTGGAAATTAATTGACATAAATATTTTATATAACAGAAGTGTACTAATCTAGAAACACAATGACATTTTAAATGTATACATAAACCCGAAAGATACAGATAAATGAGTAATCAAATTAATCCACCAATAAAAATCAAGGTTAATCAAATTTCCGATTTCGTAATAATAATTAATTTGTAACGTCACGACACGTAACTATCACTATCATTATTTTAAAAAAAATATAATTAAAATAATAAGATAAACGGTTTAATAAAAAATTTAATTTTTAACTATTACACACTCATTAATCCTAAATTATTTAATTTGAACTGATAAAAAATATTTTCACCTATAAACTGCTTACATTTGCAAAAATATGAAAAATGAAAATAAATTTATCTTATAAATGCAAATAAAATTACGATAACACTAACAATTAACTAGTAAATACGTTCAACGGATTCTTAATAAATTATAACGACAGAAATGACCTTTGTATGTTAAATAAAGTATGATGACCTACAATTTCGACAGAAAATACTATTCATTTGATTTTAATTGTCCTGGTTTATTCTTAAAATTGTTGGGACTAATTATTAGAATATTACGTATAGGACATAGGTAGGTTAAATTAAAACATATAACCAACGTTGTTTGTATAGAATACGAGATCGAAGAACACATATTATACATAGACAACGTTAAAAATGTACGTATGAGTTTTAATTTACAATTAATTAACAAACGAATGCAGTGCACTTGTAATGCGGTTGCACAATGATTATTTTCTTAATACTATACAGTCAATACAGATAATGTATGTAAATTATTATTACATAATAAATGCAATGCATTTAAAATAATATCTACAAGTGCAGACACGAATTATATTTAATCTTTGCGCATTTTTAAATTTATGCAAATCAAATCAGTTTAATCATTTTCAAAGTTGAAATATATCTACATACAGCAATAAAATCCTATTAAATTGCTTGCAATAACTAAACTTCTAACAACGATTAATTATTGAGCAATAAAAAAAGTAATTATGTTTCTGTTATATAGGTATAACTATACCGGTAAGTATAATCAATGTAATTACTTTGATTCGAACAAAACAATTATTATTTATTGAATATTAGAATATTTAAAACGTTCATCCCAATTTTAATTTTTAGTATTAATCGTGTGTGTGTATAAACACAATATCCTAAGGCTAATGTAAAAACAAAGACGTATCAATACTGCATTACAACTTTTCGCTCTTATCGATATACCAATGATGTTTAATATTCCTAAACTATATAATTACTAGGAGTTATTTTTTTTACATACTTTATACCATTTACGTAAATGTATATTTAATTAACAATATAATATCATGTGCAATAAAAATACAAAACTGCACAATCCTATTCCATATTTATTACATTTTTTTTTATCTTCGTAAATATGTTATATTATAAACATTCATTGGACTTATTCTAAGTAATATTTTACATAAACTACAAAGTGCTGATATTATTAAATCCCACGTTTATTTTTATATCCAATACTTTTGTTGACACGTTAAAACAAATAATAAACAATGTACGTGAGTAGTTCCGGCGGATAATTTGTATGCAAATGCTAAACATACATTCACGTACACACGAATGCACGTACAGTAGTACAATTTAAAATAACATTGTGCTATCAATCTTATTAATAAAACAGGTGATCTGAAAAAAAACTAAAATAAATATTGAATCATATAAAAACTAGAAGACGAAATAAAATTAAATGAATCAACAATATTTTAATGTCGGAAGAGTTAAAATATTTCACTTTTGAATGCATTTTCATAAAAAATATTTGTAATGCTGATCTACAAAATATAATTGTGTTTATAGAAACGCTTGATCATTACTCTAATAGAGATTTTATGCCCAGTAATTCCATTACAGCAATTGGAATAACAAGTTTATATCAAAACATCATCCTATCAACTTAACGTTTTTTTAATTTCGTCCACAATAGAGCCGTTTTCATAGCTTCAATTTTAAATTAAAATGATGAATACGTTTTAACAAATAAACACTTAAATACTCAAATACTTGTAAATCGAATTTAAATAAATCACAGACGTATTCAACTTGTTTTCAGGTATAACCATGAAATAAAAATGACCTAATCTATTGTGATTTGATACTGGTATTACAGAGACACGCATAAACAGTTTAATCTAGCATAATAACATGGTAGAAAATAAAAATGTTTACGAGAAAAAGTCATGATGTTAACCATTTACAGGAATTAAAGATGATTTTATTAAACATCACACAAATATCATGACAAGTAAAATTATAACCCAATGAATGACAGCCTAAGCTTGTTATTATAGTAATGCTTCCCGTGGGAGTCCTATGACATCTTACAAAATCAATTAATATTGTCAAAAACAGTTATATCATTCCCGATGGATAATGCCAGTGCCACAACTACCGCAAGTGCAGACGGTGCCACCTGATGGGCTTTAACTAAAATGTTTGTATTGGCGCCTCGGATTTTACTATACATAACATAAAAACAATTGTAAAATCAAATATAAGAATGTAATAATCTTGATTTTCAGTGGGACCTTTTTTTTTAGTATTAATTGTAGAATTTTCAATGTATAAAATATAAAATTGGAAAACAATAATTATTATTGCTTACCAGTGTAAATATATTGCAGTATAAATCATCATAATGAAAAATCTATTTTTATACATATTGGAAACACACTATGGGCCTTCGCCCGCAGCCGCAACATGATATAATTAAATATAACGAATAAAGACTTAAATACTTATAATACGACTCTAAGAACCATCGTCCATCGGTTTTCAGTTTTAAAATTACATTGAATTTCAGGAAGACTAATTACACAATGTTTTATTCATCCATGTGGCGTACACACAGGTTACCGAATAATGCAATCAAAATGTTCTCTTGAGAAATGGTGGGTGTAAAACGGCCACTAAAATATTTTTGAACCGGAGCCTCAAAATTGTAATTGCGGCACTGGATAATAAATGCCCTGACTTTCCAGTTTTCAATGGTAATAAGATTATAGAATAATAATAAACGATGATTGTTTTTGGCACTACAGATCGTTTAGCAGTCAACCAACCGGTTTCCATCATAAAATAAAAGTAGTTCTTATTTAGTTTCCAACGGAGATTTCGCACAAAAAATGCTACTCAAACATTAATCAGTTTATAATAAGATCACAAATTACCGCGGCGTTTCGATTTAGTTTTTGTGAAAAAACTGCAGAGAAAAAGTGTTAAATACATATTTCACAATGCTGCGGGTGACTGATGGGATTGTCAAACTTCAAGAAAAAGGTTCAGAATTTTTAGTGATATAAAACTTTAAAAACATAACCCCGTTATATTAATTAACCCAGTTCAGAGCATGGTTAAAGTTTAAATATGCATATTTTGTTGGGTTTTTCTTATCAGACAACAAATATTTTAAGAAATCTTCCTTTTAGCCCGTACTTCAAAGTGGCATATTTACGGTGGAAGGGAGTATGGGAGATTATTAAAATCATGATTTATTTTTCAAACTATTTTGCATTTCAAGAAAACGTAGGCTTATAAAAAAATATTTCAGATTTTTATAAAACAGAAAAATACGCTATAGTCCACTAATTGGCAGATAGCACACATAATAACACCAGATGAAGTCATTAATGAGCTAAGTCTCGAAAAAAGAAATGTTAATTTTGTGTTATGATGTAAAATTGTAAATATTCATTACTGTACTGTAATAATATAATTTAAAAAGGGATTCCACAGTCAGGTGAGATACAGATATGGGTGGATGATATTGCTGTATTGATATTTTAAATTTAAAACCTCAAACCAATGCTTATTATAAAAAAAAAAAAAACCGAAAGAGGTTGGATGATTGAAGCACCTCTTTTGGTTGTAACCCAATTGAACTGTGATCGCTATGATTTACATAATATACTATTTATTATATTTTTAAAAATCTATATGTACATACTATGTGAGTAAATATCAGTATATAAATGCACTTTGCTCTACAAATGTTAAACGCAAATATACTCAAACGAGAACAATACCAGACGGATGGCATTTGTTTAATACTTCAATAACACAATATTTAACACCGCTGACCTGTTTTAAAATTGATCAATGACCGTGTAGTAGCATTAATATTTTTGTAAACTGTAGACAAACACAAACTGCAGCTTTCCGTCGAAAAATATATTTTGTATAACATCACGCCATAGAACATATTTAATATGTATGTGTATTCCGCACTTTGGGTTCAGAACTTTAAAGGTAATACGAGAAACTAGGTTACGAAGAGATTAATACATTTTATGAACATTATTGTATTCTGAACTAGATAGAACGTCGGTGGTTGGTTAGGTAACCTTACCTTTTTTTCTGGTAAAAAACCGTTATAGAAATTGATACATACATATACCGAATCACTTCAATGACTATTATATAAATACAATGTATAAAGTAAAACGAAGAAAAGTGAAATTAGTTGAGGTATATAAGTGTTGAGGTACATAAATGTTTTTTTTTTTTTTTAATGACCTTTAATACTCCGGAAAAGGAAATTGCATAGAAATCCAACAGAATTATCTTATTTTTATCATCTACACACTTTCTCCAATGAATACACCGAGAAGCCTTGAAGTGCAATTTTTTCAATATAATATACTTATAAATGTCCTATACGATTAATACGTGTTACACATCCTACCTTAGCATTGAACTTATAACTATGTCTACCGATTAGAGGTCAACTGATAGCGGGCGCAAGAGTATAATTTCCTCGTTTACAAAACAAAAGGTAGTCAGTCATGTCTTTCATTACGGTTGCAATTCGAAATCTATTTTAAAACGTATCACACTATAATTTCAGGCGAAATAATATGACGTAATGAAACGCCCGACGTCCGCATCAACGTTTAACAAACATGCACCGCAGTACACGGCGACAACTGCAACGGTCCAAATGGCAATGAACCGAAAAACAACATAGACGTTTTTATATATAAATAATTACGTAATAAATATATTATACTTGTATACGCATACACGTATCGCAGACTCAAATATATCATCGTATGCAACCAAAAATAGCAGCAGTATCGTAATACACAATATACATATATCAGACCATGTTTGAAATCTATAAAACATCACCTGCGACGGGGATATTACTGCCGTTATTGTTTAAAATGCGCGATAGGGGATGAAATAGTGCTGCGGCGGACGGGAATTTAACGAAAAACCCTCGGGAGTAAACGTCTGTGCAGCTGACGAAATAAACGGTACTATATTATTATAACAATAAGCCAGAATTACGATCGACACTGGCTGTGAGATTTTCGTCCACCAGACGATTACCGGGGTTACTCCCGTGGACTGCAGCGGTACAACGGCGTGTATGTATTTTAGTCGAATACCGCGACGACTTGCCAACGTTAAAATCGTTTTCCTAGTATAAAAATAAATCGCGTACACAAAACGAGCACGCAATGAAGCCACGTGACGGTGACGACACGCGGCCACAATGTGACTAACTACTATTTTAATTTTTAACCGGAGTCCGTGGGAATTTAACGTGTAGACATTTCGTAGACACTATCGGTGCTGTATTTCGTTTCGGGTCTATAAATATTTCGCAAGACGTTTACCTGGTAGGAAAAGGGTCGGGTGGTACGCGATAAGATTTGCGAATTGCGACGATGATCGCGGGGAAAAGATGAACACGATACGATAATAACAACAACAGGATCTAATCATTCTAATCTAAGAGAAACAAACAAAATAGAGGGAAGGGAGACGGTGAGAGTTTAATCACATGCTTCGCGAATAGATGGTGAACTACACATCAACAACAACAACAAAGATTACTATTAATACGCGGGACGGAGGAAACCCTTGCAGAAACTGCACCTTACCAACAGGCGACGGCGTACGATCACGCGCGGTTCGCGTTCATCAACCGCTGTTGTCGTCGTGGTCGTGGTCGTCATTATAATACGGTTTTCGAGTCGGTCGAGTAAAACTATTCCGTATACGTTTAAAATATCGTGTGAATTGTTGTTATCGATTAAACGTTGTTTTCTCGAGGAGTGGTGTGGTGTTGGTGAACAAAAAGAAGAAACTTAACAGCAATTTCGTTTGGTAGTGATTTTTTTTTATTTTGCCCTAAACTTTTTAGCGCGGACCGCGTCACGAACGGCTAATGGCGCGAGGCCAAATGTGTGTTGAGGAACGCGCGCACGGACACGCCGCCGCCGGTAGCCGCACGGGATCGCGAAACGGCGGCGTTGGCGATTTTTCGCTGGCAGGGCGCGCGCGGCGCAACCACCCGCCACGACCGCCTCGCCGAAAGACCACGACGCGCGCGCCCTCGCTCGTTTTCGGCCAGAAACAACCGTCTTTGTCGGGGCAGCGGACGGAGCGCGACTGTGTGTGCGCGGCGCGCGCGGTGTTCAATCAATATAGTACGCGCGCGCGTTTACGAGACATATCTCTCCTCAACGTTATGTATACGGAAAACCGTTTCTTTCTCTCCCGCCCGTTCCCTATGCCACTGCTCTCGGAAACGCGAACGCGCTTTCTCTCTGCAAACAAATTTCCATTTTCATACTTAACCCACCCACGCGCCCGCTTTTCTTTTCAAAACAATAACTACACTCTGCTGTGTTAAGGGCGAGGGCAGGGGCGTCGTCTATAATACACGCCAATGTATGCACTGCAAACACTTGGACTATTAAGCTCGGCAACACACCCACGCGCGACCAGTGAACGTGTGCGTGCATTTTCGTTGTAACTTCTGCGTCTGCTCTACGGAAGGTACACACACACACACACACACACACATCCTCTGTCGCCGACGTCGATGGTCTCATTGCACACATAACGTCACCGTCGGGCGGTGGTCTTAATATATGGGGGGCTAGGCGCCGCCACCGCGCATTACATTGTATCTATAATCGCCGTCCGCCAATATGTGTTTACGCTCGTCGTAACTTCGCGACGACGCCACCACCGAACCTATATACCGAACTAGGTACCTACTTACCTAATATTTGGTTAGGCCTTCGCTCATCACCGTTAAGCTTTTACCATACGGTTATGTAATAGCACTCAGACAAACGGCCCGTGTCGAATCATGCGGGGTATGCGCATATTAAGGTCATGCGCTCGAAAAATACATTGTTTTCTTTTCTCCCCTCCCTTGATCCCTCCACCAAGAGCTCTGCTCGCCTAACTTTTGGGAGATATTACGCAGCGCTATATAATTATAAAAATAGGAAAAAATTACTATGCACGCGAATAGTTTAAACGTACGTCACTTTCAAAGAATAAAATGTACAAGTCATTAAATTAATGCGCTCAGAAAAAAGGCCCTCTGTCGTAATTTCAATTGTGATCGATAAAATTGGATTTTCGATAAACACGTCATAGCGCTGGCTTGTGAACACGCCAACAATTCATAACAGTATAAATTTAAATAAACCATACAAAAGCTCGCTCATATTAAAGACTTTTTCCTTCCCCGTGAATGAGAATTTCTGCACAATAATCGATTCCGTACCCCCACGTCTATCGTTCTCTGTATAAAGTATTGCATATTTTTTATTTTTAAAAAACTAAACGTTTATTTAATACACAACGATACGGTTTATTCCTGAATGATATTATACCTGTACGTAATTAATTAAATAACTACAAAAATATTAGTGCAAATATCGGGATGATAGTATTTTTATAGCTTATCTCTCAAATTCATCATTTCTGATTAGTTGTTTTAGAAATCAAATCGGAAATATATTTCAGCCAATATTATTTTTCATTTTATCAAGTTATTAAATTAATTTATCAGTTTTATTGTCGTTCAATTCGTCAACAATTACAAAATATTTAAATATGGTTTAACGAGTTTTGTACATTATGATATAACTAAAATTATTAAATCTTTCATCTCCTTTAACATATTTTATAATATTGATTAACATATAAAATGCATATTAAAGTCCACTTTGTGTATGAGTATACTGATAAAAGTTTGATTTTCCTACAGTAAGCCGTGTGGGGGACGTAATCTAAAAAATTACTTTATATCCAGTTACAAATAGGTATGTTCATCGACATATTCTCGTAAAATGCCATTAGATTATAAAACCAATGGCAAATATCACGTCCATAAATTAGTTTTTAATTTTTTTTTTAAACCAACGCAAAGATGAATAAAATTTAAAAAATTAAATATCAATAAATGCATATATAGCTAAATGCAAGCGACCGAATTTATAGGGATTAGTAATTTTAGAATAGACATTTAAGACGCACACAATACTCAATCAACTTGCGCTAATGACAAGAAATTATTAATTTTATTTTTATGAACATAAATATACGATTTAATATACCCTGGAACGTCTATATTAGTATATTACCATTACAGTTTACTACAAACAGTTTTAAATTTTAACGAGTTGGAACACAATGAACGTAACTAAAGATCGCATAATAATTGGTCTTTATTGGACATGATATAAATTAGGCGCAGCAAAATGAGTACTTATTTTTTAAGCAATTTTTTTTTTAATTTTAATTCAAACATATTACGTCAAATGATACAATGTTAATTGATAGTAATGATTAAAAACATTAACGGTTATACGCCTCTTTAGTACTATTAGTAGTAAGTAGCAATGAACGTGGCATGAATTATTTTATTTTGTAACAACGTTCAAGGGCGCTATTGAATTGCCTACGCAAAACGCCTTCTAATTCAATATATATGTATGTCGACCGGAACCTTCGAAATTTATTTGTGGTTATAAAACGGCAGCGAAATCAAAAATAAATAAACAAACAAATATAATAATGAACACATGTTTTTAAAAATACCATTTACGCGGAAACACATTTTTTGTACAATATTAGCTGAACAGAAATAATATAATTGAATAAGTAATAGAATGATAGAATTGAAATTAACAATAATTAATTATTTAATTGAAATCGATAAGGTTAAGCGATAATAAATTATTTATTTTTTACTTTGAATTGCATTTACGTCACTTGGATTTAATTACTGGTGATAACATTTGTATTATGTAATTTTGATAGTATAATATTTATTTATTAAGAAACGAAAGGATCAAAGAAAAAATGTGGTTGGATAAATTTTAATTGGAAAATGTATCAAATACGGCACATGGTAGTTTATTTCGGAAAAAACTTACATTATAAGAAACTTTGTTGCGCTCCTTAGAATACCATAAGTAATTCCAAGCATATTTGAAAAGCGGCTGTGAATAAAATCTATTATATATTGTTAGACCAACATTTTTACAATTAATTTAAACTACTCTACGTGTATACGACATGAAATACAATGAACGGTAAAAGAGGGAAACGAATGCAATAAGTGTAAAGCACTTTTGAGCGCGAAAAAGGCAAAACGAATGCTATACGCTTTTGAAACGGTACTAAAATGTAACACAAGAACATACATAATTGGACGTAAATCCGACTTGAAACGTCAACGAGATATATATATATATAAATAGTATATAGTTATTACAAATCGTTTGCCCTGAAAATCCCAAATGGTTTGCCATGGAAATAGTATTCAACCTTGCATGCATATGTAAAAAGCAACATACACAAAAACGACGCTTATAAGGCGTTTGAGCTTCTAGTTTTAATGGAGTTATAAGCAAACAAACGAATACAATACAGACCAGACCAATAGTCGTACACACACTGCTGGTGGACGAATTGACGGACACACGTCTGAAGCGTGGGCGTTTTCATAAGATTAAAATATCAAACATTTTAAAACAATAAACCAACTTCGAATATAATTTTATAATTTTATATATACATATCTCTCACGGGCATACAATCATACGAGTCGCGAAAACGTAACACAGCGGAGTAATAGTGTTTAATGCGTTATCTAAATTATAATATACGAAAGACCGTTTCCGATTATATAATTATACCGAAAATGGACATGATATGGACAATAATATTAGTGATACTGAGGCAGGTTTTAGAAAGTCATATGTTAGAACGCTGAGTTTTGGAACACCCAAGTTTTAGAAAAAAAAAATGTTAGAAATATTTATTTTGTTTATTATTGCATACTAGAATGTACTCTAATGTATTGAATTTATTATAATTGATTTTCAAATCTAAAAATGTTCCATGTCGTTAAAAAAAAAATTATGAACAAATGTAAAATTAATATAATTTTTAATACTGAAGATAATATAGCTTTCATACATTTTTCTAAATCATAATAAGAAATATCAACTATTATTTAACAGATATGTATTTTATACTGTCTTTACGATCACAGGATATGGGATTTTATCGCTAGTCCCCCAATGATTTATATTTTAAAACACAGTTTTTCTAAAAGTTTCATGTTCTAAAATAAAGATTTTCTAAAACACGCGCACATATCGACGACGGTGGTCAAATCGAAAACCGAAAACAAACCGTTGCGGGACGCGTAAAATTAGAAACGCGTTGTAAATATAATCCATACCCCAGAGCACTGCATCACCGTCGTCCAACGAAAACATGTTACGTATACAATAATGTATAAATATATTATAATATACGCAAAATACAGTCCGCAAAACGGCTGCGGGGTGTGTGCGGTCCGTAACAGACTGCGAAATAATTATTACACCGACAAATTGTCGTCACCGCCGCGGCCGCAGAGTTTCGGCCAACACGTAATTAAAATTGTTGTGTATAAAAAAAAAATCAAAACGCGTATACGACGTGCGTTTTACGACCGTCGGCCGACCGAGGAAATATTTCAACACCTACAATGCGCGTTTTCAATCATCGCGCAGTACTCTTAGCCGTGGTTCGTTAACAGTGTATCTGCCGCCCGTTCCAAGGGCACCACCGCCTGGGAAGTCGATAACGATATTATTGCGCGCACGTCCGCCAGTCCACGAGACTTATCGCGAACAAAATTCACGCGCGCTATATACATCGCCGGCGGAGAAATGTCCCTCGAACGACCGAAGATTAGAATCGGTGGGTGAAGTGTGCGGTACGACGAGGGACGTGAAAAAACAACGAGAGCGCGCGCGATGATAAAGTTATAAAGTTGCGCACCGCTATTTCCCGGAGAACGTCAACGCCGCGACGCGAACGTGAGGTAAGAACAAAGGCAAACGCTCGCGAAATAAAGTATTCGGAATTGTTTTATTTCATCCCCTTCCGGTCAGTGTTAACATCGAGAACGCAACCGGGAAAAGCGTAATGACACGACTTCATCAGGCGACGACGAGTATATTACACCGCGTAAACGCATTGATCGTACGCAGCCGCGACGTTTATTAATGATGTTAAATCGGATTTCCTCCGCCACCGCGTCCACGGGTGTGTGTGTGTGTGTGTGTGTGTGTGTGTGTGTGTGTGTGTGTGTGTGTGTGTGTGTGTGTGTGTGTGTGTGTGTGTGTGTGTGTGTGTGTGTGTGTGGCAGCAGTACATTACCATTACGCTTTAATTTTCGTCCATTCAGAGCGCTGCATTATATACATCATGCTGTCGCAATTAATGGCGGATGCGCGTGCGTGCGCAACGCGTGCGATGGAAATAAAATGATTAAGCGCGTACGATTATACCGGAGGATTACACGAATGCGAGGCAATTTTTAGACATTATTCGATTATGTCTCGGAATGCGGGCGGTTTCGCGGGTCCCGCGGGGAGCAACGGACACCGCACGGCGCTAATCCGACTACGTCATTCCGCTTCGGGGATCGGTCAACTTTTCCACGTAGATTCCGACGAAATTCAAAAGGTCAAGCATTGCCGCGCGGCAATAAGCGTACGCGCCGGGGGAATTTAGATTAAATCGAGAGGGTCGTTGTCGCACTGATCGAATTCTGTGACGGACAACGAGACATTATTCTCCGAAACAATACAACAACAATCGTGGCGGACGTACGTACGTACGTAGGTTGGCCGTCACCGTATCATCACTGCTGCAGTTGGGGGGTAGAGAAAGAATTTGTGAGGGAGAGAGAGAGGAGAGAGAATGAAACGATTCCACGCCTGAAAAACTCGTATAACGGGTGTAATATACACACTCATTCGCTCAGATATCGAAAGTATTATGTACACACACGCGTGGGCAGGAGGGCAGGTTTGGGGCGTCACCATGTTGTTATTGCACCACTATACTGTAAAATATTTGCTTTTCTTCCAATCGGTGAACGTGTGCAAAGAGATAAGGGGTGAAAAGAAAATGTTATAACTACTGTGCGCAGACACGCATTAAATGTATGAAAAATATTTCGTGTCTTGTCGTCAAATAATCAACGACACGATTCGATTTCATATCTAGTGTCGTCCCCAAGAGAATAGTTTTTACAAACGATTTCCGAGCAAATTTAACAAAATAATAATGAAAAAAACGCGTTTTGGCGTTTAAAAAAGACACACCCGATACGTAAGTATACACATGGAAGTGTATACGCGATTACACGCAACATGGGGCGCCTGGCTGTCGGGTGGTTCCTATATTGTTGTGTGCGCACACACGCATATCAAACACAGTCTACAGCGGTAGTGGAAAGGGTATGAATGGGGTCGAAGGGAGTGACGACGGAGTAGGAGGACCGACAGCGGAGCGTGTCTGCACCGAAATTCCTACCCGACTACGACGAAGCGACGAGCAGTCCCCTCCTCCTCTCTCTCACCCTCTCTCGCACGCACGCACACTATTTTGCAGTCAATACTCCGATTAAATACAACGAAAAACGTAATTTGACGAATTTTAATGTGCATACTGCACTCGTACACAATCTGCAAGCCCCTAACGAATTCGATTGATTCTTCTACATACATATGACGACGACAACGATGTCGTAGTGTGCATGTGTGTTGACACGGAAGACAAACAACGACGACATGAAGTAAATCGAAATTCCATGTTGTCCGAAAGTTGTCGCGTAGGCGAAGTTAGACTCTTCTTTTATTACGTAAAAGCAGAAACGAAAAAAAAATAAATGAATAAAATATAAATAATCGTTGATATCATGTGCCAGACACATTGTTTGTGTATACGCCGACGACGCACAATATATTATTATACACGTAACATAACCTCTCTTATACGACTAAATAAACACACACACACACACATTGCGATCCTCGTACCACAATAATTAATACATACATATATACTGTTTTATATAATTTTAATGTATACAAATGCATACATATTTATAAAGAGTATAATAGCCAGGAGACGGAGGGCGTACAATAGTTATTCTTATAGCGTGTAAAAATAAAGTACAGACTGCCAATATCGATTTTGGGACGGTCATCGTTCGTACGATCCGCGGCGGCAGTAGCGGTTAATATAAAATGAAGGGTATTTATTAGACAATGACCTACTCCAAATTAGACCGAGTAGTGTCCATTTGTGTAAGTCTCGACGGAGGGAAAATAATAGTATTCAAAAAGGCAGCCATACGCCTTCCTCTCTACCTCACTATTTATTTATTTTTTTAACGTTGGCACACGAGAGAATATAAAATATTATTACCTATGCGTAATGTGTTTCTCAATCGTAATTCATTAAATAGGTGCTGAATATAATAAAAAATAATATTTAACCGCGTGTGCATGACGACAACTGCTGCAGCTACGACAATAGCGACCACAATAACACGACAGCAGTCACGGGCACAGTCGGTGTGTGTATCGATTAGAAAGTTTCATTGACGCCCTCCTCCTACACCAATAATTTCCAACCACCGACTACGCAATTCAAAGGTATAAAAAGAAGAAAAAAAAATAGAGAGCCTCAACACGATCCCGTTGGCTTTTTGTTAGCTATTCTGTACGGAAAGACTCTTTTCACCACTCCCTGCCCGTGACTGACTCCTCGGGTACGAGACAAAAAAATATATCCGAGAACGGAGACAATAAGCCCTTGAAAGCCAATAACTTCACTCTGCGGTATACACGCGTAATTAAAAGCGAACCGCTATTTCACAAGAATAAGGCGAAGGCGGTGGTGCGCGGCGAGTAACGCGCTAAAAATGAGATCTTGTACCCGCACACGCCGCCGACAACGGCTTCTTAGTTCTTCACAATGACGTCAACGTCGGCGTCGGTCACTTTGGAATTATTATACATTGTGCGAGCCAGCAGTTCATGGCATCGTCGTTCATAGGCCATAGAGCGCGGTTGGAGAAACCATATACATAACTACACATCGCGCTATCATCGCCCCGCATGCATACTTCTCGTACATTATGATAATTATTATTGTTGTTGTTGTTGTTGTTGTAGTTAACTTTATGGATTCCTCGAACGGTGTAAAAAGAAAAGTAATCGAACAGTGTATACATTTTGACATACTTATATTTTATTATACATCGAGTGCGGTTAGCGGCTGGGAGGGTAAAAGTAAGTCCGAGAAATGTGCACAACGAAATGATGAGATAACCATCCAGGAATAAATAACAACAGCTCAATGATCCCCTCTTCACATGTCCCACACCTCTGCCGACGCTTATAATCCTATTTCATCGCGGTCAAACATGATTAATAATTACTAAACGGTTTCACGGAGTGTAATCAAGCAAGCCTTTTGCTGGACGCACATAACGTGAATAATAACGACAGTTTTAGACGTTATTGCTTTCCGAGATACTTTACAGGCTTCGTGAATTGAAATACACACGCACGCACGCGCGTTCTCGAGCACACACAAATACACACCCAAGCCAATTTAAATTATGCAACCAAGTTATTCAGATATACATAATATATGGAATTAAATTTAATAAACGATGAAAATTGCCCGCATTGACACGTAATTGTAGTACATTCAGCTCTGGGCCGGATAAACATATGTGATGTTTATGTTAAACGAGTTTTAATTTCGAATCATACCTACACATATGTTTTAATTCTTTAATTCCTCCGGAACGTGTTGATTTCAAACCACGAAACGCCTGGGTGTACGTTTTCTATTCAATTATAAATCCACTCTCGACATCCGTTTTTTCAGATTTAATTCAACATATTATGGCTTAGTGTAAATCAAGAGCACTGTAATAACGCCATTTAAGGTAAAACACCTGATACTAAATAACATAAGATTAAACGCACACGCATGATATTTTCAAGGTATTTTATATTTGATTATTAATAACGTGGTTCTTTTATTCAAATTTACAGCCGTGTGGTAAAACAAATATGCACTTTAGACATGTATTTATATATGTTGACACGTTATATACGATAACCTTCATTGACCCTGAACTATGAGTGGTATTAGAAAATAGTTTTTTTTCCGTTCTGTTAGCTGTTTTAAATGTCGAAAAATATGATTATTAGTTGCTATTCTAATACCTACGACAATTATTTCTAGTGTGCACAATACTTTAATGAGAAGGAACGTTACCAGTAGTGTAGGTAATACATGAACACTCTCAAGATTAGCTGTAATTTACCTCCAATTGTAACAACCGATAATTTTGTGCCTTAATTACAAAATGTTACACACAACACAACAATATATGAAAAGTATTAAAACGAAAAGATATATTATTACTCGTAAATACTTATATTTTAAATAATAGTTTTTATTTTTGTTTCCTGGTTGGGTGTAAAATCGTTTCAGAAGTATAATGTTATAATATGAAAATTAAATAATTGTGAAACACAACAAAAGTATATATCCGTAGAACTGATGTTTTTATAATATACATTACAAATGGCGCATAATGTGAGCCGGTATAAAGCTATATCGTACATAAAGTTGAAAAGTTTTTTCGAGGTCATAACTTTTAATTAAACTTCCGAATTATTCTATCGTAGCATAATTTTCAATACGTTTAATTCTAACCAAAAATTATAAATTTATTTTTAATTTTAATTGTTTAATATTTTTTCAACCCACCTTTTACAAATAAAGAATAATCAAATAATAAAAAAAACTGTATTAGCAGTTCTTACACTACTGAGTCGCAATGGCATTAAGCAATTACTTTGTGTACAGCGTATATAACAAATTATTATTTGATACTTGAATGGATAAAAAAAAATTAAAAGGGTTTGTAAAAATAAATTTATCAGCCCAACGTTTACACGAGAAAGGAAAAAGGGATGATAAAACAAATGTTATTTCATTAATCAAACAAATACGTCATAGTAACACGCAATTATAATGCCGACGTTTTTCATCTCCGAACTAATTACACGTTATTTTATTAATGTTTTTTTCCTAGCTCGGAAGCGACAAAAACGTAAAGGTCACATAATGCGATGGTCATTCCGGGGCAACGAATATAAAATATCCAATGGGAATGACGTAAATACACGCACGACGCACACACAGGTAGTATTATATTAACGTAAGTAATAAAATAAAAAGGAATAAATATTATAAGCTCATACGCAAAAAGTAATACAAGAGCCAATATTATTGTGTTCGAACGTATTTTGTTTGTATACACGAAAACCAGTAAAACTGTTTTTAGCCGTAGTGTATTACTTATTTTTGTTCAAAAAACCGGTCTATACTCAAAATTATCATAAAAAATTTAGAATTTTGCAAAAAGCCACTTCTGTTGCCAAGAACCATGCAGATCTCCCCCCCCCCTAAAAATTATAATGATCCTCACTATCTTATCGTCACTTACGTAAATGTAAACACACATTAAGTGCATTGAAAAACATCTTCAACAATCACACACATGGCGTACTTAATAGCAGTGTATAATTCGGAGACAAAGTCCGTTTTGTATTTTATTATTTAAATATTTTTCTGTAAACGCTGCTACGACAACGACCTTGTCGCGCGACAATACTTCATAATATAATTAAAAAAAAACTCAACCATAATCGTATGTTACACCGTGAAACTTACACGTGCAAGAGTAATATAATAAAGCCTACCACAGCGAGTACACACTGTCGTCCGTTTATACGTATTGACTATTGTTCGTATACATTATGTACAAGCATTTATCTGAAAAACACGTGATTTTCAAGTGTGTCGCGCAACGACGATTCAACGTCACTAACCTTTTTACACACTACAAAAAAGGTTAGCGAATATAAATGTAATTTAATAACGAGTGTCTCTCACTTTTTGAAAATAACGTTTCTGCGTGAGAGCGTTATAGACGTGTACAAACGATTTCACGTGGGCAGAAAAACGAACGTGTGCTTTTGATTGAAAGGAATATATAAAAATATAAATAAAAACGTAATATAAATTAAATTGTAGTCGCCGTCGAACACAAAATATGCACAAACCTATAATAATGAGGACCTTTAAAATGCGATTATATATTTACACTACACAATGTATATGATAAGTATAACAGTATCGTATACGTCAAATATATTTCAACAGAGTGGAAAAGCGATGAAGATGGTTGGCATGTATATAAAAAAAGAAAAGAAAAATTATCACGTTAATATAGGACATAATATTATAGTGTCGTTGAGAAGAGAGAGAGAGAGAACGTGTGATAGCGCGTAGGTATACTGGTATAATATTATAGTGGCAGTTGCCGACGTGTGCCAAAAATAAAAACTCCTCTCTTTTCCAATTGCCAGCGCACGTATCCCAGTTTACCTATCATCGGAGGCTCGATGTATGTGTACAGCGTTACTGTAGATATATACGCGTCACAGTAATAATTACTGCAGTCGTAAACTTTACTAACAAACACAGATACACCACAACGGTCACGATTTCTAGAAATAGAGTAAAAGCGACGAAGAAAATAACACGCGCAATGCTCAATATCCATACATAATAGATAGTCACGCAGGATAGCGCAGCGACATAACTCGTGTTATCATCGATTCATATTTTATATTATTATAGCTTATATCTCGGTTATTTCACAATAACGACAGTCGTTAAAAGTAAAATAATATTACACTAGATTAGAAATTGGTTGGCAACGTCAGGGGAATAATACACAATTGCGTGTATATGTATGTGCACAATATACGCGTGTTATTATTACGATTTTACATAATCAATATGGCACAGGCCACACCACATTATGCCGCAAAACACATAGGCAGCCGGCATATCTCATCCACGCACGCACACACACATGTGCAAATAAAAATCAATTTACTTGTACATAACATATAAATATACATGTATGATATGCCCGAGTGGAGCCAGATTAAGATAAATATACGGAATTCTAGCGAGAGAACACGTGTTACATGCGAGCACGTCATAACACACACTGTTTGTGCGAGGAGGATAAAAGCTGCGGTTTATTTTATCTTTTTTTCAGTTTTTTTCCGGTCACGAGACATGGTATACGTGTACATATAATTTCGAAAAAACTGAATTTTAATACAGTCTGTTACAACAACGTCGGTGTAATCTTGGACGCAGATTCGCAGTATTCTATTAACAGTGAAAAACATATTATTAAATATTAATAGACAGAATTTTATTATCGAAGAAATTATCGTTTAAAGTTCAAGAAATATTGCCATAGCACGACGATAAAAAAAAATATCCAAGCCACTCGGCACATTTTAAAAAGCGATTTGTTTACGATTTTCGTCCTCTATCTCTCTTGCCTTCGTTTTATACGCCAAGAACACTCAAAAATTATGTCGAAATATCACATAACGCAAGCTGTTTAAAAAGCCGATTATTCTATGCGTGTATGTATATTATTTACGAGTATCCGATACGAGACGAGAAAAAAACGGTGTGTTTTTATACGTCCATAGTTTGCTATTATTATCTGGACGGGCCACTCAATACGATAATAATTAAGACCGTGAGCAAACACGCAGCTGCTGCGGGTGTCGTCTACGACGGACGTAACGACTAAGGACTCCGCCGCACACGATCACCACACCCGCACGTCGTTAACAGTCGTCGTCGTATCTCTAAAACTCATCATCACAGGCGAGTACGACATATCCGAGGACGAAACGACTCGATACCGAGAACGTCGAGAAGCCAACGGGCTGAGTGTGTAAATCCACCGTAAATTGCATTATGTGTAATCAAAACGCGGGTGGGGTGAGCGCGACGGTTGTGTAACACAACGGTAGCAACGGCGTCGCGTCGTTCGGCTAATTTTTGCGTGTGCGAAACGCTGCCGCCAACGCAAAAACACGCGCTATAGATCGATTCGCGGGTCGTATTCATCGTAAATACGCGGAAAACACAAGGGGTGGAAACCCGGTAGGTACTATTTTTTATCGATCTGCATATACCTCATCGACAGTAATAATAATTATACGTAGCCGTCGTCTGGAACACGCTTGTGGCGCATATAAAAATATAATAAAACACAACAACAAAACAGTGGAAAAACCATTTTACCATTTTCCATTCCCTCGTACCTTTTGGTCGTCACGTGTGTGTGTGTGTGTGTGTGTGTGTGTGTGTGTGTGTGTGTGTGTGTGTGTGTGTGTGTGTGTGTGTGTGTGTGTGTGTGTGTGTGTTTGTGTGGCTTACCGGTGTAACGGACGTGGCAGCAGACGCCGCCGATGTCCGAGCGTGATGTTGCTGTTGCCTTGGCCTGGTGGCGTTGCGTTGTTTCTGTTGTTGTCTAGGCGACGACTTGCCGCCGGCCGACGATTTGGCGGCGGCTTGCTGCTTGTGTTTCGCCGGCTTGACAACGGCCGGCGCGGCGGCGGGTTGAACGGCTGCGGCGGGCGCGGTCGACGTCTCCGAACTAGTGTCCGCAGACGACTTTCTGCGGAACGCTTTCAGCCAGCCCAACCGTTTGGAGTGCGTTTCCGCGGCCCTGGAGCCGACCTTAGGGCTGGGAGCCTTGTCTTTTTTCCCGTCGCCAGCGCCACCACGTTGCTGCATCTGGTGGTGATGCTGCTGTTTCCGACCGTCGCCCGCCACCGCACCGTCGTCCGCGGTCGAATTCTGCTCCGTCGAGCCGCCGTTACTTTTGGGCGTCAACAGTTGGTGCTTGGCCGCATGTTCGCGTTCCAGTTTTTTCAGCTCGGACTCCACCATGGTCAGCTCGTTCAGGTTGCTCTCGATCATCGGCAGGCCCGCCGGCAACCGGTCGCTGTCCGTGTCACTGCTGCCGCTCGACGAAGACAGCGGCGGTTTCGGCGTTGAACGCTTGGGCGGCGGCGCGGTCACCGTCACCAGTGGCTGGTCGTCGATCTGCACGTGCGGCGTCACCCTGAACCGGCTCTTCTTCACCTGCACCGATGTCGTTTTCGACGTCTCGCCGCCTTCGACCGCCTTTCCTGCCGTCCCCAAATCTGCTCCAGCCACTGCGGTCCCTTTGCTACCAGCTTTCAGTTCACCCTGATTCCGAGTCGACCTCTGCAACGTCTGCTTCAGTTTGTCAGGTGCAAACTTTGCCCAGGCAGTCGACTTCCACACGTCGTCCCACGTGCGCATCGTTAATTTAAACCTCGATTCCATAATGGACTTTTTGCTCCGCAGCCGAATCAATGGCGTACCATCCTTGGTAGTCAATATGCCGTGGTCCGGGTCCGCAGGCAATCGCTGTGGACCTCCACTGTCGTCTTCAGGCGAAGACGTCTTACCATCGCTATCCGGTAGCTGTTGTTCCTGCTCCTGCTGTTCCTTTTCACGATCGTCGTTACCCTATCCGGAAATACACGTCGTCAATATACCGCGTGTGTTTCGATGTAATTCCGTAATCACACGCGTTATACATAATATTATACACAAAAGACTCGTTGGAAGAAATGGTTATAAGTCGTCGTGCCACCGCCGCCGACGACGACAAAGTCGGTCAGGAAAACAACAACATTGTCGACCATGATTTCATTGCCCCGATTACATAAACTACTGTATAACTATATTGCACACGTCAAAAAAGTTTCTAACAAATAATACAGGTGTTATGATTAGAAGATAACACTGCTGAAGGTCGCAAAGCATGTTTTCTGATGTAACATGGGTATTATATAGATTTGTTTAATGCAAGATATAAGACGACTTGATATCTCAATAGCTAAAATAAGTTTTGAGAGAATGACGTTCAGTCGACAACACGGTTGAAAATATTGCATAGATTGTAGTGCAAACGAGAACGTGTAAAATATATTATTATTATATTTTTGATTTGTGTCATATCATTGGCGACGGTTTTAGTTGTTTTCTAGTTAACACGAAATATTTATTTTTGATGTTGAGCGTTAACTTTGCAATACTATAAATATCGTATTACTGCAAAACTCAACGGTTTGGAAAATTATATTTGAACCTGTGGTATGTTAACTATATTACTAAAGTTACTACTATGACGCAAAACGCTAAAGGGTGAGAGTGTGGGGTGATGGTGTGGGGTCTGACCACGCTGGTGTCGTTACTACACGACGGCGGGGTAGTGTTTTTATTGATGGGGTTTATTTTCAACGGGTAACGTACAAACTATACGGTAGGGATGTAGGAGGGGTACGCCGTGTCGTTTGTGATAACCAACGGAGACAAAACGTACCGAGAACAATAATATTCGCCTAAACAATGACGTTTCCAACGAGTCTATTTGTATAATGTTGTATGGGAAGTACCTCGTGCGGATTTTGATCAAAAATCCGTTCCAATTGTTGTTTGGCCGGCTGGTTGCCGCCGCTGTCGATCATCACTGGGCCGCATGTTTGGGTCTGTTGTGGTGGCTGTTGAGTGTCGTACTCAGCACCCGTCGAATGGTGACCGTCACCGCCACCCTCGCCGCCTTCTTCGTCTGAAGACTGTTCTTCGGTCAAGTTTTGCATCTCTTTGGACTTGCAGTCCAACGGTTTGAACAGGTCCCGAACGCTGACCTTACGCGACGGGTCGGCCATGTCCAAGTACGGTCCGACAGTCTGCGTGTAATCGTTGGAGAACCTCGAGTTTATGTCGTTCACCAGGATAGTGGCTTTGGCGGCGATCGGGTCAGCCGCGGCCTCGGGCTCCGCCGTCCCGTCATCTTCGGCCGCAGACTCCTCCTCGGCCACGGCCACAAGGTTGTCGCACTCCTTGGATTTGACGCTGAGCGGCACGAACAGCTCGTCCAGGTTCACGGGGTTTCGCCGGTCCAACACGGGACCACACGTCTTGCTGTAATCATCGTCGTCGTCCATCATCGCGTACAGAACACGCGACGGTGTAGATTACGACGGCGCGCGCGTCCGCGTAAAACGCGTGCGGTACTGCCGGCTGGAGTGGCAGTAGTAACGTCGCAATACCAGTACGCGTGGGGCTACCCCGGCCGCGACGTTTATTATAATTTGTTGTATTATGTAAACGTATCACACGAGCACGTCTCCTCGTCTATTTCATAACACCAGAACACACATGCACACACACGGTCGACCGGTTTTTTTTTTTTTTTTTCACTTTTCGTCGCCCTACGCGTCCCGCACGCACGAAATAACAAATAAATGTACAAACAATATGTACGTGGAATAACAACGTGAAACCACGGCGAACGGAACGGAGTACACAATGGGTACGAACGCGCACGGCCGACAACGAAACGTTACTAAATATTTATAGGCCACGGGATTGGGCGCGCAACAAACGCGTGTGCTCCGCGTTTACACTAAACACGACGCGAGATAAACACACCGACTACACACGGCGTGTGTGGAAACGGACTGCTGCCTGTCCGTCGCCGCCGACGCCGCCTTCGAGCAGTCGGTCGGTCATACGGACCTACCGCCGCCGCCACCGCTGATAACGCGCGCGCCACCATACACGCCGCCACGGTGTTACCGAAGCGACCGCCGCGCCGCGCCGAGCCGCGCCGCGCGCGCACACACACAGGCCGGTCGGAACGACAGCAGTGTAGCAAACAACTATTGAAACACGTATTTTACTCGACGACAAAAACCTTTGACCGAAATTCCGCGGCGCACCGCGTTTGAGGCACGCTGAGCTTTAATTTCTCTTCCCCACGTTTCCGAAAAAAAACCACCGATACACGCGAAATACGAAAATTCTTAATGTCATCAGGCAAAACCACAAGCGCACGTACGTCGCGATGAGTCGTTTTCACTGTTGCACTTAACTACCGTTTGTTGTTTGTTTGTTTGAACTTGTGTGTGCGTCTAGATAACTTCAACTTCCCACGGTGATGCAACTATCTTTTTTTCACCGCTCCACTTAATAATAGTACCGCGCTTATTTTACCATGTTCATCCACGGTTATAAAAATTAATTCCAATTTATTATATCAAGTCTAATCACATCACCGTAATCGACTTTAATCGTTACTACCTAATTCGATTAAATAGTTACAAATAATTGGACGACTAATTATTACATAATATATTAAACCGCACGTGGCCATGTATCGTAATGATAGGTGCATAAAAAAAAAATTTTTTCAAAAGTAATAAGTTATAAAAAAAATCTAGACAAACATCATTAGATGTTAACGATGACAATACGATGGTTACTGTATAGTAGTTAATAAGAAAATACATAGATAGTAACATTAGTATTTATAATTGATACATTATGAAAATTATACGGAATTGTTATTGATTGTTGGTACAACACAATGTACATTACATTGGTTAGGCCATACATAAAAAAAAACGTTGAACTGAAAAACATATAATATACTATGTATTATAATTAACCCTAGTTTTAAACAGATATTAAAATAGATACTATATAAAATATAGCATAAGCATTGCAAAATATTTTATAAAAATAAATTATGAATAATAATATACCGTATAAAAATATGCTACTAATGCATAAATTATAATAAAAGTACAAACATATTATAATACATTGCAAATAATTGTCAATCGGTATTTGTTACATGTTATTAAAAAAATTTTATTCAGTAGAACATTTGAATAATTAACGTTGTCAGAATTATTTCACATATTCCTTAATATATATATAATTTCGATATGTAAATCATAATTCATAATATATAAATACGTATTTTTGCTTAGTGATATTTTACACATAGGTTCTATAACTGAAATTCTTATAAATGAATACGTTAAAAATAAACGAAATGCAATTTAGAGTTGTAATAACGTGCCTAAAACGTTTAAATAATTTGAAAGATACAAAACCAAATATTACAATTGTTATGATTTATGAATGAAGCCAATGAAGGAATAACATAATCTTGCACTACGATTTTTATAAATGAGTTAAATGATTTTGCTGAGACGTTTTTTCAACAGAGAATAACATAAGTTATGATAAAATAATCGGTTGTTTGCATTTACACAATAATAATTTGCCTTAAAAGATAATATTCATATATCTCATTAGTTATTAGTTTATTACTTATTAGTAATAACAATAATTACTTCTTGATTTTAAAAAAACAATTTTTCCATAAAGCCAATAAAAGTAATATTTTTTAAAGTAATATTTTATAAAGACTGCAAAAATAAATCATCAAATTTGTATTGTTGTTTACAAGGTATAACTTTATTATTTATCATTTATGCGTGACATTTAGCTAACAATTTGAACATTTTAGAAAAACATGCAAAATAATTCAAATTAATTCTCATAATGATTATGTTATGAATATAGAATTTCTAAGATGAAAATAACATAAAAGTTGTACTTTATATTCATAAACAAATATTGTTATTGCATGAAAACTTTTAAACAGTCTTGTTCTTCTATTCATACAAAAACAAACAAGAAACAGGATAATCTAGTATCGAGTGCTTTTACGATTATAAATTATCGATCTAAAAATAAATAACTAAATGCATAAATAAGTAATTTGAAATGCAGTTTTTGAATACACCACTAGGTAGCCAACTTTCTTTCGCGTTTATACACATATCGTGGGCGAGTAAGTAAGTGGTAATTGCCGAAGGCGCTAATTATTTTACATAATTTTAATAATCTAGGTCAACAAAATAGAACGTCCAAGGAAATTAAAATTTAATTTGCTAATATATATATATTGCAAAAATGTTTATGACTAAGTCAAGCAACTGGGGATTTTTTGTCGCGGTCTTCCATCGTTTGTACTTATCAATTCAATGCACTCGGTTCAAAGGTCAATGACAATTCCGAAAACTGCTAATCGACTATCATAAATTAAAAGTATTTAATAACTATGTTTTCCTATATTTATATGCATTGAAACCACGGCTGCATACTTATGACATAAAACGCAATATCAACGGAGTGATTAAATACAGGGCCGACCGTCGATAAACCATGGATTTAAATAGTAGACGATTACACATAAAAATAAATAACATAAAAAAAGTATTCCCAAGTGTATACATATATACCTACAGCAAACGTCCGAATGCTATACTATATTCCATGCATACTATATTCCTAGCTTTATTTCCTTAATTATTTCACAATGCTACTGATGGTAAGTAGTTCGTAGTATACAATATGAACTATCGATTTGAACGAAAATATTCTATAATATGGTGCATTGGTTGAATATATCGACTATGAACTCGGATTTAATAAACAGTTTATATACGGGTGACACCGAGATGTAAATGTAAGGTTAAAAATATATATAACCATACATATAAAAATGGCAACATAAATTGAAAATGACATATTTCTCATGACAATATTATAAACGTACACAATGCGAACAAACCAGTCACTAAATGACCTTGGATGATAGATAAATCATAAATTAGCTAGACGAGTAATAATGTAGAATAAATAATAATTGTTAACGTATTTTTCTGAGGAATGCTTTTTCGTGTGATAATAAAGTGGTACTAATAAATGCTTAACAAATATCATCAAATGTATAT
Organism: Periphyllus acericola; assembly: GCA_949715065.1. Classification (NCBI taxonomy): domain Eukaryota; kingdom Metazoa; phylum Arthropoda; class Insecta; order Hemiptera; family Aphididae; genus Periphyllus; species Periphyllus acericola. The sequence continues at coordinate 31,153,596 of OX454264.1, forward strand.
AGAGCCTAAATAAATGCAAGCACTTGGTAGAAATACGTCTGTACACAAAATTAAAATTAGTATTAAATTTAACCAATAAGCAAAAACGAATGAAACATAAACCCTGTATTAAACTCGTATAATATTATACAATAAGCTTTACTCTGGGCTATACGACTATCAAATACAATATATATGTATGTTATATAGCTTAAGCCCGTTCACTAGTTAAAGCTAGGTTTTACTAATTGATTCAGGATTTACAATTCAATGCTAGGATTTACTAATCACAACCAATTGAAACTGAAAACGGTTGTTTTTCGAGCATCAACAATAAATATACGAGTATAATAAGTATAATATTTATACTAGATATATATATCTTAGAAAGTAGACAGTTAATATATGGAACAGATAGAAAATTCAATATTTTCAACTTCAGTGTGATTAATAAATTATGAAAACCGGCAATTAACAAATTACCTTTAACTAGGATGCATGTTTTGATAGCACTATTAATATATACAATATTAATCACATGTTCATAGATATAAAAATAGGTATTTCCGTTTTACATAAAGGTATTTACGATGCCTATACTTTTGTAAATACAAATGGCAAAACTTCATAAGAAAACGTAAAATAAAATATGTACCTCAACCCAACCAGTTTTGATAACACACAAAAATAAACAGTGGGTAACGTAAAAGCATTAAAAAAAAACCAAAATAATTTTTATAAGATTTACTGTTTTTGTTGTGAGATTTCTAAACTGAAGTGGTTTTATTTTTTTTATATAATACTTTAATATAGTAGTCAATTTAAACAGTAATTAATATACAATTCAACTATATCATATATTTTTTAAATCAAAACTTCAATTTTACTGTTGTCATTCATAAGCATATACTAAATAAAGAAAATTCCAGTTGCAAGAAATTATAATATCCATTGACCAATGATATCTTATAATTTTTATACTACATAATAAATGAATCCGTAACTTCTTACCTAAAAGGTAGACTTGAATTATTTAAGTTATTAACACACCAAAAATAAAATATGCAAATATTATTGGAACATTTTAATAAAGCAACAAAAATAACAAGTACTTGTCAAACTTCTTAAATTTGATAATAGACACCATCTGCCATACAGAACATCTAAACTGTTACACAGAAATAACATACAATTTATTTCAAATATAAAATATAATTAATTTATACACCGAGACTAATAATAAATAGATAAAAATATATATTAATAATTTTCAAACAATGTATAAACGGAAATTAATGAACAATTAGATAAAAATGTCCAAGTGCGTGCTTTTACTTATTTATTTCATTTAAAATAAAATAATATGAATATAATAATATATATAATCAATAGAAATAACTCCATCATATGACATATATATTGTTCAACACTTTTATGAAATGTCAATAGGAGTTACTTTATTTATTAACCCATATTTTTTAAATAAATCTTTATTCATATATAATAAAAAGTGACTTTTAAATAAAGTATAACGTTAAGAAAATAAATCGAGAACCTTTTTTTGCTAAATATAACGATATTTTATAGAGTTCACAACAAATACGAAATTGTACTTCAAAACCAAACAGTATATACATATAAATGTTATGTTTGCATATGCTGATACTTTAAGCAATCGTAAGCTGTTTTTTTAGACGCAAAATATCATTCCTTAGAATTCGGTTCTTACATATTCTACCTAGATACATAACATATTCTACCGATATCACGAATATAGACGAAAAATGTAATATCTTGAAATTTTTTTTACTTGTAGATAACTATTTAAAAGGAGCCAGAACAAATATATAGTATTGAATATCTGGTTCAATTAATTTTTTTTTACATAATAACTTCAAAAAAAGTTATACTTCGTTCGGTTCAAATCATTCGTAAGCAATAATAATTATTTCAAAATAAATATACAAATAATACTCAAAAAAAAAATTTAAAAAATTTAAAAACTTTAAGAGATTAATAAAACATTACTTTTTTTATCATAATTATGATTTTACAACTGTAATCTTTATAACTAAATGTTATTATATTTCTTACATCAAGGATTCATATATTATTTGAATGCATATTATCACACCACGTAAGTTTCTATGTCACAATCGGAATGTTAACCTAACAGTTTAATTTCACAATTCAATAGTTATTTCTTGCCATAACAATTACTTATTAGTTATTACGATGAATATAAAGAAAACGATTTAATTAATTCGATAAATAAAACTAACTAGAAAATGTCGAAAAGCAATAGTAAATAATAAATCCACAATTGTAATACAAAAATTTAAAGCTGTGAAATATATTCCAGATATAATATTTGATTAAGTAATAAGGTTCAGCATAAAAAAATTAACTAATTCTAAAATTAGTCACTGATTTTGTAGTTTAATTAAGTGTTATAAGATATATTCAAAACGTTTATTTTATGAATTATGATAATGATCTACAACAATAAATCCCAACAATTGCAAAACAATTAATTTCATTATTGTTCAAGGCTACAATAAGAAGTAGGTAAAACATTGGTAGTTCACTTATTCTCAATTCTTCTAGATAGCGCCAGTCAATTCAAGTATTCACTATTAACTTTTTTTTATTAGATATAAAAAAAATATTTGACAAAAAAATTATACAATATCTACACCATAAAAAAAGTAGAAATCAATAATAATTAATTTTCATAATACAAATTAATTAAAAAATAATTTTGTTGGTAAAATGTAAACATTTATAATGATAAATGAATTATAATGTTTTGTAATACCAATTTTTTTTTTATAAATTATAAAATCAACATAAGTTAAAATGTAATTTAATTAAAACCCAAAGCTGTCTAAATTAATGTATTCATAGAGCTTTTTTTATTTATAAAAAAGTAATTGTAAGGGTGTCCTGCGCAAAATTACTCATTGCATATCTTTCGTGTTAATGAAGATAATCAAATTCTGTTTTAATTAATAACACAAATGCCTAAAGACTAAATTTACTAAATTTTAAAAATTAATGTAAATGTTTCAGAAAAAAATGAATGCGATAACTTTTTAATTTATTGATTTTGTACGACTTAACATTTTATAAATATTTTTGAAAATGAGTATAGTTCAACAACTACAAAATGTATAAAACTTCGTATTTTAATATTTTTTTAAGTAACAAAAAATTGTATTATTAAAAATGATTTGTGTTTTGCTATCAGACAATTATCACAGAATAATCTCCCTAAATTCTAACCTAATAAAATATTTTTAAGATTGTAATATTTTACATAATCATAACTAGCTTATAAATTTAAACATCGTAAAAAACCTACAAAAAGACACGGATAATGTTTTTCCCTTTGAGTTCGATAATAGGTCAGCAGGGGCGGAGTGGCCCACCGGGATACCGGGAAAAATCCCGGTGGCCTGGAACCTAATGGCCCGTTAGCATAGAGCAGTGGTTCCCAATTAGAGTGAAGCCACGGACCCCAAGCTATAACTTAAATTGGTCCGCGGACCCCTTTTTTGTAAATACTTACTTTTCAATTTTGTTTAATTATGAAAATGAAAAATAATTGTGTACGATTTATTTTAATTATTATGATTTAAGTTAATTTTAATTTTATAAACATTTTCGTAATATAATAAAAACAAAAATAAAATACAATGTATAAAAAAGGACACACTGCACTAATCGCTGACCAGAAATGACCGAGACTATATACTATATAACCAGGGCTCGGAACTTTATGCATTTGCATCTTTCTCAGGAAGCTGCATATTTCCAATCTGATTTGATACAAATTCGTTTCATTGACCATACAATTGAAATACAAAAATGTATGTTGCATATTTTTGCATATTTACTAAATTTATATGATTTTGCATATTTAAATATTTTGAGTATATAAATGCATTTTATGTTAAAAACGTATTATAAATCAACAATAAGCAAGTTTTCAATAATTTTATATTTTAAATTAAATGATTTACAAATAAATAGTCTCCGCACACCGGGCCTTTTCCAAGAGCTGTAATTTTTGTTATCGGCGACGCTCGCCCGTATGACTAGTGGAGTACCTACATATTTATATTTCAAACGTCCTAACAAGTTTTGTTTTAAATATTTAAATTTTTCTTCCTCATGGAAATATTTAAAAAAATCAGTAAATGACGAGTATAATATGAAATATGAAGATGGCGAAGATACTGAAGATGATGAACATTTAAATTGATAAACAATAAAACAAAGCAAAAGTTGTCAAAACTGTCCTCTTTGTTGTTACAAGGCCTTAATTAAGTATAGTTTATTTTCGAACACTTATCCAACTTTGACGCTGGCATTCCAGTTCTTATTGACATTACCCGTAACACAAGTTGCGTGTGAAAGATCATTCTCAACATTAAAGTATATAAAAAACCGACTAAGAAGTACAATGAGCAATGAACACTTAGAAACGTTCATGATAATGGCCATCGAGAAAAAGGTATTAATCGAACTTAATAATGACGAAATAATTAACTTCGTTGGAGAAAAGAGTAAATTATTAAACAAATTATTATTATGAGTAAAAATAATATAATTATAATCAATGCTAAATTATTTTGTCTTTTATAAGTTGATGTCTTAATTTTTATTTTATTAGAAGATAAAATACTATTATAAAAAACCATTTAAAGTTAATATATTTTCTTTTGTAGATTTTAGTTTTAAAGTTTTGTTAATAGTTTCATCAATAAAATGCATAATATTATGCAATATATTTAAATATTTATTATTTATACACATTCACATACAAAATTCAATACCTACGTAGATGAAATAAAATGTCTATTCAATAAATGAAAATGTTGAAGTGGCCTGGATAAAATTTATTTTCCCGGCCTGAATTATCTTACCACTCCGCCCCTGTAGGTCAGTATACTCTAATATTAAAGTTTATCACACAAAATTGGTTCTACTAAACACAGATTAGCTAAATTGTTCGTTTGTGAGACTGAGACAATGCATACAGGTGTGGGCATTCTCTTAATCAAAATTATTAAGAAGTTGAACCATCATTTTCAGAAAGGTACATCAAAATATAATTTATAATATCTTACAATTTTATAAAAATATAAAATAAAAATTTACGACATTATTATTGATAATATGATCTTAATAAATACTGGAGGTATCGCAATTAGTAAATCCTCATTAGCTACTCACACCTGTAGCCAATTAAGATCGATTTTAAATACGTATTAAAATAAGTTACAAAATAGTAAACTGTCATCAATGTTAGTATTGCTGTGCAGACATAAAACGTATACGGTATACTCAAGTCATGATATCTATTTAAAACTAAAATTAAAATAGCCAATTTAGATGAATACTGAAATTAATTAGATCAAGTGATAACATCTAGTACTATAGATAAACAGCCAGAGTTATGACTTTATGAGTTATGACAATAAGCTCAAATATTTAATCGATCATCAATCCAATTTAAAAAGCTACAAAATTACATAATTAAATAGTACATTTTGAAGTATAATAGAAATATATCTTTAAATATATTTGAATCATGAACCGATTAAATCTAATAATTATTGAATTTAAATACTCGTAAAAATAAGAAATCCTTTTTTATCTTTTTATTACAAAACAAAATAAAAAATAAAAATGGTAGGACATGAAAAAAAAATCTATACTTGTTTGACAATATTGATTCCTTATTCGTGGTTAAATTTTTTAACAAGCAGCATATTACTTATATATGTATTAATATTACGGTAAAAGTACTACGTTATATGTTTCAACACCACCAAAATTTATATTTAATTAAGATTTCGACTGGACAGTATGTAAATCTAGGCCAACGAAGCAAATGAACCAAGGTAGTACATTGTATATTAGTATATAAGGCAACCAAACAGATTTGACCGGGAGAGTGTGTTTTGGTCGACGTACGTATGTGTACAAAGACTCAAGCTACTAATTGTTGTTTTTTTATTTTCATATAGAGGGTTTTGTTCGAGTAAACTATTTGTTTTATTTAAGGAATTTTAATAGGTACCTTGAAAATAATTTTTTGAAAATAATCCAATCAATCTGTAACCGATTAATACATAGTCTTTTTATATTCAAGTTTCAGTGGAGTACAATCGTAATATCGGTAAACGACAGTACGGATACCGGTAAAACCTAAGATTCACCGATTAAGCCTATAACTACCATTAGTAAAACATATACAAAATTATACGGTAAAACTCAGAATTGGTATTTTAGTTCGGGCTTTTACAAACAAGAAATCTTGGGATATTTATAGAATTGCACAACCATTTTCAGTAAAAGCACGAAAAATAAAAAATTATTATTTTTATATAATATAATTAACATTTTTGGTAGTAGGTACTTACATTACATTTTATTATTATTGAATCATATTTACATATTTATTTAGGAAAAACTTATAGTAATATAATATAATTAATTACGTAAATAATAAAAATCAAAGAATACCCGTACATTACTTGTATAATATTAGAAGTATAGAAGAGACTTTTTTCGTTTTGGTACTACATTGTCATATTTTTAAGCAAAAAAAGTTTTCTTCACATAAATTTACTCTATGTGAAGACAACTTTTTGGGTTCAGCAATAATTCCGAAAAATGAAATAGGCATCTGTAAAACCCCGAACTACAATAATAGTTCTGAGTCTGATCGTATAATTTTGTTTATCCTAGGTTTTACCGAGATCAATTGGTAAAACCTAAGTTTAATCAGCGAACCCTACGTTTAACCGTATTTTACCGTAACATATATGTATCTAATATAATAAAATTTAAGGAAAAAATAAAGAGATAATATCCTAGATAAAATATTGCTAACAAAAAATTTCTTGAACAGAAAATAAGGATTTTATCATAAGGATCATTTATCAATTATATTTTAGTAACAATACGCATCTAATATATTATTGCCAATAAAATTAGAATTATATTACCAAAAAAAATCACTGATACATATTATGTTAATTCTACTTAATAGACTATACTGATTAGTAATTGTATTAATTCATTATTATTCGCCGCTTAAGTGTCTTATTGGCATAGAATACTTTTTTCAGGAGCAAAATCGGTTAAAATTATAGAAATAAAAGTTGATGATTAGTAACGATATAATCAGGTAACCCAGCTTCACTACTTTAGATATAAATATTCATTAATTCATTAATTATCGACGGTACCATTGGGCATTGATTATTTGATTATGGTTAAAAAAACATAATATTTTTGACGAATCATAACAAAAACATACTCAAATATTCAATGTGATGTAATAGTTTTAAAAAATGGGCATTTATTTATTATTTTAATTCAAAGATATATTTTAGATAGGTACCACCTATTCATTGGATATAAATTTATTTCTACTGAATAATGAGCGCCAGTGCAGAGCATGCTCGCGTCGGGATCAATGAACAGTGAACACTTATCAAATATTGTTTTTCTTAATATTAATTTAGCTATTTAGATGGATGATGTTATTTACACTAAAGTAATAAATGAATTTATAGTTATCATGATTTACTTAATTAAGAATACATCATAAATCATAATAATAAAATAATAGAAAGAAACAAATGTTAAATGTTAACATTTTAAAACTTGGAGTTTGTAAAACGTTCCTTGAATGTGCTAATAATGACAACCGGATGTATAATCGTTCCTGGTGTAATACTTTTAATAGGAAAATAAATAGTTGCGAGAATCACACAAGCTTCCTCATTATTAATCGTGATTTTGAATATACGATGAAATTGAAGCTACGATTGGCAAAAACGAATCGCCAAAAGCATGTTTATAATGGTAGATATATAAAATATGATTGTATTGTGTATGTGATACCCATTTGTGGAAGCACGATCATCAAGGTTAACAACAAGTCGTAGGATATATTTTTATTTCTCTCTTAGTTTCAAAGTATACGTATCATATATACGTGCGTGTGTAACACACGCCTATTGGACAGCGTAATAGAATATATAGAATAGAATACCAATGTTGTTCCGACGACTCTTATAGTACGAAAATATTTTTATTTTTTTTACTTAATACACAAATAATAATGAAGGCAGAGTGAATCTATAAAAACTGAAAAAATGCATTCGATCAATAAGCACATGGTCAACATATTGAATATAGGTACCAGAGATATCACGATAAATTGCAGTGTTCAATGTAACTGATGTATAGACGTCAAAAGTATAATGGTGTTTAAAAACTATAATACATGCCGAAATTTCCAGACAACAATAGTTTTAACAACGCCTAGAATTAATGTTAACAGTTTAGTCACCGTTTTTGCTATGAAAAATCATATGAAGAACACCAGTCCGGAGACAAAAATATATATAATTTTTTACTTGTCCTTAAATTCGTATAGAAAATAAAAATGTTTGCATTCTTTAATATTTGGCACGTCACTTCAAAATAATTCATACATATGCATGATCTTCGAGTCTACTAATGCAGAAAATACTACAGCTGAATTAAAATTCAAAACAAGATTGGAATTAGATATTACATATACAATACTTCAAACATTGTACCAGTCTTGAATTGCATGCTGCACAACGTTAAAAATAAACTTGTATACGAGTAAACACTGTACCGAATTAAAAACCGGCCAACAAAAATACTACGGCAATCATAAAATAAAAACAATCAAACAGATTACAAGAATTTATTGAAACTATAACATACACACTCGATCAAATTATATACATGCTTTTAAGTTCATTGTAAACTAATACATTCTGAAACTTAACCTACATTTACGCAGATAAAAGTCCATTGGAATAGAGATTTATTTAATAATTTACTACCATCATATTATACTTTCCAGAAAATAATTTTCACTGATCAAGTGATATTGTATACTCGTAAAATTGACGGATAGAGCCACACATTTTAACATTATAATCTTACTAATCCAACAAGAATCTTGATAATAAAAATAAATTTGTATGGTGCTTACGGACCATTAGATTGCAGGTAATAACTAATAAGTATAAAGTATCGATCTAAGTAAAACAAATTACACTTCATCAAGAATTAGTTCAACTAAAATTCTTAAATCATACTGAAAAAAAAACTGTAAATTGCTGTACAACTTTCTATACAGTAAAAAGAAATGCGAATTATGGTTTACAAAAAAATATATTTTAATGCATTGTCAGCTAAAAACTGTACATTCGACACACTATTCCAATAATAATAAAAAACTATTTATATACATATATAAAAGTAAAAAAAATCAGACAACCAATTTCATCTTACACACATCACATTGATTATTAACTTCTTTCACTCAAAGAGACGATACCTTATCCAATCAGATTTAACACGCTATCCAAACCTTGCATGGTTGACATATATACAATCTTTTAATAGCCACCTCATTCTCACATATTTTTTTATCAATTTTATGTAAATGCAAATCAGACGTTGAAATTACAACAGGTACTTTCGTAAAAAATATGTAGCAAAAATGTTATATACTTACGATAGACAAGAAAATAAAACCAACTTTAATAACAAAAATAACTGCTATAGCGCGAAAAAAATTATTGAAGAAATCCTTACTGGAAATCTCAGTGTACCTATATAGAAATAATAATGATAAAGATTAATTAGAACGATCAAGCGTTAAAAAATTGAAACAGAAACACTAACGTGTTCAACTAATTATTAGATGATAAGATAAATTTAAAAAAAATCGTTATCAATTATACTCTCGTAGTTCAAGTTAAAAACGTGTTGATGCAACAAGCCTTTTTTCACAATAGTCCAAAAGCCCCTGTCCGAATGCAATTTCATTAATTATTTTTACAATCTATTCACATTATTTTTAAAATTTTGATGTAGGCATACTGTAAATGCAGTTACTACTATACACTTCAGTGGCTACATAACGTACATTTTATTGGGTGCATTACCAGTAAACACACACAAATAGAACCACTATTGAACCACACACGCAATCTCTAATGTAATTATCTCTCTCTCTCTTAAACTCGATTTTCAGACCAGGCCTCTTTAAAAATACGTAATATTAAATCGAGAAAAAATGGTATCACTTAATCTATTTCAGAAAGAAAATACGATTCAAGTTTAAACCCATAAGTAAAAACAAAGTTCATTCAAAAATTAATAAATGCATTAAACACATTAAATTAATTGGATACAATAGTACATATGGTTATTTTTTGGTAAAGAAACAACGTCTCATTTTCATATTATCTATAAAATTATTATTAAATCCAACATAATGGAGTTATTTAAAACAAATTACCGTGAATGACAGAGTTCCACAAACAATGGTAAGCATATTTGCTGGGGGCAGCAGAATAATGGTGAAGAGACGTAGGGAGGTGATTAAATTATTGACCGTAAAAAGCAGATACAGCAGATAAAATAACGTTCCTAAACAGTATTGCTCTACAATGTTAACCGACGAAACTCATAATAAACATAATTTATTCGACACCACCCTTCTCCTAAAATAACATTAAATTTGTTTAGCCAGTAGTTTCAACTTGAAAACTCATTATAAAACGTAAATACTTAGTAGGTATTCTACATGGGCCAATCACAACATTAAAGTAGTCAAAATAAATGTAAGTAATATCCACTTTAAATTTGTTGATGTTTATATATACACAAGTGTGAGTTCAGCTTCTGCGCTAGCTGAAAAAACTATAACCGAATTGAAGTGCATATAAAGCTAGTTTTTTCTCTGAAAACATAGTATAAAAGATTTTACGAATTTCTCAATAACAATTTGTCGGAACGTGGAAAGGTCTGTCAAACCGAAAGTTTGAACAGAAGCACAGAAGCAAACACGAGATTGAAAGAAAAAATATGTAAGACTTAGTAAAAAACTATTAATGAAGTATGCACAGCTCTGTCAACTCAATTCTCGAGATTCCATCCCTCGCTCTAGGGTATGTAGTGATGGTATCACTCGAACGGCGGAAGATTCGGTACTCAAGAACATGATTACGACACGGAAAAGAAAAAAGAAAAAAAGATTCTCCTGACCTGTCTGGTTTTTCTCAACCTGCGGGCCTGCGAGTGTGGTCTATACCGCCGGTGCTGTTCCAAGTCTTTGGCCCGGGTGGACGCAGACGGGGTGCAAGACTCGACCATCGAATACCTGTTGACGTTGTGGCGATTGGTCGCAGCGACCGCGGCAATGCTTCTAGCGGTAGCCACGGTATAATGATCCGCGGTAGGTGTGTTGCTGTTGCTGGTGGTGTTAGTGGTATTAGAGGTGGTCTTGGGGGTGTTCTTGACGGCGCAGGTGCCACTACGGTCGTGGTTAACGTTGGGAATAACTATGGTGTCTGCAGAACAGTTAGACCGGTTGCTGTTGGACCGGCGGAGCAACCGCAACATAATATTCGGCGAAAACGGTAAGCGGGCACGCGGTGTCCTGATCGTCGTGGTCGCAAGAATCGATGAAAGACACGTTTTACACTGCGTGTTAGGGGAAAACGATCATTTTTTTCCGATGCAACGAAGCCGATGGTAGCGGTGATGTCGTCGTCGTCATACTACCCCGGTTCGAGTGGGCAAATTCAGTACGTACTCAAAAATTACGCTATTATTATTTTAAACGATTGGCGCGAGAGTTCGAGAGACATCACGTGCGGGTAATGAATATGCATGTACGCAAGATGTGGTCGTAGAGTGATGGTTACCGCGAAAAAAATTTAAAAAATATCGTATATATTATTATTATGCATACGTTAAGGTGCATTTACTATTATTTAGTATATGTATCGAGAGAATATCGAGAGAGTTTAGAGAGAGAGAGAGAGAGTGAGAGAGAGCGCGAGACGGCGGCCGGTGCCGATCTCAATAGACGCACTGACTGAAAACCTCACATTGGTCCGGCGGTGGCAGCCGTTTTACACAAACGTACACACGCGCGGCGCGGGGCGCGCACGCACACACGCACAAACGGGCACGCACACACACAAACTCGCACGCACGCACGCACACACTCGCGCACAAGCGAGCGAAGACCGTACGCGGCGGCGGCGGTTACTTGTCGGGACGCGGCCGTGGTCGTACCGGCCGGTGGGAGACACCACCGTCCGTCGCCGTAATACTTCGCCATATGCGCGAATACATATTGTGATATTTTACACATACGCCGACCGGATCGCGCGCGTACGGGGGAGAGAATCACGTACGTTCGAGTACGACGAGAGTGGCCGCCGCTGCTGCTGCTGCTGCTGCAGTGACGGTGTCGTAACGACACATCGCCTCCAGCGAGAAATAACTGGGTAACGCTCGCCGCCGCAGCCGACAACAATCGCGCGACTGTTATTACGGTAGGCGAGCTCGCCCGCGGACCAATGGAATTTCGAAGATTAACCGTCAGCAGAACGAACACACGGTACCGCGTCGGCCTACCCGGTTTCTCCCGTGAACACCACTCTCACACACACACACACACACACACACACACATCGTGATGCCGTATAATATTATTATGTTATGTATCCGAACAACAACAAATCCGATCGCATACGCCCTTGTTGCCGCGGCCGCGACCGCACTCTTATCGTTGCATCGGCCTAAATCACATCTCCGCGGCGGCAATAGGGGGGGGAGAGGGAGGGGGGTTCGATGTTTGTGACGGTCATGGTCCCGAGGAAAACACCCGACGGAAAACGTCGTCAGCAGAACCAACCACTTCTCGCAGCACCACGTGTATAATAATAATAATAATGCATTACATGTTTGTAAAATATATTCGAATAATGTACACACGCCTGTGTTACGGCGTATAAGAGACGTAGTAACAATGACACTCACGAATCGACCTTTGCCGAATAGGGCGGTGTGGGGAGGGAGGAGGGTGTCGTTTGTAATAATAATAATGGTACGGGGCGACGACGGCCGAACGGTTTATTAGTGCACGCGGTCGTCGTCGGTGCGCGTAAATTCGACGTACGTGCGCGCGCGAATTGTCGTTGCGACGGCGCGGCGGCAGCAGCGATTACGACCGAGCACCACATTATTATTAATTTTATTAATATTATTATTACTATTATTATTATATTGTTATTTCCATGGGCGGATTCTCTTGACCCTCGCTGGCCCGCGGATTTTTCTTTGATGACGACGGCAACAGAAATAAAACACTACGTTCAAAAATAATCCCGAAATACCCGTTGAATGAGGAAAATTGAATAGAAACTCTTTAACTTCGTTACGCCCCGGCGTCGCCGTATTGAACTGTCGCTTTTCCTGGTTAATTCCCCCCCCTTGATTATTTATTTAAAGTTTGCCTTTCGTGAAAATCTCGAGGGTGTTTGAACGCGACGCCGACGATGCCGATGACACTGTCTGAAATGAACAAAAGCTCAAGTCTCTGTTATCGTGCGGTCGTCGTCGTTTAGCAGAATATGGTTTAACATCTTTATTATTATTATTTCACCTAAACTAATTTATAGTTCACACAAAACGGCAATATTGTTCCATTAAATTATTATATACGCGGCATTTGACGCACACGCTCGTTAAATGAAAATACATTATCTATGCTATGCGCTCGAAATAAATAGGTTACGTTGTAAAATCTTGTGTACGTCGATATTTATGCATAAACCATAAACGAGTATATATATTTTTTTTTCATCACACGTTTGACCGATTGCCTGGTTAAATGATGAACTCATTTATCAATATAATTCATAGTTCAAGAAAAAAAAACGAAACGCAACAGACACGACACATGCGATCGCAATTCAAAATGTACCTATATTTGATTCAAATTTATGAATATGCTCAACTGTATCATAGATTTAATGACCGTCTTGAAACACAAAATCTTTGTCGGCTTTATAGAATATCTTGTTATATTGTTCAAACTTGAGAGGCATAATTAAAATTCTTTGAACAAATATTATTTATTTTTTCAGAACTCTAGTTGAAACTTGGTAGAAAATAATGAAGTAAATAAGAATTAATAAGGTGATTTATCATTATTTTTAAAGAAATACGAAACCGCAACACAAAATTGATTCTTTAGATATATGATTGTTTAATACTTTCAAAAATAATATGATCATCCCATGTTGGATTAATTACGTAAAACAGTCATATTCTACTTCTAGGTAACTGAATATTTCGTCTTCTTGATTTTTGACCATTCGAGTTCATACTGTCTAGAGCAGGGGTCGGCAAGTAATTTCTATTAGAGTCCTAAAGATTAAAATAATAAATAAATGAGGTCCAGTGAAAAAAACCTTTGTCAAATCTTTATACTTTTAAAATGGCAGTATATGAAAAAAGAAAAATTGTATCTAGTTATAATAATTAATTTATATTAAAAAATTACAATGTTAGGTAGATAATAATTGTATCGAGTTGTAATAATAATGAATTACCAAGAAATTTAATGCAAAAAATTGCATTTATTTTCCTTAGCCAGTTATTTTGAAATTTGGAACTCAAGAAGGAACAGCTTATTCATATACAGGTGAGAGTCTGTTAATTTTGTCCGATACTCTTTTTTCAAAAAAATTATTTTTGAAAATGATGCCTCACAGATGTATGTCGAACCAAAACATCGTTTAACATAATCAAGTACAATGCGTGTTGACGAGGTCCAGAGTTTTGCGTTCCGCGGTCCGGATTTGGACCGCGGTCTGCCAGTTGCCGACTGCTGGTCTAGGTCCGGTCCGGATCTTAACACTACATCCGATTAATAGTATTAGTCGATCTAACAGCAAGAAGAATATGGATTTAAACCGGTTTAAAAAATGATTTTACTCATTATGGAATTACGAGGACAGACAAATGGACGACAATGGTACTCACGAATACTTTAGAGTCTGTTGAAAGAAATAATATAGTAACTATCAAAAATGTCTATATCACATGTAGAATACTCACAATTGTCTAAAATCAATTTAAAATATAAATTCAGTACACAATTTTAAAATATTACCATCACAATATACAAAATGTATTATGTCATTCAATGAATGTATACAATTGTATACGTATGAAATACACTTTATCTAATGTCTATAATAATTAACAACTAAACCAATTCATAAAGAATTATAATAAGTACAGCTTAATAGATAGTTTGTAAGAATTATTTTATAAATAATACTCGGAAGAAATTGGTTACAATAATATTGTAATTATTAATAATACAACAGAATCATATAAATCTTACGGTCCCACGATAAATGTGAATTAATATTTATATACATATTTAATTATTAAAAAAATGCCATGTTAAGAATCTAATTTAAAAATATGTATAATGTATATCATTTTAGAAATTGAATAATGTTATTGTACGTAGTATAACTACCTAATAAAGTAATAAATAATAACTAATAAATATTACCATAAACTATTACTTTAAAATATACAACAGTTATATAGACTTGTAGCTACCATTATAAATTAAACACAAAACCAACATTTTGTTGTACAATTATTGTAACATGAAATTAAAGAAATTAAACACCTAATAAAATTTAATAAATACACAGTCTGTTTTCATTTTTACTCAAGTAGACATAAATTTTTTATGTCACCATGTCACCTTCCGAAGTACTTCATATTAAGTTGGCAACAATTTGAACTTTTTAAATTTAAATTTCTGTTTTTTTACAAAAATCTTTTTTTTTAGTTTTACAGAAAAAATTTAATAATTCAGTTGATAGGTTAGTTTGATAATACTTGACAATTTGACAGGTTTATAATACTGTTGTAGCTATACAAAGGTATATAATACCACCTAAGTACTCTATATAAAATATCTAAAAAAAATGAAATAAAAATGTGTATAAAAAAAAATGTATTTAAATAATACCAAATTAAGGCTATTCACACTGTGACTAAACAATTTTCTATTCAATAAAATCAAAATACGATAACATTCCACTTTATGTTAGAAAAATAAGGTCATGTAATATAATACGAAAAATAAACAAATCTTTGGATTCCAAAATAATGTTCATTATTACTATATAGTTTGTAGTTACGTTTACAATTCTGGATGTTAAATTACACTTCCATGACTAGTTTTTTTAGTAGTACTATGTATAAATATATACATCCCAGAAAAGTAAGAATATACACCCCAATAATTATAGAAACTTTATACTAGAATGTCAATAATACATTGAATTTTATTTCAACACATAAAAAAAGTGACTGATTTACTGTGTATTTATAATCTAACATAACAGTTATTAATGATTCATAACAAAAAATCCATTATTCATCGACAAAATATAATATCAATAAATAAAAACCTATTGAATATATTATATATAATAAAATTATATGAATATGGACAACCATTCCGGAATTTTTCGCTTTAAAATAATTTTGAAGTGTGAAGACCCTAAGTATAATCTAAAAAAAAAAAACAATAAAATAATCTTATAAAACCAACTACTCAATATTTATATATTGAGTTATTTTGCTATTGGATTATATTGAATGAAATAAATATAATAAACACACACAAAATTAATAGCCAAGGCTATAATATTTAAAATCAATATTCGTTAATTATCAAATTAGAAGATAGTATGTTTTTCCTCAGAAGTCTTCATGTAAAGATAACAAAATATCATTGATTATTTGCAAGACCAAAATAGTATTCAATTTGCTATATTTTTTTTTTTTATTGAAAAAGAAGACAATGAATGTCGTATGACCTGACTGTTATAGAAATGAGGTTAAATAATAAAATAGGGTAGTAATGGAAAAATTCGATTTCATCAAAAAAATAAGGTCAACAAAATATAAAATGACCGTACTTAAACTTGATTAATATTTTGTAAGTATTTGTTTTCATTTTTGCTTATAAAAAAAAAGTGGAAAGCATTATTTTACAAATAATTTTATCTATATTAAATAAATATCTTTATTTTTATTTTAGCATTGATTACATGCAAACATTTTAAATTGATAATTTTGTCCTACACTAACAGTAAAAATCAAACATTCATAGGTAATTATTAATGCCAAGGCGTTTAACTAAATGCCTAATTTAGGTTATGTAAATAATATAAAAAAAACATTTTTGTATTATTTAGTTCAAGCTATAATTTTTAATTAATTAGATATTGTTTTTCTGATTTTAATATTAATACTTTTATAAGATACTCATGTTGCAACAATATAAAAAAAAAATACTTCCATAGATTATCAGTAGGGCTAGGGACTTCATGCTCTAAAAAACCTTAAAATATACATGCATTTATACCCTTAAAAATTATCATATATGCTCTGAAAATATGCAAAAATGCTTAAATATGCTCTTAAAAATATTTAATTTTCATTAAAGAACCAAAAATTACAAATTGTTTTATTATTATTTATTAATTATTATAATTTCTTATTATTTTCATTTCTTATTTTTTAAGTTTGCCTTTAAACAAAACAAAAACAAATAAAAAAATTAATTGATTCTGTTTATGAATTAATTATTTAAAAATCCTAGGTAGATGGATTATTTAATAATTTTAATATTTTTTTATTTTCAATTTATTGAATATTCATATAAAATATTGTATTTTATGTGAAAAATATGTTAAATATGTACTAAAAATACATATATAGCAAAATATGCACTTATTGGAAAAAAAGAGCTAAATATGCAAAATATGCAAAATAAAAATGATTGCCTTAAACTCCTATTACTATGAAACAAATTTCTATATGACTTAGCTATGTTTTAAATGATTATTGAAAAATATGTAAACTTCTATAAATCCCTAGCCCTAGTTATCAGCTATCAGTTATCACCTTTGAAAAGTAAAGGTATCGCGTACATTATTGTATGAAAACTTTATCTTAATTGAACACCAAACAAATGATAATCTGTTCAATAAATTAAATTTATTACACTTGGTATATGTGACATAACGGAAAGTGAAATTTCAAATTTCAACAGTCAAAGTTTTGTTAATGTCACTATCAAGCAGGAAAGTGGCATTTCCAAACAGGTCAATGCCAACAAACAGTATAAAACAAGAAAAAAAATTACAGAACCAAAATATCCATGTTTGATCATAAATTTATAAAGTAAACTTTTATAATTCAAATTTTGAGGTCTAATAGATACTTATACTTATACTTATTTTGAATAAATATACATAAAATAAACCAAATATTGAATAATAATATAGAATACAAATTGTCTTTACTGTAGAAATTCCTTGAATACAAATTACTAAAATAAGAATTTTCAAGTAGTATACTTAAAAACATTTTTTTAAATTGTTCTGAACATAGACAACTAGACAACAGACAAATAAAAAGTTTTGATTACCAATAACTGAAAAAATTTGGTGATAATAACATAAAAAAGTTCTAGTATGAATACTAAATAATCCAACCAAATTGTTATGACTTAAGAATAATTCTAAAATTGAATTTATTTGTAGACTGCCAGAATACAACTGTATAAATTATAAATGTATGTACAAGTTTTCAACCAAAAAATAATGGTTATACCAATAGAACTATATAATACAATAAATTAAAATATTATTTTTATTTAAAAACCATAATGTTTAAAATATTGAAACACAAATTTGTACACACATTAAAAATCAAAAAAACTTTGTAATTGAGTTATAATTAAAAAAATTTTAACTAAAATACTTCAATCAAAAATCATTTATACTACAAAATATGAATAATCAAGAGTAGTTCCTATGAAATCCATCATTATAATACAATTTCAATAATCTACATTTTAGTTCACAATGTTTTATGAATATAATCATAACATTTGAAACTATATGATTGTAAGGTAACACAAATTATTTTTATCCTTTACACATATCCTACATTTTAAAAAAGTCATGCCAAAAAATACTATTTTTGAACCTCAAGCCAAAAACTATTATAACATTTTGGTCAATCCACAATATATTATTAACAAATGCACCAATATAAAAACTATTCATTCATTTTTCATTTCATATTAAAATAGTAAAGTAATCTTACCTTTGAGTTTGTTACATGGTCAGTCGCAAGTGATTCTGGAACAGTCTGTAAAGTTGTTCTCATGGCGGAAGACATTTCTTAAAACATTTGAACAATTTTTATAAGATATCCAACCAATTCTTAACTGAAAAAAATAGTAATAATAGTAAATAAATCTTACAAAAATGAATGTGCTGTTTTTTAATTATTTTAGAATAAAGTTAAAATTATATACAGTACAGATTTCTTAGACTAATATATAAACCATACTATAGTCAATGTTATGAGTTTTCACTAAAAACTCATTGGAGATATTTATTTGACATCAAAAGAAACTTTTAACCAAGTTATTTTTTTACTTAGGAACAATTTTTCATTCACAAAATGTACAGTATAAGGTAGAATGTAGATAATAGTAGTAGAGCTGAAGCTCAAATGTGTTTCAAAAACACAAACTAAAATACCCACTCAAACAGCTATATATTAATTATTATGTTTCTAACACACAAATATATATCATACTAAATAGGTAACATTGGTAGTAGACATAAAACAGATAATGTTAAAAGAACTTCATAATATTTACCGCGCGAAAACAATTTAAACCTCTAACCTTGGTTATTTTAGTTATGATAATTTTATATTTTTAATTTGATCCACCCAGATGTAAATTGCATTAACTGTATAAAAACCATAAACACTAATTACCAATGTTAGGAAAATTCATAAAGTTGGAATTAATAAATTATAACTGAGCATAGAATGCAAATAATATACACAGATTATTTGGATTCTGTTATTTGACATATTATACTTAAAATAAACAAGTTAGTTTAAGTGAACACTGTCAGTGTAATTAATCCCTTATGTCAATAAATAAAAATAAGATTAAGTAGGAAATGCTAAGAAATTAATTTGTCAAGATTTAAGATAAGACAGAGTAATAAATTAGAAGTGTTGGGCTTAGGAATTGTGATTTATCTTTATTGACAGCATCCCCAAACAGAGATTTAATGTGTCTCAAATCAAAAAGTAAATTATATTTGAAAAAATTGAGCTATTTATAACAGCAATGTACTGAAAATAATATAATTAATAACTCTGTAATATGATACATCCATATTTCATTGATAACTTATTCTTACACTATAAATAAAACAAATAATATAAAAACATATACTAAGAAAAAAAGTGCATTAAAAGTAGATAAGGTCATAATGTGACTGTTAAAAATATTGACAATAGTAAATAAATGAGATGATTTAGATTGGGCCTCACTTAAATAGTAATATTTACATTTATATTTTGAATTGGGCTTTAATTTTTGTTTATATATAATATATGGCATATAAATTTCATCATTTAAATCTAATAAAAAAAAACAGTAGATATTCATACATATTTTATACAATAATAATCTACAAAAAAAATTCATTAAAAATAGATTTAATTGAAAATAATGGGGATTTTATCATAATATGACATTAATATAACTCCTATCATAATAACAAAATTTTATTTTGTAATTAAATAATAACTATTAGACATATAACCATAAAATCAAAATGCATAAAAAATCATTTTAATTCAATAGAAATTAAAAATAATAAGACACATTTAATTAATAAATTAGCTAACATTTTATTATTTAGTAATGCAAATGATAAAACCAACATTAATATCTAATACATCACATTATTATTTAATAGATAGTAATTATTTGAGTAATTAATACAGCCAATTGTGAGAAAAATCTGATAAGAATGTAGTTTTTAAAATTAATCTAAATTGATTTAAAATAAAGATGTATAATTTAGAAACAAAAAATGTATTCAAAAAAAAAACATTACATATGAATATTTACAAAAATTGTATTTAAAATTGATTAATTACATTGGTCCGCAAGAAAAAATGTTTTTATAAGAATTATGTTCAAAACCTAGTATGTACCTACAACATGTATAAATATTTAGTGTAGGTAAAATAGCATATAACTATGGTATTTAAATATCAATTATATTTTGCTAAATAATTTAGTAATACTTTATTTGCTATAATTATTTTATGAAAATGTGTTTGGATATAACAGACAGCTCAAAAGTACCTATCAATTACAAAATTATAGGTATTAACAATGGACTTAGCTAACTTATCAAATTTCATCCTCAATTTACATTTTTTTTAAGGTAAGTTTTAAAAAATTTGAAGTTGTCATATTATTTCATTAAATCAATCCAAAATATAAATAAATATAAATAAAATTAGTAAATATTAATATCAATTTTACATATTATTAAGTATATTTATATATGTTGTATGAATATACAAATACATTATTTTATGTTCAGGTATTCCATCAAAATAACTAATAATCAAATAGGAAATTGTAAAGAACACTAAAAATTTGACATATTTGGCTATGAATGGTAAAATATCAGTGTTCACAAATTCAAACAAAATGAATAAGCTATATTTGATACTCTAAATAATGTTTAGGTATATATTTTGTATATTTTATTTATCAAACTATAAGTTTTAAGTGCTTATAGAAAACAATTAATAAATAAATATTTCTTAAAGTAAAAACACAATGAAAATAGAAAAAATATAAATAAAAATACTTAAGAATAAAATGTCAATTACGAATAATATTTTCCTGGAGGTTTAAAAGTTTACAAAAAAAATAAGTAAAATGAAAAATGTTCAAAAACGTTCAAATAAATAACTCTTTGGAGATTTGTGGAATCATTCATGAAAATGTGTAATCTATAAAATTATTTTCAGTGATAATAAAAACACAAATTACATTCCTTAAAATAATACTAGTGTCATAAATAGTACGGTTTTTAGTAGTTTTATTTAATTTCTAAAGAAATTTTCCAACAAAAAATATTCTTATTACTGTGCTACCAAAAAAATATTTATCAAATATAACAATAGCATTCAAACCCGTACTAATAACCCATAAGTAATTAACTCATTTTATAACAAAACATTTAAAATATTAGAATCACTCATAAGGAATATGAATTTTGTCATGAGTAAGTAAGTAATATACTGTGACCTGATATAATGTTGAAATTAACTGTTACCTAGCTTATAATATGTTGAGCAAATATTTATGATAACATTTTTATAATTTACAATAGTTTACATAAATCATATGTTTGATATTCATTTAATAATGAGGTTTTATAAAAAAAAAAGGTATGACAACTATATATTAATCATACATCCATAATACTGAGAATAGTTCAGCAAGCCAATTTTATCAATTGAACCACTAAGCTGATGATTACAAAATGAATGCAATATCCTAACCAAGTTTAGAGATTCCATATCCAAAGATACTTTTATAAAAGTTATTTGAATTGATTATTATTTATTATATTACTTTTATATGTTATGCAAATGTCAAATATTAAAAAATAAAAATGATAATCAACTAACTACTTGTGTTAAATGTTATGACTATTAATATTATTTTTTTTATTTAGGAACTCATATACATATTTTTATTGAATTACCTTATACCAAAAGATGATTAAATTTCTCATTAGAAGGTATGTATTTTTTTACTATGTTGATAACTTATATGGCTAATCAATTTAAACCTAGCTCTTTGTAACACCAATAAGTATTCTGTCTGAGTTCATGACGGTTAATAAGTTACACAACATAAATAACATTTTAAAACTGTAATTTGCTATTACTTAACATTTATAGACAGCATATTGCCATTCTATTAAAGACCTACAAATAAGAACTTATTTTTATTATAATATAATAATATATTTTTTCTCAACTTAAGTTTTTAAAATGTTTGTAAACAAAACTGGTATGGATAAAATAATAAGTATAAGGATACTTATACATTTAGATTTTATATTTATTATCAAAAAACTACCTCTTAAAAAGTATAAATCCTTAACAACTTATTTATGTTAATATTTTAAACAACATAGCTTGAACAAATAGTTAGAAATATACACTTATGATCAACAACCCAATTAAAAAACTTAAACTAATTATAAATAAAATAAAATTACATATTTTGAGCAAGCAAATAAGTAAATAAGAATCTGTAGATTAGATAATATGAATCCTTGTGAAAAAAAATTAACTGCTGACTCACTCTGGTTCTGTGGTACAGAACATCACAACATTTTTAACATCCATAATAATTGTTCCAAGAAAACATTTTTTTGTGATTGACATCAACCTAATGATTACATTAATAACAGGAATTCAGCTATGGTAGTAGTGGTTGTTATAGTATGCTTAGTCTGTTACAAGTATCATTTTGTAATATTTGATAAACTTAAACCCTTTAAAATTGTTTTTGACAAAAATGTCTATTTATTATACTATTATCTATATTTGTTTAATACATATTTTAAATTATATAACATATCTTGATAACATTTCTAAAAATCAACATATCTCAAGTTAGGATATTCTACTCAATTTGATAATCATGCAGTCTTAATAACTGATAAGTTTAACATAAATATTTTTCTTGATAAGTAGGTACTATATTCTACTATAAAATAAAACTATTACAGTTCAAATTTTTGAAGTACTAGGAATTTAATTAACATCAATATTTAAAAGTAAATGGCTCGCATATTTTAATTTTATTAAAATTTAATTATTAAATAAAAATATTCTTTAATATACGAGTATAACATAGAGATATAAATTTATAATACCCATACAAAAAATGCAATTGTTATTCTCATTAATATGTTCATTAAAAAAGAAAATGCATGGTCAATGGTCATATTATATCACATGTTTATAATAATTTGTCTTGCTAATTCATCAATAGCACTTAATACTATCGTTTTGATCAATAATAATAAATTATACATGGGTATGCAGGTATAAAATCAAAGTGTTTTTGCAAACTTCTTATTACTTTGTTAGATAGTATACACTGATAACCTAAATAGAGCTTAGCTTTCTTCAAGAATTTAATTCAAATGAATGTAAGGCAAACATTTGAAAAATATTTTCTAATTTTACACCTACCAACATAATATTTGTATGCCTTATTTTAGTAAAATTATACTACAAATATGCATGTTTTTAGATTTTATTAATCTAACTGAAATTTATGACAAAAAAGTTATAATATTGATCAAAAATAAAATCCCAAAAGTTAAACTACAAGTTTTATAAAAAACGAATGTTATTAAAAAAAATGTATATGAGTACCAATTATAAATTTTTCATTCATACTTCAAGTTTTCCCACTAATAATAAAACCTTTCTAAAGGTCAATAATTGATTTTTACCGTAAAAAAAATTAAACAAACTTACGTACCTACGGGTTACGAGTTTGCAAAAATATTTTTTTAATATATGTATGTAAGTAGTAAAATAAATATATTTTTAATTAAAAACTGAAATATTTAATTACTTACAGTTTAATGAATGCGGGTTAAATAATAACAATGCTCAAGTATGACAAGGAAATTTGTTTCTGATAAATGTATGGCAATATTTTATTTTTTTTATTTTATTACAACATTGAGAGTGTTTATTATTTAGCTTTATTGGACTGAATAATGAAATATTACAGATAAAAACAGTTATATAATATAGAACCGAAAAAGTATCAGTAAGAAAATAATTAAAATGAAGTATGCAAATATTGTGCAAAAAATGTAAGAGTGCATAAAGAAGTATAAATATGAATAAAAAGTAAATAAATGTATGTGATATAATTAGGTAAAGATATGTTGCAAAAAGTTATTTTCAAAAGGTCTTCAAATATAAATATTCCAAACTGACAAAAAAAGTTAGGTATCATACTTAATTTTTAAGATATTGATGACGGAATAATTTAAATTTATAAATGCATTTTTAAGCTAAAAAGACTAGGAATCACTAAAATATTTAACAATTACAAAGAAATTAAAATGAAAGACAAATTTGAATGTAATTATAATTAAATAAGCAGAAAATTGTTAACAAGACTTACAAAATTTATTTTACAAAATTATTAATGAAAAAACAATTTTGTAATTTAAAAATAATTTGATGAAAAGTTTTTTACTTCAAAATTAATAAATATTCAATGATTAAAAATACACTTGAATGATCAATCAAATAAAATATTTTTATAAATAAAAACAGATTTGATAATATGCGTATAAATAGTAAGAAAATATCTACTTCCACCTACATACTTAAAATATCAAAATTGAACCTACCATAACATAATCTATAAATAAAATATACTTTTGAATGAACAGTTTTAAGAAAGGTTCATTTACTATAGTGTTCAAACGATTTTACTATAAAATTAACAAGTTTTTTTTTTTTTCTATTTTGTGCACAACAAGAACTACTAAAATGATGAATTATTTATTTTCTGAGCAGTTTGGTTTCGCAATGTAATTACTAACGATTTCTATAACTATAGCCCAATTAAAAGAAGATTGCGCACAGAATCATAACTAAAATTAATGACTATCAACCTACAAAGAAAAGAAACTTTAAAAGAAAACAATACAATTAAGAATGAGTAGAAGATTCCAAAAAACAGTTATGGATTTATCTTTTAAATGGCATTATTTTTGTATGCGGAAAGAATATTATTAAAATAACTGATGGAATCGTAATATTTATAAAAACTAGAACTATTGAAAAAACACTAGGTAGATATAGTATATGAAAAAATGATGAAGTGTAAATAAAAAATAAGATGACAATCGATATGCATCACTACTCACTAAGCAGGCAGCTACTTCGAGAGTAGGTACTTATGGTCGGTAGCCCGATTCGTTTCGACGGTCGAAGTTAAACGAAATCGAGTAAGAGAATTTTACTCGAGCAGGGCGAGTGTTCCGCGGCAAGACCGCACGCGACTGGACGCCCGGCGGAAGGCAACGGTCTTGGGCAACGGAAACCACTCGGGTATCCCCTAGGGAAGAGGATATAGAGCACTGACGGTAAAAACGGTAATCGACGGCTGCGGAGCGGAGACGCCGATCGGGCACAGCGAATGCGTTAGACGCACGCGCGTCCGGAAGAGAACACCTACCTACTGGCAGCGGCCGCGGACGGGCGTCCGTGTCATTTCGTGCGGCGTCCAACAGCAACGGCAGCGGTCACGGGAGCAACAGCAGCAGCGGCAGCGGCAGCGGCGGCGGCAGCAGCAGCAAGAGCAGCAGACGTAGATCATCGGCGTCCGTCGTCCCGTTGGCGGCCGTGCGTACCACGTCGTAACGCGCGATGTCCCGTGTCGTCGACGTCGTCGTCGTCGTCGTCGGCTGCGGCTGCGGCGGCGGCGGCAACAGTAACGGCAGCGGTACCGGACAACAGCGACACACAGGTAATACAATACACCGGGGGGGCTCCCGAGTCGTTGCACACCACCGCGCGTATCAGTATGGCACTCGGTACATCGGACGCAACTCACGCACGCGCAGTCACACGCACACTAACACTCGTCCGCACGCGCACACGCTCTCACACACGACGCACGCTCACGCTCGCACACGTACGCGCGCGATCCCGCTCACGCACACGTATCATGAACGTGCGCGCGCGTGTGCGTGCATATATATATATATATATATATATATATATATATACGTGTATACAAATATACGAGCGTATACCGTGTGTGGTTGACACTACCGCCGCCGCCGCCGACGAGGACGGCCGAAGCAGGCGGTTCAACCGTAGGGAATTAAAAATTCCAAACGGTATTGTTCTCGTGCGCAATGCGATCGGCTTTGGGTTGTGGTCGTCGCCGAGAATGTTCACGGGCAACGACAGTGATTAGCGTTATCAGGGGTGGCCGTGGTGGATCCGCGGTGTTCCGCCGCTCGGCGTGCTTGCGAAACACATTATATATTTTATCGCCGGTACAGCAATTAGCGTCCGCGCACCAGTGGGACGGGTGAAGGGCATAACGGTCCCGCCGAGACGGTGTGTGGGACGGCGAGGAGGGGGAAATGGACACCGCTAATGATACGGTCTGATACGGATGAGGTGTGCGTTATCACAGACTCGCGCACACGCACGACGTGATACTGGCGAACCGCCGCCGTACGGTTACGTAAGCTGTGTAACGTAATAGCGTACGAAAATCCGTCTTTTCGTACGTGAACGTGGAGGACCGCTTCGCCCCAAGATACGTGTCGTGCGTGGAGGCAAACGGTAAAACGGCACCGGGTGGACAGCTATCCGCGAGTCGTTCCGTGCACGGTCCACGGACCACCGCCCTACGCTCGTCGCTCACGCACGTAAGCGTGCTAGTGATAATGGCAATGTGTGGGCAGTCGTGGGCACGTCGCTACATGGTGAGTGGCCCCTCTCACGGGGGAAGGAAAAAAAACCCAGTGTGGCCACCAGTACGATAACCGACCGTGTGAGGACGAGCGACGAGAACGACGTTCATTGTTTTCCTAATTCCTATTATTATTACATTTTTTTTTTTTTTTTTATATTAATATTATATCATATGATTCGCGCGAGCAACAGCGGAATTATTATTATTATTATTTTTATTGTTGTCGCCGCCGCCGCCTGTATTTCGCTTCTTGACATCGCGCGGCTATTGTTGTCGTCTGTTATTTTTATACCGGTTCTTTTTTTACCTCTTGTATTTTCCATCAATTCGGTGATCGTGTGCGACAATGACGTCGGATAACGAAGTGCGAATAAATTACATCGAGCAATGAATGAGGTCCTAAACGACACCGGTCGGCGGTCGCCACTGGATAATAACGTTTTCGGCTCCCGTAGAGTTTTGGCCGGCAACGGTCGCAGCGGTTGCCAAAACGGTGCGGGCAAAACGATCGCTGTTCAATACCGTATTTTTAACAAATTTAAAACAGTTTATGTGTAAACTCGACTTTCAGGGCCAGTTGAAATGGTTACTTTCCGCAAGACCCTGGGAAGTCGAAACGCAGTAAAGCCTTAATAGAATAAAATAAAAATTTAATCTAATCAAACACAAGCTAATCGGAATAAAAATAATTGTACCTAAACTAATCAGATTTTATAATTCAAAAAGGAAACTGATATTCATAGACCAGTGGGCCCACTAAGCCATAAACACAGGGTACAGCTAGCGAAAATATTTAATTTTACTTTTATAAGGACAACATTTTGTACTTTGTTGCAATCAATAACGAGAAAATCATAACAAAATAAAACGATTCTGACAGAGGGATATTTTGTTACTTATAATGTACACGCTAATTTAATTAATGCCCTCAAGTTAACGAATAGCCTTTAAGCGCTAGTGAATCGACATACGAGATATTTTAGTTGCGATTAAAGTGCAGGCTTTATAAAATGTTCAAATAGTTAATTTAATTTGACTTGGTGGTTTGATACTTAAATCTCAAATCAGAAGTCTTAATAACTATATCTCTGAATTCCAATAAAAGAAATCTGTAAATAATTGCATTTTATAAATCCCCGTTCTTCGAATTTAACGTCTGTCGAAATAAATAGAATTATTATGGTTTTCGACTTTCGGTAAACTCAATATTATAAATAACCTATGAATTTATATTATAAATACATAATTATGTATAAGAAGTCAAATTAACCTTATACACATTTAAAACGTTCAAAATGACAAAATTACATTTTTATCAGAAAGTAATTATATTGCCAGCGTCTATAGACCGTTTACGTACCTGGTAGGTAGGTAGTAGATACCTCTATTAGTACAATATTATCTTCTAAATACATATAATATATTTATTTATATATTAATTCTATATAAGCATTCGCATTGTATTGTGCATTTGTGATTGTAATTCGTGTAAACCATTAATAATTAGTAATCATTAATCACCATTACCATCATTTAAACTTTAAACACCTTACTCTTATTTTTATCAAAACAAAATTTCACCACCGATGGGCGATGTTTTAACTAATTTAACTTCAAACTATGAGTTATAATATGACAGAGTGGCTTATTACAATTCGGAAAATGTTTTTATAAGATGTAATAAATCTTATAGGTATAAATAACTAGTGTGTACTACTGCAGCTGACACAAACTGTAAATTTGTTATTTTTTTTTTCTAGTAATTTCAAAAATAGTCTAATAAATTAGGTACCTAGGTACATAACAAAATATAACATCAGTTCAAGTAGGTAGAGCAAGAATTGTAATTTCAAATACAACTGTCTCTATTATAATTTATAAGCGGCTCAATTTTTTAAAAATTTATCAATATCTAAAGCCGCGATCCGCTATTAACAGTTGAAGTTAAACTAGTGAATAAAAAATAAAAATATAAACAATAATTTTCATTCGTTAAAATTGCAATGTATCAAATAAAACGAAATTTAATTCTCAATTTTTAATGCATTGAAGTCAGAATCACTAATTTTATGAAAGAAATATAAATGTTTGATTTACGAAATGTAATATACTTTAAATTTTTTTAATTTTCTTTTGTCGGAAATACTTATAAAACGTAACTTATCTCCAATCTATAAAGTTCCTACATAAATCTATAGTGTAAATATACTGCCTGAATTCCGAAAAAAAAAGTTTCTAACAAAAATTGAGAAAACTATTGATTTTTAAGTTTTAAGTGAAATTAATTTGTTATGAAAAAGGTTTAAAAATTGTTCCATGTAATTTTCAAAAAAAGTGAATTTACGACAGTTTGAAACATTGTGAATTAGAAACATGTTTGATTATATCATATTTTATATAATATAGAAATATAAGTGCTGAACAGTATACAATTAGCGCCGTATTAATACATAATATAAATTTCATACCACTTTTAATTTTATTATTTTTATCACAACAAATAAACTGTATTTTATTTTGTTGATTGTTTTAAATAATTTTATAAAGATTTCGAAATTTAAGAAAACAAAAGTATTTTTTACTTTTTCTTGATTCAAACACCAATAAATTCACAATTTATAATTTTTTTCCTGGTATAGGTACAGACATTTTATTAATAATGGCTTACATCAAAAGAAAGATAAAAACGTAAGGCTCTTTCGATTATTGGTTCCTACTAGCCATAAACCAGTACGATAATCCTATCACAAGTAGACATTTATAATGTACATTACATTATAATATATAATTTATAGCATAACCTCAAGGCTATAAAGACGTATTTTACTAGTTTTAAAAAAATATATTTAACCGAGATGGTCTCCTAAAGTTATTCTTTCGCCCTTTTCAGTAATAGATAATTATGATTTTCTACTCTAATAAATTTAAAAATCAATATATTTTAATTCGATGTATCAATGAAGTGATAGTTTTCAATTAGTACTTATTATTTATATGACAACTGATTATTTTTTAAATCATAGGTGTATTGCAATTAAAATGACGATGATAAATTATTATTTTAATATTAGTTCTTGAATATTAGTATATTTCAATGGAAAATAATAAATATAGGACAGTATATTATAATATCTGGTTAATAAATATTTACTGGTAAATCAATTTTCACTATCAATTCCGAGTTTATAAAATATTCGACAGTAATATAGTGAGGCAGACAAATTCATAGTACCTATTCAAATACCGCAGACCACAGCTTTTACATATAACTATATTTATTTTTATTATTTTATTTTATATTATGAATAGGATAACTGTATTTTTATTTTCATTTTCCTAATAATGTTATTACGGTACTTATAATAATAGTTAGTTGAGTGTATTTATCTAATCAACAATATCGCATTGCATAATAGGATTATATAATTATATATTCATTATAAAATCTTAATTTTGGTATAGATAGTCGAGTAAATTGCAACGAATACATTGGTGTAGAAAATATAAATCAAAAAAATATTGTAAATGTTAAATTTCAATCATAATTAGTAGTTATAATTAATAGTTGCATAATAAAAAATATTATCAACGGCATGAATTACACATAGATTCAACCGTTGATAAAACACGTACTTACCTAATAAAGTAATAACTAATAACTGATTACTATCAATGAATACATTTACTTAAAAATACTTAAATAATAAATTAATGCTACTAACAGCCTGAGTAACTCATAATCTTCAGATTTAACACTGATTAAATGTCATCAGAGATATTAATTCGTAATAACTAACAAGTATAATATTTTTAACTCAAAATTTGACCTTAATGTGATAACAAGTTAAATTACAATTTATTAATATAATGTACACAACTAAAAAATATAATTAAGTTTTCCGTATCACGTTCATAGATAATACATTCATAAATATATTATATAACAAAATGTATTATCTATGATCATGTACTATTTCAATAAACTTGATATTGTATTTTAATTTCTAAGAATTTATAATTTAAAGTACATAAGCGATATTTTACAATAAAACGAAAGAAATGATTAAAGTTCCCAAATAAAAAAAAAATACTTCTGAAATAGCCATTTAAAAATTACGAATTGATTAATCCATCATGTGATATTATTTTAGTGGTTATATCTTGATTCATTGTCATATACCTACTTGTAAGTTTTAATCAACCTGTATTACCTACCAACCATACACCCATAGCACAAACTATAAAGAATTAATAAACATTTAAATATCTAAACAGTATTATTTTCTAAATGTCTTATAAAATATATTTAAATTAAATTTTTTGTTCGACACCTGGAGTCTGGAGACCATAAAGTACCCACTCAAGTTGTTAATGATTCATGGAAATATATATATTTGTCTCCACTGTGAGAGGGAAAAAAGCATAAATAAATAACATTTTAAAGTTTAATGAAAAATTCACCATAATTGTCAGTACGAGAGAAATAAACGAAAAGTTTGAAGATGGAATGCTTATAAGTAAGCCCAACAAAGCACAACGTTCTGGGAGGCAAAATAACATATCTTATGTCCTCCCAAACAAAATTTAAATATATTTAAAATGATTTAAGAAATAATTAGTAAGAATATCACACAATGTAAAATGGAAAGAAAAACATTGAATCATGGATATTTTTTTGTCAGTTACTAATTTTCTAATGTTAATTAGTAACTTTAATCAGGTTTTATTTACGAATATATCACGAAATGGGTTACGAAAAATCATTGATACCACATTTATACCTGAACCAAAAACATATCCATGTTAAAAAAATTTCATATTATGATTAAGTACTAATACTTTCCCCAATTCATTATTTGGTAATCTCTCCCATAATAAAACTATATATATATAAATATAAATTATATTTGATGGAATCAATATAGGCATATATATTTTAAACACTCATAGGATATTTGTTTACTTATACGTCATTCTAAAAAAAGTTTTTTTCCAAACAATTGAAGAGATTTTACTAAAGCGTAGTAACAAGGAACTTTAAAACAAATTTTTTTCAGTTAAAAATGTATCAATTTAGCGAAAACCAGAATATTGCTGTATGGACACTAGATAAGATAAAATTTTATTGAATTCATCACATTAAAAATCATAATGGTTAAAAAATATAAATTATAAGACAAATACATGTAAAAAGAATAACCAACACCCGCACCATAAAATATATATAAAAAAAATATTTCAGTTAAATGTATACAACAGGAATTAAAAGTAACTATATATTATATTGTACGAGTACATAAGAACATTAAATAAAATGGCTTTAACATTTGATTTACAGTTTCTCAAATCGAATTGATTTTAATAACATATTACCTCCAGTCTTTCCTTGGGGACTAGTTCACAATAAAATTGGTTTTATTGTGCTTATATATTTTCTTATTGTGTTTTATTTTATTGACTTATTGTGATATTAAAGAAATGTTTTGAAACGAAACGTATTATCACAAACTATACTCTATTTAATTAGAATTGTATGACGGAGAGGGTACATCAGGACGGCTAACACTATCTTTTCCAACAACAACGAATAATAATATTTTAAAAATATACTTTGCACTTTAAATCAATTCTAAAATAGAAAGGATTTTTTTTTAATCACTCCCTGTAAAAATGTTCTAGATTCGGGCCAGATAATAACTATTCAAAACCATTTTCTAGAATAATATTATTAAAATAATATTATCAGATTATCACAAAATATATAATCATCGTTGTCTTGTTGAAGTTCAGCGTTTAACGTTGAATTTTTTTGTGATATCCCTGCAAAATATCTGTGTAAAAATGAAACGTAATCTCAGTCGGAATTTGTGTAATGTTTTACATTGTTTCGTTTTATGAAGAAGATAATTGATCAGTGATGTTATGCGATTCACAATTTACGAATACTTGTTAATTATAGGTAATATACTTATTTATTTAAAATTTTAATTGATATGCTTAGATTAAAATAGTACAATTATCAACTTGCCCTATTGATGCTAATTTGAAATGTTAGCTCAGTTTTCTTAGTGATTTTGAACCACTTGAACCTATTATTAATGGTAATGAGAAATCGTCGACTGGAAATACTACATTTGATTCATCTCAATGCATTTAAATTCATCAACAAATCAATGGATTTAACACCGCTTGCAAAAGAAAATAATACATTCTGCAATGATATAAATGCATAAACTCGAGAAAGGTCTTAAGATAATTTCAGTGTACACGGTTTAATTGATTTACAAGATAAAGAAATGTCAGAAGTTGAATTGCCGAATATTAATTTACGCGAAACATAATTCCTTTCCGATACATCGACTACTGCGAATAAAAGTTTTTCCAACAATACGTATGTGGACATTTTAGACGGTATTCAGGAAAAAAAAACTGAAAACCAAATATTCATTGAGAAAATGTCCGAAATCAACTGAACGCTTTATTTTTGCAAAATAAAACATTAACTATTAAAATCATTCAATATTTGTGTCTGTGAATCCCACTTCTGAAATAATTGGATATTTAGAGGTCATCGAAGAACGCTTGCATTTCTCAAAATAATGAAATTTCAGAGAATTTGATTGCAGTAAAATTCGGTGTATCAAAATTATGGGTAATGGTCAAATATAGTATAATGGAATGGCATCAAACTTAATAAAACAATTTGCCATGAAAAAAATTAAACATAAATTACATTGCTTTTACCTATCGTGGTGGTCGAAAAATGTCATTTATCAAATCAAGTATTTTAAAATAACTCTGTTTTAAATTATTGAATTATAAAACTCAATTTTTTTCCATTTAATACTTAGGTAACAATTTTTCTAAGTGTTGATTACCTTAACAATTTAATCAAATATTTTCATAGTTATCGTGTTATTGAGTGTAATCAATTTTAAATAATTAAATAAATATATGGGTTCTTTAGTTATTTTATGTAAAAAAAAATTTAATTAAAATTAATAATAAAAACTTTTCCAATGTTTGTGTTACATATAATGTAAATAATATGTCTAAGGTTCACAGTATACCAAAATACCAAATATACATCTGTTTACTCCTATAATATTATAAGTTATTATTTTATTAATTATTATTAGTAGTATAACCTTTGCTCTATAAAATGAGCTTTGAGGGCATTGTTACATTCTATCAAGAAAGTAAGCTGTAAGTTAATTGCAATCAGACATTATGTTAAGCTATTAATAATAGAATAATATTAAATAATGTAAAACATGAATATGATTTACTATCACAATAATAGTAATCAAGTCAAATAACACATTAAGAATAAACTTTTATTGTTGGAAATATTTTGTTATTAGTTATTTGTTATTATTAATAACTAGGGCTAGGGACTTCATGCCCTTAAAATCCTTGAAATATGCATGCAGTTATATCCCAAAAAATCACTTAATATGCTACTAAAATATGCATTTAAAAAAAAAAGTTTTGGTTTTGGTCTAGGCATTTTAATTATTTTATTAAACACGATACTATACGAAAATAAAAATGTACAGCACTGAGCACGAAAAAACGATACAAATAACGCACAACGATACAACCGCAAAACATCAACTGTCAACTGACAACTATAATATAAATACTATATATATGAACTAATTGAAAACAAAAATATTCGAGACAGAAATACAGCCATACACTTTATAGAAAGTTATTTTTATATCGGGGAATCATTCGATCGGTGTACCGAGAAGTAACAATGCGAGTGATCGGCGAGGAAAATACAAACATTAATTTTATGTAAATATATTTAGAACCATAAGGCTCGGCTTCAGAAATTCTATTTAAAAAAATGTTCTTTCAATTATAAAATATTTATAAAAATTACATCATTATATAAAATATGGTTAAATATGCACTTATAAATGAAAAATGGTAAAATATGCAAAATATGCAACTATAAATTTTAAATATAAGCTCGTATTGCTCTGAAACAGATTTCTATCCTACTTAGCTATGTTTTGAATGATTATTGAAAAACATGCAAACTCCTAGAAGTCCCTAGCCCTAGTAATAACTAATAAGGTGTAGGGATCCAAAATAGAAATTGTTTTGTTTATTTATTTGAAATAATTGAATACATAAATGTAACGTTTTATTTGTCGGTATTATTTATTTCTATTGGAGATAATATACTTAAAATTTGACGAAGCAATTTAGTTGTGTCTGGTGAGTGTTTTGTTAATAATTTATAGTCTTGTTGATATACTCGTACACTATACAAATACCTCACCGGGACTTACACATAACGATATCTCCCGTGTTAGTAGAGTAACTAAATGCTGTTTTTTTTAAACATCTTTGGGTAAAGGGGCAATTTTGTTGACAATAATTTGGTAAATAAAGGTGTATTATTAAAAAAGTTAAAAAAATAACTTTTTATTTATAAATTTTTTTAATTTCGAAGATTGCTATTTTATAGGACTTATTTTTCTGAAAATGTTGACGGTTCAACTATAAATTTTCATTAACTTCTCGATTTTTAATAATTTTTCTTGTTTACCAGAAAATGTAGTGTATTCTCTTTTCATTATCAGCAAACCTTATCGGAAAAATTACGAGGTAATAATAATTTACATTATTTCTTTGCAAACTAAAAAAATTATTATAAATCATGAATCCATTGAAAACCGAAAGTAAAACCGCCGAAATGTTAAAAAAAACAAGCCTTTTAAATTCTCCGAATTTCGCAAATGTTATAAAATGAAAAGTTCATTTTTTAACTTCCTAAACAATACACTTATTTTTACCAAACTATTGTCAACAAAATTGCTTTTGCATAGAAAAACAGAATTTAATTATTTCTATTACCACGGGAGATATTGCTCTGTGTATATCCCCGTGACCCTGTGGGACACCTGTATATGGCCCGTCAGCTTTTATAATTAAATAATTTCAAGAACTGAAAAACAATTTTCAAGAACCA
Organism: Periphyllus acericola; assembly: GCA_949715065.1. Taxonomy (NCBI): domain Eukaryota; kingdom Metazoa; phylum Arthropoda; class Insecta; order Hemiptera; family Aphididae; genus Periphyllus; species Periphyllus acericola. The sequence goes on from OX454264.1 coordinate 31,189,949, forward strand.
ACATATAAAATTGAAGACCCTCAAAGTAATTGAAATATTTACGAAACTTGGATATACGTCATACGTTTCCTAATATTGAAATATTATTGCAAATATACTTGACAATGGCGTGTACCAACTGTTCCAGACTCCAGTAGGCGGTAATATACCTTTTTTGCATTGAAACAAATTAAAATACGTCTGAGGTCTTTTATAACACAAGAACATATACGACAAGTTGTCTTTGTTAACTTAACATAGGTGTGCGCAGAGTTTCAGGTCAGGTGCAGCAAACTGAAGTGCCATCCCACAGATTTTTTTTTAAATTAAATACTATTATTAATATATACAATATGCCTACTTCAATTATTACCTAAATAATTCATTACCATTTATATAAAATAAACTATTACTGCTACCTATATTTAAAAATTTTATTTTTATTTGGTAGTTCAGAGGATTTATTTTTAATAAATTGTTTTAATTAAAATTCCTATCAAAAATAATACAGGGAATAATATATATATATATATATATAAATATACGAGTATATATATATATATATATATAATTGAGCAGTATACTTTTGTAATAATATTTAATTAGTAATATATGATGTATATCTTCATTGTCCTTAATTTACAAAACCAAGTAACTGAATTGTATTTGTAGTACACAAAATAATGTACAAATATTTTATGAATTCTTAGGTTTTTCTTTCAACGTTTTTTCCTTCACTATCTTTAGATTTTTTGTCAGGAAAAGTTTTAACTTGTGGACATTTATATTTAGTCTCTGATGGTTGTGTCCAAAGAATATCTGAATTCTGAAATGATATTGACGAAGAATGTTGTTGTTCAAAATGTTGGGTCTGATATGAAATTGATATGAATTAATTGAATTATGTTATTCAATTCAAGTATTGTCTGAAAACCAATCAATATTCCCTATTTGTACAAACTTTTGAAAATATAGCATCAACCATCCCATTTAGTACGGCTACTTGTAAGGGAAGTTTCCATGCTATGAGAAAAAAACCTGACTCAGAACATCGATGTTTCAAGATATATTATACTGTACATCGAAAAAGATAAAACAAAAAATAAAAACAGTGATAATATTGAAAATATCTTTGCTGAAAAAAAAAGATAATTGTACATTATTTATTGTATAAATAATAATATTATAATAATATAATATTAAAAATAATACAGGGGCGTCAAATTTTTCTAACGTGACGTTCCAAAAATCATCTGAATTTATTTTTACTTATTTTCAGTGCGTAAAAAATGTAATAATAATTTTGAAAAATATTATAATACATATATACAAACAAACAAACAAAAAAGTGTTTTTATAGTGCTCTCATAATTTAATATTAAAAATAAAAAATATTATAATCAAAATTTTAAGTTTTTGCGTTTCCTCAACTTATTCCGCGTGCTACCGATTTGCCATCCCTGTTTTAATATATTCATACTTTTATCAGTAACGTTATGTAGTCTTGTGTAGAAGAAGGGATGCGACGGGGCAAGCCTCTGCCGGTTACTTTACTTTTGATTATTATTTTAGCCGCATAAAAATTCAACCAATTGGCCTATGCCCACAACTTATATTGCCTATTACTATTTATATTGACGGTTATTTTCTTTTGTTTTCGATTGACTGGTTAAGTTTATAGATTTTATAAATATATCCTATATATTTCCAATAAAATATCAACAGAAAATATTTTAAATGAATTTGCCAAAGATGATCGTAAATTCTCTTTTTAAAGAAAAAATACGAATGTATTGGATATATAAATGCATATTAAAAAGATGTATTTATGATTGTTTAAAAATTATTTGTGCTACTTTTTATTAATAAAGGCCAGAGGATATTAATCGATAATGTGTTTAAACATTTTTAGCCATCCCAAACTAAAAATTTCAAATTGGGCCTATTGGCCAGTCTAATTATGAGCAAGATAAAAGTTATTTTATTTATTTTACCAAATTTTATTATTTATTTTTCAGAACTAGGTACTTGCAGTACAATTTACATTCAAAATCATATAGGAAAGTTAATTGAATGATTCATATTATTTTTCAAAATCAAATAATTTTAAATAAAGCCATCTGGTATTCTAGCGTACATCGTTAAATATTGTGTAGGGAAGTGTTCGTAAAATAATTAATATTTTAAACCATATTTAAAAATGTTTGATGTTTAACCAGCGGTGATTTAATATTTAATAATCATCCAATAGAGTTAGTAAAATTTAAACATACCTTTGTGTTTATATACTTAGAATACCTATAGGAAAACCTAATTTTCAATTAAAAACGTTGAAACTTCATAGATTATTTTTTGGCTATAGACTGATAAGTGATAACGTAGGTCCGTGATAAGAAACAAAAAGAGAGCTTGATAATTCACTTAAGTTCGTACTTCGTAGTAATTTTGCATTCCACTTAGAACAAAATTTTTAAAATATCGAAATTATGTATCCCCAAATACTAATGACTCTTAGCATAATATGTACCATGGTAAGTTATTAAAAATATTCTAGATACCTTTCTAAGCAATCACCATCATTTACAGATTAAAATTAGATAATTCTTTACTAATTTTTTTTTTAATTACCGTTTTAGAAAATACAATAAATTATTAAATTTAAGCGGCTTGACAATATTATACATTATACTATTGTAATATCTTATTATTTAAAAATTGCAATCTTCGTTTCAATTTTTTCTGTTCTTTTTGGTTCTCATATTTTAGTATATAGCTCTAACGTTAGCTAATAACCAATTCCTAGTGAAATAGTACCTATTATCTTGATCACATTTTTTAATATCTTTGTCTCTTCTTGTATCTTGTATATTTGTATCTTGTATCTTCACTCGATTAAAGTTGTCATTTATGCTATTTTATGTGTTGGTAATAAATAGCTATATATTTCTTTAAAACCCTATTCAAGTAAATAGTCCGATCAATAACAAAAAAAAACTTACTATTTGAAATGTACTATATTTATAAAGTAAATCAAGTATCTATATTTCTTCTGTTGAGATAAACAATTTAGTTCTTCCTGTAAAATTAGCATTTAGTCTTTTATCATGTTTTTAACTAGATATTAAACTTTTAGATACATGATGCGGATATGAGACTGCTGGCCTATTTATCAAATTTTTTAATTGATAATCGATAAATTAGTCAAGTGAAAAATATACATTTTATTTTTGATACTAAATATTAAATTTAGTAAACAGACTTTTTAAATATGTTAATCAGCTATTTAAGCATTATAGAATATACCTTTCATATATATTTTGGTATCAAAGCTAAAATTAACCATAATTATGGTATCACATTGATATTATTTGAATATGAATAGAAAATAATATTTTCAATAACTAGTGTTATGATGAGGCATATGTCTTCTATTTGTTAAGAGTACGCTTTAGTGAAATTAGTTGTTTACTTCTTGCATACAAGTAGTATGTTCATAGCCGCCTTCCATATTTCACTTACTGTAAAACAATAAGGTTAACATCAAAGAACTATATCCTATTTTATATATTATTAAGAATAATACTATTAATGTTTTTTCTAAAGCTTTTTAAATATCCTAAGAAAATTAAAAACAATACTTACAGCTTATTAAAAAACCAAAATATTTAAAAGAGCTTTATGATAACAATGCAATTTTCCTTAAATATATGAGTTAAAGAGACGATTAATATCACTTCTGAACTCAACTATTACATTAACTAAAAATTAATATGACGATATATTTATCACTAAAGGCCATAAATTGTACATAATATTTTGGTTGTATGTATAATCATACTTCGTAGGTATTGCAAAAATTGTTATTTAAAATATTTGTAATGTCATATGTGTATAAGTAAAGCAACCATATAATAAATTCTATGTTGTCATAATTTAATGTCAATTAGTGTGTGTAATATTAATGCTATTTTACTCTTATTATTTATATATTTTTCAATATTTACAGATAATTTATGTAAAGTATGTGTAGAGAACCACTTATAAACCTGTGAAAAATAGATAAGAAGTTCAAAAATTAGAAATCAGCTTTTATGAAATCATGGAAATCTCAAACAAAACAGAATACTGAACAGACTGTTCCATCAAGAATCTGAGACCAATTTTCAAAGGTTATTTAGATATATTGTATTTTTTAAACTAACTTATTTCTCTTGTAATTTTTCTTGAGTGTTATATTTGTATTTATGGTGAAAAATTGCAAGTGACATCATTATAACACTCAATAGATCTAATTCATCACTAAATATGCTTTGGTGTTTTATATATATGTATTGTTTTTGGTTCTATTAATTATTTTTATGCTATTAATATTAGAAAATTAAAAGGATTTCTCTTTCACTTGAATAATTTATTTATAAAAAACTACATCTCAGAATGATATTGTATTTTATTGGTTTGTTTAATATATTTTTATTGACCATACTAATTCATTATAATTTTATACTTTTCAGGATACATTGAAAAATTATAAGAAATAGAAAGTTCGCCGTAAACTGAAGTTTATATTCTTAAAAAAATTAGAAGACTTTGAAATAGATATATTTATATAGTAAATTAAGTATTTTTAATAACTATTATATTTTTTAAATAATATTTTTAGATGTTTCATTTTTTTCTTGTAATTTTGAAGTCTGTTTGAATTGTAATTACTAAATAACAATAATTTTTTTTTTACATTTTTTAGTATTTTAATATATTACTTTTATTATTAAACACTTATAAGCATAAAAATTATTAAATTAAAAATATGGTTATGACAATATTAGGTCAACCAAAATGATTGTAACTGTTTAATCATAGCATTTGATAGCATCTTTGGTGAGGCACCTTCTTTAATTAAATGCAATAATTTAAAGAGAAGTAGAGTGAATAAACCATTTTTGGTTGTTAGCTTTGCCATTGATATCAAATATTTCATTCTGAGAATGATGATAAAATGGGCTAGGTTTTAATGACCTAAAAAACCTTAAAAAATGACCTTTAATTGACCTAAAAAAATGACCTTTAATTGACCTAAAAAAATGACTGAAAAAGAGCTAAAAGAAAAAAAATTGTACGTAAATATTTACCACATCACTGTCATGGTATTAAATTTAACGATTAAGATAACTCGTGGTAATGACTAATGGGTGATGGTACCAAAAATTATTTTTGTACGTAAATGGTTTTATTATCATCAATAGACCAATGAGATTGATGAACAAGTATTTTGTACAAACTGTATTTATACAAATTTATTAAGAAATTATTTTTGTTACAATTTTTTAGCTATCATCAAAATCATTGAATGTTAAATGTTCATGAAATTAAAATAATAAATATGTTACTTAGAAAAGTGTAAAAATTCCCTTGAAATTAAAAAAAATGACCTAAAAACAAAAAAAGTAAAAAAAAAAAAATTCAAAATTAAAGCTACATATTTGAACTTGTTGATGGCCAAATCATATTTTGTGTTAGAAAAGCTATTTCTTGTAAATCATGAAAAAAAGTCAAAATCCTATACTATCCTAATGATAAGTAACATATTTATTCGTGTTAAAACGCAGTATTTGCATATACTTTACTTGAGCTAATTCCAATAATTATTAATTATAACAAATTACTATTGAATATGTAAATATTTTTTTAAACCTAATCAAATGTTCAACAAAATAAATATAAATAAAATAAAATATTGCCTTTATTATAGAAAAAGTGCTAAAGCATACAACCGGTTTTGATTTAAAAAATCATTGTCAGGTATAAAAATCGCACATAATATAATATAAGATAAACTAAAAGAATACAAATGAAAATAATTTTCTGGATAGGGAAAATATTTTTTTTAGTTTAATAATAATAATAAAAGTTTTAGTAACATTTTTTAATTTTAATTTATTGTTATGTAAATAATTTTATTGAAAATGTGATTAATTTTAAAAAATTATTTACGTATTCAACAATAATTTATTATTGTTTAAGGATAACCATTAAACAAATAATTTTTAATTTTTTTAATTTTACAAACTATTAATAAGTAATATTTGAGCCCATCATAATATATAACCATATATTTTTCACAATTTTTCAACTTTTCATCGTATTGAACACTAGCAGTAAGTTATGCATTAGCCGAGAGAAGTTTCTCCGCTTAAAGGTGGTAATAACCTGGCTTCGTTCAAGAATGCAAGAAAACTATCTTATCTTAACTTAATATTTGACCGCTTTGTTAAAAAATAAACTAAAAACATATAGACTTGGTTATTTAACACTTACTCATTTCTAATTACCTAGGTACTTTATTATATATTTATAATAAATCTTATTTTTTATAAATCTGTTGAGTATAAAATGATACACATATAATATATACTGTGTGTATTATATAATACTCAAGTAATGAGTATATTATGTAGAATATATTCATAATTTATTTTAGTTTATAGTAGGCCTCTCCTAGACCTTTGCTTGGTACTCATGCTTCATGTACCCTTGCTGCGTCATAAACTATTAAAACATTTAATAAGTACCTATAGAAAACAATTTAAAGAGGGCTAAGCCTCTAAAGCTCCTCATCCCTATTTGTGCTTTTGAAGAGGAAAAGATTCATGAGCACAGACATACTATTGTATGGTAATATTCCCACTGAAAATAAGTCAAATGTAATTAAGCATTGTAAATAAAAACTATTTAATTACTGAAATTTTGATACAATCAATTATCTTGATATAAATTTGAAAATTTTTTACACATAAAAAATTAATATTTTATTAAAAAAAAAAATTATACATTTAATTAATAACTATTGAATGAACTATCGATGAGCTTTCTTGATATATTTCGGAGATTATTTGAAATTGTTGCTCTAGAATTTGTTTCTCTGAAATAAATATATAAAAAAAATAAAAATAAGTATTTTGAATATAGTAAATATACTAAAAAAATTTAAATAAATTTATTGGGATACCTTGATAATAAGTTTTTTGGATTTTCATTAAAAATATAATAGAATAATTATAATAATATAAGCAACTATTTACTAAATCTACTATTAGATTTAGAAAAGTAGGAACTACACAAATTGAAGTAAATGTCTTTTAGTTGTTATTTATTATTAGAAATTGTATTAATGGGTTTGCAACTTTTTAGTTGAATAATAAAGATATCTACAACCAATTTCACTTTCCTATCATAAATACACATTCTATACATCATAACACACATTTTCATAAATTATCAGATTCAATAATGTACATAGGTACAGCTAGATTTTTATTCTTAAATTATTATATTAAATATTATCACAAATATTAGTTTTAGATAGAATATGCTTAAAGTTTTGTTGTCATACACTCTACCTGGGTATATAAATTATCAGTTAACACTACAAATTGAAATAAAAATTTTAAAAAACAATCATGCTCTGAATTCAATAATAAATACATAGGAATATAAATATATATATATATATACATCATTGAAATCATATCTATATTAAATGACAATTTTTAGGAAGGCACATTACAGAAAAAATCCCAAGACTGTCCTTACACCAGCATTTTAAATATTTATAAATACTTAACTTGTCAACTTATAAATGTTATTCGAAAAAAAAGTTACCAATTACAATTTTAATTATTTGCTTTTAATTTATTATTTCGATTATAAATGAAAATGTTTTATATTATTATATGTACTGATTACTGAAGGTACAACTCCAGTTACAATAAGTCGTACAAAAATTACATTCAATAACATTACAGATCACAATAATTAACTTTTATCATACATTTAAATTTCATAAAAATAAATTTTTCCTTTTATTTATTTTCAATTAAATCACAAAACATTAGTTGTTTTTCGAATTTTATTTTTAAAATATAAAAATCAAAATTACAATATTTATTTGTACTACAAAATTGTGTTATACCATAATTATTTAATATTTGTTAACTTTAGCTTTTATTCTATATATCAATTATCAGGGGTGGTCAGCGATAAGAGAGTCGTGAGCCGCACAATATTAAAAAAAATATGTAAGAGCCCAGAGTTGATTTTAATGGGTAGATTTAACATTTTAAAATTACTTAAACAGTCATTTAGATTTTTAGAAAATTCTTTTGTAGTTGATGTTGTTGAAAATGGATGCTCTATATTAAAATCTATTTTAACGGATACAGCAGTTATGAATATTATCAATTATCATATATTAATTATATGTCTACGCGATAGTATTTCCATTAATTCAACTTTTAAAATATTATTTTCTCTTTAGGACGCTTAAAAGTATTTACTTTTTTTCAACGCAGCATTAAAGTACGAGTATATTCACATAGAAAATTATAACATTTTAGTTAAGTAAAAACACATACATTATACGTGTAACATTTTTATTTTATATAGAAACAGTAAACGGTTTCAAAATTATTATAATAGGCTTTATAAATTAAGAATTAAAAAATACGTTAACATTTATTTATTATATTATTATATTATATCAAAAACACTTTATTTTTTTAAAAAACTCGCTACTAAAAATGTTTTACGTCTTACGGTAAGACGCAAGCCGTTTAAGTCTATGACGAGAGCCGCATACGGCTCGATAGCCTCAATTTGGCGACGCCCGCTATATAATATTTGGTAAAGCCTAGTTAATAACATAGTTATACATTTAACTAAAATATTTAATGTACTAAGTGTATTTTTGTTTTAGTTATTTATAGAAGATGTTTTTGTCTGACACTACGATTTTAAAATGTTGACATTTTCGTTTTAAATAAGTAAATAGGCAAGTACCTAGGTAGTTAATAATTTTTCATACGAATAAATATTTATTATAATATACTAGACTACTAGAGGCTAGAGCCAAAAAACACTGAACAGATTGTAATTTTTGTACACTTACAAAATATAATTTATTGTTTAGCAAGGATTATTTTTAAATTTGTTGATTTGTATTGAAAATTTTGAATGCGAACAGATTTTTAAATGCATACTCATCAGATTCCAATTTATAAAAAGATTAATAAAACATGATAAAAATAAATTTAAATCAGTTTTTTAATTACATTTTTTTTTGGGAGATTTAATAAATAATTGAGTTTTACCTTAGATAAATTGTATTTTTAAGCGTGAACTGATCGCATATGGTTGATTTGTTTCTGAAGTTTGACATAAGTCACCTCGAGTTTTTGCTTCTTCTTGGCAATTTCGATTTCATGTTCCTTTTTCTTAATTCTGCTGTTTTTGGCGGCCTCGTTATTTTTTTGTCTTTTGATGTAGTAGTCCATGTTATTTCTGGACGAATTCTTCGACAAATCCATTATTGTAAGGATAAATCAAATTTTAAATGAACTTGATAATGTTGTTACAACGATTTTTAAAAAATAACTCAAAAAAACCGTGAAGAATAAACGTAAATAAAATATAAGTTTCTTTAGCGGTTACCTAACCTAACCCGAGGAGGTAGATCCGTCGTCGTCCACATGAAGAAGCAAAGTGTTTCTTCAAATCCATTATGCCGCGCTCCTATAACGGAAATGGTCTCTCCCTACGATAATGAGGCGGTAATAGCTTAACATCAACCAATACCTATACGCAGTGGGGAGGTACCCACATATATTCAAGAAATTCTTGTATTCGTGACTCGAAAATTGTTGATATGTTTATTTGGTAAATCTTTTGAAAAAAACCGACGATATTAGTAAAAGGAACCGTTGCGCCAATACATTGCATTGTATTCCTTCATTTTATCCCACAATAGCATATGCAACATGTATTAGGAGAATCGGACATATTTTTTTCCCCTTAAAGGGATTTAAAATCTTTAACTAGAAACCCGTATCTTTTTTTATTCATATAAAATATTATATAGACATACAGGCATACTGTCTATGGACTGTAGTAGTACTATAATACTATATTCATGTATTCGATGAATCGAAAACGTATTTTCTCTGCGCTGTCACGGAAAACGGAAGCCTATTGATATACCGAACGTTATAAATCTTATAGCAGAGGTATTCAAACTGTGCGTCGCGGCTCCCAGGGGCGTCGCGGGAGTCGTCGAAGGGTCCCGCGTCATATAATTGAAAACCAATAAATATTTTTAAGGAAAAAAGGTTTATTAATTATCATTGAAGCACACCGGTTGGGAAACGTTCAATTGTCTACAATAATCATTAGCTTAATGTAGCTTTAATTAATACTGATTTAATATTTTATTGATTTATATTTACTAAGACTAAACATGAAATATTGATCACAATTTTTTCTACAATAACTACTTATTAATAATATTTTCATATATTTAACGTGGTAAATAAATAATTAGTATAAAATATAAATTACATTCATATAAACAATGATTTTTTTGTAATTTATAATTTAGGAGCCGTCAACATTTTGTGAAGACTAAAAGGAGCTATAACTATAATTGACGATGTAAATTATATATTATGAATAACTATACTGTGAGTAAATATTTCAATTAACTGATCAATATTTTATCCATAGAAATATAAGAATTGAATTTCAGTTTAGTTTAAAATACAACTTATCTATTATAAAAAAACAGTTTTCATCGGTCAAACGAATAAATAAAATGAAAATAACAATTTGGAGTATTCTTTGAACTTCTATAGATGATATTGCTTTTAATTAATTTAAAACTTTATTTGTATTATTATTATTTATTTATATTTATATTAATTTATTTATACTTTTCTGGAAAAGCAAAATAGCTATTGCTAAAAGTATACGTAATATATATTTTGAGACAGATATTCTTCATTCTACAGTATTTTTCTCCACAAGTAATATTTTCTTAATCCAATAGTTAGCTATTCTAAATACAAATACAAATTTCTGAGTTAGTAACTATAGTCAGTAGACGAAGTTAACGAAATAATGTAGGTATAAGACTTTCTAGAAATAACAGTTGTAGACTTGTAGGGGTCAGGGGTGTATCAGTGTATGTACTTAAGCTTCCCTAAAATATTTTAAATCCCTCTAAAAACATATTGCTACTGATATACACGTTATTCCCCTGAAAACATTTTGCTATTGAATTTCATGTATAAAAACTCCCCTAAACAAATGGTCTGAAATTTCGAAACAAGTCAAAGACGTTGAAGGCTGTGTATACACTGACTTATACAGCGCTTAACCAAATTGACAACAGCCTGAATAAATTGTATGGTCATTTAAAAATACATATTTTAAGGAACTCGCAATTTTTCAACCTTAAGACGGGGCAGAAGCTTCTTTCTAATTGAGAAAAAAGACAAATGTTTGTGAAGTTGTGAATCATTTCATGCCCATTTTAATGCAAATTTTAACCATTCTCATTCCAATACTTTTATATTTGTAGATACATTAAAAAATATTCAAACAGAAATTTACATAAAATTACAAAGTGTTTATAAGTCAAGTGCATTCCAAAATAATAAATTAAAAATAGGACATCAGCTGATAGAAAATTATAAACAACAAATAACTACTATGTTCTATTATATTAAATCAGTTTCACATTATTACTCATTCAAACACTAATTAATATCACAAAATAACATGAACACTTAATGACGATTATAATATAAAATAATTTGATTACATAGGTACAAATACAGGGAAAAACAATTTTTGGAGAATAACAGAACCGCTTACAAGTGGTGTTCTCTGAAGTCTGAGTAAGGTCAAATGGTTCTATTATAAATATGTAAATAATATAATATAAATACGTTACTAATTCAGCAGCAAGATGTTTCCAGGGGAGTTTACATACGTGCGATTCAGTAGAAAAATGATTTTAGCAGAGTTAACATACGTGTAATACAGTTTTAAAATATTTTTAGGGGAATTTACTCTTACACTTTTTAGGGCAGTTTACATTTTCTCACTTTCTTCTTTTTATAGCGTTTTTTTTTACTAAAATTGAATATAAATTGAATATTGAACACAAACAACCATACTCGTAAATAAACAATCATTATTTATTTATATGTCATTTTCACTGATATTAAACGAAATAGTTTAAAATTTAAATGGATATTCTAGATATTACGTGCAACCTTTTTTACATTTCGAGTTTCGGCATAGAATAATGAGTGTTATAATATGTACTTTTTTCTTCCTGATCGAATTTACTTCCTCAATTTATTTTTAGTGGATACTGTTATAGTTGGTCAAAATAATTTAATTCAATCTGTATTTAATAATGAAAATAATCTAATACAGGTAACATGGGAGTTGTCCGATTTGCATAGTTAATATATCACGCGGGTACCGCCCTTCGTGTGCCAAACTGCCAAAATATGTAATGAAACGTATTTTCCAGTAACTCACGTTACATTGATCGCTGGATAAGCTTATTGGGTAAATTTATTTTCAGAAAAATTATTGTTTTCTTTGTTACAATTTCTTGTTATAATTTCTATTATTTTCATTAAATTATAAGCACGGAGGAACATTAGAAGTTTATCAAACAAATCAAACAAATCATATAGATAGTAATATAAACAATTAGTTTACTGACCGTTTGTAACAAACGTAAATAACTTATTATTAAAAAATATCCAGTTAAAAGGTAAGTTTTATTACTCAGAATATTTTGGAATAATTGTATTAATTAATTCAACCAAAAATAAGCATGGCGATAAATATGGACGCAGATACAAAGATCTATAATTATAATTTTTATTTTACAAACGAGTAGACGACTTATAAATTAGTTTTAGTATTCTTAATACATGTACTATTGATTTTAAAATATTTACACATATTTAGGTTATAAATTATTATAATTTATAAGTATAATTGAGTCCACGGTAAAGCTGGTAGCTTATGCTATATGAAAATATATTTTAATTTGTGAACATATTTTAAGTTAACAAATCTAATGTTGTAAAAATCTGTCATTTATACTTTATAATATCTTTTCATACTTCAGCGCACAACTGAGGAGTAATATTTTAAAAGCTGCTGGTCGGTTTTAGACGATTTGTCTGTAGTTTTATATTCGACATTACTGAGCCACACTAACAGAAAATTGCACGTTATTGTAATGCAGATTTTTTAAATTACCTACTCATCGTGCATTTAATTATATAGAAAACACAAGTTAATTATTTTTCTCTTATTACTATTTGTACTAAAATAGTCGAGACATATGAATTCCGAGGAAATATTAGTAGGATACCAAATATTATGTACTTAAAATGTCGTAATGCATTGAAATAAGAACAAATAACATCGATAGTTTAATATATTTTTCCAAATAACCATCGAATATTTGAACACCGTAATTCGGCTAAATCCCCAATAATACTCGTATAAGTGTTTTTTCGTAAATAAATCATTCGCACTAGCCCCAAATACACAGGTTGCTTCAAATACTCTGCATAATATTACAGTGGTAACATACGCGGTACACGTATAATATTTCTTATTGTTTTGTTATATGTATTATCGATATTACATCAATGATATACTATTTATTTCACACGGTATTATATTTTTACTGTGGAAAATAAAAATTAATATATTTTACATTATAAACTGCACCGGGTCGATATTTTGGCTTGAACTTTTCAAGGCGTGTTTGAGGGGCGAGCGCGCATAGGTGGTAGAGTGTTTTCGGTGGTATAATACACCGTAGCGATGTAATTTCAAAACTTTCGGCCGGTACATTATTTTATATTTCATATCATTTAAATAATACGCATTGTATGTGTGTGTGTGTGTGTGTGTGTGTGTGTGTGTGTGTGTGTGTGTGTGTGTGTGTGGCACGCGTTTGGTGCGGTGTATAGTTTTTACCGTCACCAAACCAATATCGTTACTCCTATGCACAGTCTGTGTGATGTGTTGTTGTCTAACTATAACGTTCGGTTGCTATACGCTGTAAATCGTTAAGTTCGTCGTACGGAAACGTACTGTGCCGCACGCGCGTGTTCGTGAACGACCGTGTATAATAATATCACGTCGTCGTATACATTTCCGCGACGCAACCGGCAGTGTACCGAGCGCCGCGTCACGGGTCGCATTTCTGACGAATATATAGAAAAGGACACGCAGGTAAACGCACAAACGCACAAACGCACACACACACACACACACACACACACACACACACACACACACACACACACACACACAAAAACGCACTCCGACGGTGGTGGATTTAAGGGAAAAGGCCCGGTCGGCAAACCCAATAAAATAATTACTCGGGGTATCTTAACGTTTTTGTTTTTTAATCAAACAACCCTTATTGCAATTATTACTATACAACTAGCGATGAATTAATTAAGAAGCATCTGGTCGTACAAACATCAATAAAAAAAATGTATAAGGGACAGGTTCAGGAACCCACACGAGCAAGGTCCCAGTCCGCGAATATTCACTTATGCTCCGTTAAATCCGCTACTGTACACTGGTATACTGGTATAAATACGTACGCACATTTATTATACGTAGGTACCTACATTGATATATGTATACATGTGTACCAGAAATATATTACCACATACTGTATACATAAAGGTACCTATTTTGTAATATACGTAATAGTATGTATTGCACACGAGTCATACACCTACGTATAAACGGCACTGATACACAGCAACTTATACGTGCACCGTACGTGTGATCATAACATTATTGTTAAACACTACAACCACCTTTTATCTTTTTACTCGAGCCACGGCCGCGCCGTAAGGATTCAGTTATGGTATCACGATTAAATATATTTTTTTATAGAATACACTGCCCTCAATTATACACACTATAGAATTAGGTAAAAAAAGTGTATATATATATACATATATATATATATATATATGTAAAATTAGATACATTTTTACATTGTTGTTTTAAGATAGCTTTAAAATGGCATAGTATATTTAAAATCTATTGAAACGTTTTTTATCGTGCAATCATTTTATTACTGCTGTTTAGACTATTTATTTCAGGTGTATGACTATGGCTTACTCCTTATTATATATATTTACATATTATGTACCTTAGCGTGCATATTTAAACGATTTACAGTCAATTCCTGCCATCTTAACGTTTTGATCAAATCATAATATAGATCGTTTAAGTGTACCCAGCGAATTTTTTGATTCGTCAAACGTTTTTATACCAACAATAATTTAACACGCAAAAAATAACTTTGATTGAAAAGTAAAAAGTAATCTAAGTTTAATCTTATTCTATAAATTAGAATTTTTCCAAATAAAATTTCATAGAGTATTTCGTAGTTAATAATGTCATTAGAATATCATCGTTGTTCTAAAAACTAAAAAGTGACAAAAAACTTTAAGTCTTAAATAGAGTGAAACAACCTTGTTCTACTACTATATAGTCTATTTCCATATTCACCGTATTTCCGCATTACAGTGTTTCTCTACACAATAAATACATATTATACATTTATACATCAGGGTACGCGTTCTAGTCTACACTTTATACTTCTACAGTAGGCAACGTTTGTTTTTTTATTGATATTCAGGTAGCTACTAAATATTTCACAGGCAATCGTATAGTTTAAATTATTTTAATCAGTCACTGAACTAGAATGGCCATATTCATAGTGAAAGTTAAAACTATTAGACCAGAAAAAGTTTAATTTTCTGTATCCGTCTGTTTCCAAATAAAGTTTATCGAATAACTTAAAAATGCACAACATTATTAAAAGTAAACGTGAGATATTACATTTTTTGTAGGCTTTGTATTTCGATTTATTCAAAATTCTAAACATATTGAACGTATTATGATAGAAACAAACGATTATTTAAAAACGGATATCTTTAAAATCATTCCTTAGAGTTTAGACTATTGTAAAATATTTTATTTCTACATCGATTCATAAGTTAGGTTTATAAGAATAAGTTACATACATTTTTCACTAGTCAAGAACTCAAAAATCAGTATAAACCTTACTTTTTAACAATTATTATTGAAAGTATTTAAAAAACGTTTACGTATTTTTAAAATATAATATAATAAATTAACTTAATTCTTACGATAGTAATTAAATAGAATATAAATAGAGAATAATAAATTAAATAGTTTCCAAAACTGATGGAATAAAATGTAACTATTTAATATTCTGAACTAGGATTTTAAGTAATAGTTTTATGAGATTTTGATTACTAACTTAACTTTCTTGTTATCGATTGATTTTGTAGAATTGAAAAAATAGGTTAGAAAATGAAGTTAACAAAATTGTACATTTTATTTTGTTGTAATACATTTTTTTTTTTTTGATTTTGACTAAACAACATTGTTGATTCTTACTAATGCAGTTTAAATTATTATTTTATTTATAGTGAATATTTTCATATTTTTAAAATGCGTCAGTCAAAAAGCTATTAGTGAATGTATAAATCAATATTTTATCCATAATAGTTATAAGGTATTAGTTAAAGTCTTAAAAAATACACACTTTTTAACAAAAATTAACAATCATAAGATGGGGACGTATTTTATGTCATGGCTGACTACTGTAAGTCTGTAAAAAATAGTTGAATGATTTATATAGTCCATAAATTACCAAGTTATTCAAGCTGCGACTAAGTATTGTACTATTATTTATTATGGGAAATAGTCAATTAAATAACAAAAACACATCACTTTATAATCATTTTTAAGAAAATAGGTAGTGCAATAAAAATGATCGATATCAGATTTTTTTAAATAATTAAGTATTCAAACGACCACGGCCGTAGCGCCCTGTGATTCATGAGTTATTTAAATTGCCATTGACAGGCATTCTTAAAACAGCTTTTTTTTGAATATTAGAAACCATTTGGATCAATATTTTAATTTTTAATTTCTCTTTGATTACAGAAAAGGGATTAAAAATGAATATCGATGATGATATTATGAAGTATTACACTTAAAAAAGAGCCACATTGTTCTTTTCACGCGGTTCATTCGGTATTATAGTTCTGTGATTATTCGTTGATCCTACTGACATTTTTACCAACAGGTATCTAAAATAACCTCGGCTCTACAACATACAATACCTATATTCCATATATTTTGCCTGCCATTGTTATCATTATTATACACAGCAAAACCATTATAACGGCATGCAAATACAAATACTATTGAATACAGTGGACATCCCTTAAAATGTGTGTCGGCATTTATTTTTACGTCGTGTTCTTACTTTTTATTTTTTACTGTTGGAACATTGAAAGTGCAATATAATATGTAGAACGGAATATTGCGTGAGTTCGATGACGTTGGCATGTTAGTTTGCAATTTGAAGGCGTATTGGAATATAAGTGCGCTAACCCGTCCCTGGTACCGACTAACCGACGTTATGTTTTGCTCTTCACTCCAGTTTTCTTAAAACATTCTTGATTGCTGGATTTTACTTATTTTTATTTATACATTTATACATATAAACTATACATTTCATACTACGGGCACGTTTATGGGATAATATTTATTACCTTTCATTCCTCCGATTGTTGAATTACGTCTGTACAAATAATATATTTTAATACCGTTGTTGAGTGTTACGAATTATTTTTACAATTTGTGAGTTCATCCATGAAAAATTGAATTAGATACTTCGGTAGTTCGATCAGAATACGTCGAACAATAGAAATTAACGAGCCAACTAGGGAATATACGTATTGCAAAGTCACTTGACCCACTATTGGGTTTTTTTTTAAACTAATTAAATTATATGTTTTGTTATTGACAGTTGTAACGTTAACTTCATGTTTTATATTTTCAGAGAATGTAACGCAAAAAACCTCTACTCTAATAAAATAATAATTTAATGTAAACATGTTTTTGATACACTGTTCGAATACATATAGTGTTAAGTTAAAACAAGTGTTATCGTTGATAATCAATGTATAATCAATGGTATAATAGAATTTAAAGCTATAGTCTCTGAAACGAAATTAAGTTTAAGAATAAAATGTATGTATAGAATAATTTAAAACGAAAAAAAAAATACATTTGTTCACCATTTTCATAAGGTACCAAACGTGTTGCCGTGTTGAAGTTTAAATTATTAAAACCACATATACCTTCATGGAATTGTATTATTATAATAAATAAACAATAATAATTTAGTAGTGCATTATTATATGTTATTATTATAGTTTTTACAGCTTACAATGAACACTATATTTTATTAAATTTAATTGTTATTAGTGTGTATGATTACTTAAAACTTTATGAGAATATTTATTTATTCAATATTTGTGTTCTTTTTTTTATCAGCCATTATGTTTATTAATAATAATATCCAAAATATTAAACGTAATATTAAATTATTAGTAAATGATTAAAAATATATTTATTTATGTTTAGTCAGCAGTGGTTATAACTCTCTTTGTATTATGATTCATTAGTTTTATATACTTTAAAGTCTAAATATTCTTAGCAGTCAACTTCGCCGAACACGCTAATACCCTCTTAGAATAAAATCTAACTGTATTTCGTAAGTACTATAGGTTTTAGTGACTAATAGTTATTTAATATATTATAATACGTATTAGTGTATTACTGCAAACGTGAAACGTTATGAATTGTTTGTCTGTTACATGTTACGTCGATATAAATCCGTATTAACTTATATGTGAATTAACATCGATAACTAATAAATATGTGGGTAACTCATGTACCTACACGTATGTGTGTGTGCGCGTGTGTGAATATATTATATTATTAATGTTATGAATGAGTGTATGTGCGTGTGTGTTTTATTTTAGTATTTTATTTATAACAGTAGCAGCTACCTATATAGAGTATGATACATTTAATCCCAAGTGACCAAGGCTTTGCCCAGTGTATACAGTGGAGCGCCAAACTGCGTGAAATATTACTACCTACAGTTTAAGCCGGGTGTGAAATATTAAATTAAACCTACCGACAATTGTTTTGTCAGTAAATATAGTATATTTGTACGAGCATGATAACTTTTAGTGGCACTTAGAAAATAAATTACTATTATTTTATAAAATGTAGTTGAAATTATTTCAACGTATAACTACGTAACAGCGTATTCGACGTGATGATTAATTTAATATATATATGATTAATTTAAACAGTATCTATAAAAGAAACTAAGCAACGTTATTTCGAGTATAGATAAGTATAGTATATTTCTGTTATAGAAAATAATTCATATCTCATACGTATTACGTTACCTAAATTAATATCGCTAAAGAATCAAGGGATTAACTCAAAAACTGAATATAATATAATTTATTTTACATTTAACATTATAACAATTTAATTAATAAATTTCATATTTTATTTTTTGTTTTATACAACTCTATTGAATTATTTATTTATTTATTTGAACTACACTTTGCGAATCACAAGCGTAGATATTCAGTGTGGATTTATTGTCCAAAAATATTTGTATTTAAGAATCGAACATCACTCATCAGTATCGGATATTTCTATAATTGTATGATTTTCGTAAACGGCAAATAATGCATATATGTTTGTGATTAGTGTCTACTTCGGCAGCTGTACAGTTAATAACAGGAAACGGTAATGTTTGTTCGATTAACAACAATAGGTAGCAGAGTAGTTTATATATATATATATACATACGCACTATCGTTAATACATTATGTGCGTTAGTACTTAGTATTTAAGCATTTTTAGTGTCCAAAAGACATTTTGTTATATATATAAACGTTTTATTGTTATGTTTTCTAATTGGTTTCCTTAATTTTGATTTGCTCGTAGTGCTGATCTTTTCTCACGACAAGTACTAATTATTTATGTATTCGAGTAAACCATTAAATAAAAAAAAAATCGAACAATATTTATAAGAACTTCCTGTTTTTCCCGAACCCATGGTTATTAAAAGTATTGAATGTTAACGACGCGTACTTACAATAATTTTTTTTAAATCGTTTGTTCATGTTTAATGCATACGGAAATGGTAGTTAGGTTAGGTATCCTCGATATCCGTCTGAAAATTGTCAAATGGACAGTTCAATTCAATACAAATATTTTTATTAAAGATTTCTTCTTTTTACAACCAAACCGTGAATATATAGATAGTATGCGTCTTCAACTAAATTGATATCGTAGGATTTTAGTCATTCTAATCTACAACATTTTTCTGAAGAAAATTATTCACGTTATACAGTATACAGCATAATATACTTTAGCCTTTTAGATAAATAACTAAAATTCGTTGTATTATTTAGATCTTAGAATAAACATAGTGAAGTAAAGATAAAATTCTGAGACTAAACTAAACTCTGAAGACATACAAATTAAAAAAGAAAACGAATTAATTTCGTATATGATTCAATTTTAACTATATTTCATTGTTTATTAAAGTCCATATCAAAGTATATAAATAATCGGCGTATCTTATTGTACACGATACGGATACGATAAATAAATTAAACTAATTTCAAAACAATCATTCATATTAATCAATTTATAACAATAACATCTAACATTTTTGCCTTTGGTAGTTTGGTGTACGTGTTATTTTACTGAATAGCTTATTTGATTGCTGCAAGTCCCTGTGAAGGATATAATTTAAATAACTTCTTTTTTTTAATTTGTTACAGTCACGTCAATTATAGACTTTAGAGTTAAACAACTGTCTTCACATTCTTTAATTTTAAAATATATTAATCATATATTCTCAAACTACAATATAAGCCTATGTATTCAATTGTATTTATTGATCACTTCAATTCTTGAGATAAAATATAATATTTCAATCGCTATTTACTAGCTACTATTAGGATTTCCAGATTTATTATGTTTTAGGATATATGATTAGTTATACCGAATGAAAATATATAATAAATAATTTTAAATCGTAATTCGTCACACAACATTTGAATGTTGATGTTGCTTTAAAAATGTTTGCTTATCATATTTCATAAAACCCTATGTTATGATATAAATATATCATTAACGTATTTAAAACGCTACGCTATCTCTACAGCTTCTTAAGACTTTAAAAATATTTTAGTTATTTATTTCATTTAATGACGGAAATCATTATTATAGGGACGTCGACTCGGAGTAATCGTTTTACTAAGACTCATATAATATATTTAAATCGGTTGAATTTACCCAATCCTGGGGAAATTTAACGTTATAACCATTTACGAGTATAAGACTTGAAAATCATAATTTACATAGCATACATTTTTGAAATAATAAGTTATTTAAAGTAAATAATTTATTCTTTGTAACCGTTTTTCAATCTAAACTTTAATATGAGATTATATATTTGTATACATTATCCTTTAAAAATTGCGTGGTATCTATATTAACACAATATCAGGTGTTTATTTATGCCGGAAAGTTTCTTTGATTTTGTTTTAAACTTGTAGAACTCACTTAATATCTAACGCTATTGTGTTGTTTATTGTTTACATTGTTATACAGCTATTTATGATTTGTAATTTATTTTGAGTTATATTAATGGTATTTGTACAGATAATTTAATTTGTTTTTAAGAGTAGCTTTTGAAGGTATAGAATTTGTTATATGAGAATAAATATTAAATAGGAAAAAAAGTAAAATATTTTTATAAATGTAGGAGTATTTAAAACATAAAACATGTATATTATGTCATACAAACGGTGTGTCACAAAACTCATTCAGTTCAGTTATTTTTACGAAAAAATAATATATGTATTTTAATGTTGAATTTTTCGTTAGTGTTTTGTAAATTTACTTCAATCCAAAAAATAATTCTAAATGTGAATAATATTTTATTAATACATTAAAAAATATTTAAATAAATAAATCAAATTTGCCTAAATGGTAAAATTACTAATTTGAGTTGTTATACTTTTTACCACATCGGAAATAATGCTTACGTCAAACGGGGTTAAATGTAACGAACAACTAATAGGATTTTCTGGATTTGCATTTCAAATTATTATTGTAATTAATTAATTAATTAGTATTGCTTTAGTAAATAACATTTCCTATACACATAATGTAAAACAAATGATCATATATGATTACGATTCTAGAATATTGTTTAAAAAACAATCTAGGTACATTATTGTAAAAATAAATTGTACTACTATTAATTGAAAAGTGTGATGAATAAAAAAACATTTTCTTTAGAGTCGAGATAATGATATATATTTACGATTCTCTTAAAATCGTACAACGATAACGGCAGGAATAAATTACAGATAAGTTCTTGTTTTTCTAATAAAAGCGATTATTAACCGTTGATCACAGTAATATATCTTACAAGACAGCCGATAGAATAGGAAAATGTACTTTTCTGATATGTTGTTACATAAAAATGAAATGTGTTTCATCAGTCATCAGTCATCACACAATCGCGTGTAGTGGTGTAGTTGGTATATTTTAGAATATTTTGTAGTTAAACTGAACTAAAAACTTGTCGATTATTATTTGTATTGTGTAGATTTAGTACGATTTAGTTAGCGTGTTACACGTTATGAAAACATTTTTACAACCACAATAAGAAACAAAACACAGATTAATTTTACCCAAGCTACTGAATATTAAGTATATATTTAAAATTGAAATTACAAAAAACCAACTCATGACATCGTTTAACTTTAATACGTATGGAGCGACGGTGAATATATATATATATATATATATATATATATATCTCGTAGGTACATATTATTATACATTGATTTCATTATTGCCTTTCGAATATAAGTCACTGGTTTTCAGCGTCGTAGAACGCTGCGGCGATGGGGGGTGGGTGCGGGTGTAAGGGTGACTCATTTTTTCCTCGGCACGGCCTGCGTGCGCGTGATGCCTGTACGTAATAGCTATAAGACGCACACGCATACACAATACTATATTGTCCAACACACACGCGACGCAATATATTAGATCAACGGTTCCCAAACTGTGCTCCGCGGAGCCTTTGGGGCTCCGCAATGGTTTATCAAGGGCTCCGTTCGTTACACCACAAAAATGTAATAATTTTGTAGATTTCAATAATAGACAATGTTTTCTCCAGTTCTTTTAAGACTATTGTTTCCTTTATTCATAAATATAATTTTATTTTTACCCCCGTATGTATACAGTTCGTGTTAATTATGCTTCGTACACGGCCAGCACAGGCAAATGCAAACTAACGTTAAATGTTCCTTGGGGCGCCACGAGGAATTTATCCTTAAAAAAAGGCTCCGAGGCTGAAAAAGTTTGGGAACCGCTGCGATTAGATACTCGAAAGGGAAGAGAATAAATATTATATTATAATGTATGCACACGTTTGGTTTTTCGCGGTTCTCCACAGCGCCAACCGCGGGGACACGCTCGAGCCCGCCCAAGTCGTCGGCCGCCTGATAAGCACGTGAACCGTGCGCCCGCGGAATGCGCCGACCCCGGTGACCGGTCACTGATAGCGAAGAGCTGCGGAGCGGTGAGCTGCGGAGCGGTGAGCTGCGGAGCGGTGAGCTGCGGAGCGGTGAGCTACGCGCGTAAACAACACAGCAAATACGTACGGTGATCAGTCGTCTCCGAGCCGAGTGTTCTCGTGCGGAAATGCCAAATGCCACCGAACCGTGTGCCAGCAGTAGCGTCCGCCGTGGCCGTGGTGTTCGCAGCGGCCGCGTCGTTGTTGTGCTCGGCGCCGGGGGCGGCGGACGCCGGTTTCGCCTGTCTCAGCAGTCCCTGCGCGCACGGCGTGTGCGTTGATCAGCTCAACAGGCAAGCATCTCACTATTTCCGTCACGCTAACTATTACGCTCAATTTATCGGGCAGCACGCCGTGTCTCGTATAGCTACCCGGCGAGTGTGCGAGACGCGCGTCGGCTGTTGTAACGCGGTACGGTCCCGTCGCGGTGCGTCTGCTGCACTGCGGCGCGCGACGGCGGTAATATTACCGTGCCGACGAAAAGAAAGAAAGAAAGGAAGAAAAAAAAAACAGCGCGAACGATTCGCGTTTTTTTTTTTTTTTTCCTATCCTAACATTATTTTGTTTTCCTGTTTCGTTTCTACATTTATCACTCTCTCTCTCTCTCTCAGCACGTACACTTGTTATTGCATCGACGGTTATACGGGTGTCCGCTGTCAGACCAACTGGGACGAATGCTGGTCTTCGCCGTGTCTCAACGGAGGATTGTGTTCGGACGGCGTGGCCGACTATAATTGTTCGTGTCCCGACGGTTATGCGGGTAAATGCATAATAATAATAATAATAATACGTGTAACGCGTGTTGTACGAGCGCCCATGGCCGTGCGTAGCGCCGAGGTGGCGGCGTGTATACGGTTTTTTTTTTTATTTTTCGAGGCCCGTCGTACAGGTCGAACAACACCACCACCACCGCCCTAATATCGCACAGAAAGCTCGTACACCGCGACCGTGTGATGCGGAAAGCTTTCGTTGTACCGCGGTCCGGGTCCCGGGGGGAGCGGTGTACCCATCGCCCGAGGCCTCGCGAAATGCCCTACGTCAGCGGTTCCCAAACTTTTTTAGTTACCTCCCATGAATGAGTAAAAAACAAATGTACGCTGTTTAAGAATACAAATATTTTTATTGTTATGAATAAATAAATCAACAGTAAATATTATTCAATTTCTATTTAAAGTACTACAACATTTTTAATTTTTACGAAAAAAACAATGACTATTAATATTCAATCTTATGCGAACAATACGATTGTTTCACGTTTAATAATTCTTCAAAATTATGTAGCAATGCCGTGACAGCAACACGCATTTATATTTCAATACTAGGTGTTGACCGATATTTTGATTACGGCAAGTGCGGAAAATCCTACTTCACATAAATATGATGGCGCAAATGGTGGTAATACACGCAAAGCTTTATTGGCTACTCCAGGGTATTCATCATTAATGTTGAACCTAAATCTTAACGGTGAGAATGAAGAATCAGATGAAAGAATCGATTACCCGAAAATTTCCAAAGTACATATTATAATCTTACAATATATGTACTGTATGCGAAATTATTGTTGTTTTTAAAATATCATTACTTACCACGCAGCTCGCGCCTCCCCCGTCAAGTGCTTGCGCCTCTTAAGGGAGGCGCGCCTCGCAGCTTGGGAACCGCTGCCCTGCGTAACAATATTATCACGCCGCCACTGACGTCCGTCGTACCACGACAAACGATACGACTGTACCGCGATAGTAACGCGCGGTTTCGTTTTCCGATTTTGTTTTTTTTCTCGGCGGTGTCCGCCCCGATAGGGCATGACTGCGAGCTCAACGTCGACGAGTGTCTGTCGAACCCGTGCCAAAACAATGGCACCTGCGTGGACTTCACCAACGGATTCGCGTGCCAATGCCCGGCCGGATACGCTGGTCAGTTTCAGACGTTCGCGCGACCAAAGCGGTGAAAACTGTCCGAGACTAGCGGACCCGGAAAAGTGGAAACCCGCGCGAAACGGGACTAGTCCCGTCACTAGTGTCATTTTGCGCACGGCACAAGCCGGAAACTTTCGTCTCGCGGTGCCGTCCCGGGCGGTTTCCACCGTACACGCGCATATCATAGTATAGTATATTGCACGTCGTAATGGTATTTTGTTATCATTTCGCTATTTATAAACATGTGTACGTAATAATAATTCCCACGGATCCAGGATTATTGTTTTAAACGTACGCGTACCATAAACTGGTACTTATACTAGTTATTAGAATAATAACTTACCTCACTACAATTCGACTATACATTGATTTGTACTAGTATAAATGAAATGCGTAATATTATAGTGTGCATATTCTCATATAAGGTTTGCCATTTATAGTTTTTAAACGATTAAACTCGTAGAAATCTTTCATTGTCAATAGGTACTCGTGAGTTTCACATGATTCGAAAAAAAGTTATTTTTTGTTTTCGCAATAATATGTAATTATTATTATTTTCCATGTGTTAAAGAAATTATATTTTTCAAAACAATTGCCAATGTCAAGCGATGATTCAATACTTAAAACAAAAAAAAAAAAAATATGACATTGAAAAAGTCCTTGGCCGATTAATGATTATTATAGTTATACTCGTATGTTGCGATAGCACAAATCTATAGCGGGAGAAAATATATATTTCTATATTTATTGGGATAAATTAATATTAAAATACATTCATTGAATCCAAAATGTAATTCGAGTTGTTTGAATTACTATGATGCGACGATAAATATAAATCAATATACGTAAATATTAACATGTATAATATTATGAGTAGGTCAAAGCTTTCATATGGATATACCAATATTTCCTTTTTTGGTATCTCCACAAAAATGGCACTGTTAAAATGTCCACTAGCATTATTGCTCTCTGAAGATGGAACCTGCAATGGGCCCTTATAACTCAATTAAAGACGTGCTTATTTTATTCGAAAAAAGAAATATTTATACAACATATTGAAAATAATATATACATAATGTATATCATGATGTATGATAATTGTAGTATCACAAAAATAAGCAAATATCTTATCAAATTGTATTTCCTTAAACACGAATATGTGATTTTAATAACTAATATACGAGTATGTAACATATTACAATAATATGGTGTACTGTTTCATATTTAAAAGTATAAAATAGTTTTTTATGAAACAGAAAATGAAACGTATAATTTGTTATGAGCTTATGATATACTTTTGATCACATACGTTAGAATTATGCAAATTAAATGAACTAATGAATAAGTATATTAAATTACTGGTTTAATAGTGATATAGTGATTAAACTATTAATTTTAATTGAACTAATTAACTAATTTAACTGCTTTTTAACTACTGCACTATTTTTTATATTTTAACATTTTTAGCTGTATACATTACACTTATAGGTTTGAAAAACCTATGAAAAAAACGATGATTTTGTATTTTTATACGTGTACCATCTATGGAATATACTGAACTATGACTTTTATTATTTTTAAGCACATTTCGTACATGATATCTACGTTTACAGGGGCTAACTGTGAAATTGACTTGGCTGTTTGTAATTCGACCGGTGAACTACTTTGTAAAAACGGCGGCGAGTGTATTGAAGGTCCTGGCGTGTCTTTTGCTTGCAACTGTTCACCAGGTAATTGTCCTTAATTAATACCTACGTCATAATGTATGTTCACGTCCATTCTTTCCATGTTACCTTATACTGATCACATTACGCATTGTGGTAAATGAACAATGGTCCAACGCTGATATTTTGTACAGCCTTTGGTTATGTTTTAGGATGGGATGGTGAGACCTGTGAGGACGAAATCAATCAGTGCGATACTCGACCGTGCAAGAACGGAGGAGTGTGTATCAATAAGCAAACGACGTACTCGTGTGCATGTCTTTTTGGTACAATATTATTTTACATACTATCTTAAAACCATCTAACATTGAAGTCGAACACATTTAACATGTTTATGCGCGATGAATGGTTTTATTATAAAAAGACAGTATACATTACATAATATAATTATGAAGTGTGCAATGTGCATGTATAGTGGACAGTCGTAGTATTGCATTATTTTTTATCGCATGCAAGTATGCAACTAATAGCTATACATATTCGCAATACTCTGCAGGTTATACAGGCCGGGACTGTGATGTAACACTGCGCCTGTGCGACGAGCATGAATGTCAAAATCATGCGCTTTGCTTAATCGAAGACCGAATGTCCGTTTGTTACTGCGTACCAGACTATCACGGGAAATACTGCCAATACCAATACGACGAGTGCCAACTAGGAATTAGGTAAATCGATAAAAAATAAATATTATTTCCCAACTGATACAGACGTAGAAACACAGATTCACATAAGCAGATATAATTGATGTTTTTCATGACTAGAGAAAAAAACGTGAACCGTTCACGTAATGAATATTTGTGATTCTAAAGTTTCACGCAGGTATTTTTTGCAGATTATATCTTATACGTAATATAAATACTATAAACCATAGCATGTTTTGCAAATGTAGTGTAAGACCGTAATTATAATAAGCCGACAAATAAATCGGAATTAAAAAATAATAATAAACGAGTTTCACTTCTAAAAAGTCAAAATTAATTAATCGTTAATATTTACAAACTTATTGCCGAGGTACATTTCTGCATGACATTCGTGATTAGATTTTCCGTACGGAATTATTATATTATATACGTACAGTAGACGCCGCTTATAACTCATAAGACTCACGGATATAAGGTTCAGTCGCTTATTAGACTCAAAATCGTCTGGAACGGTCCGGACGTATCCAAATACATTAAAAAAAAATCGGTTATAAGACTCAAATTTCGTAAAATAAATAGTAGAAAATAAACTTTTTTGTTTATAATTTAGAAATAAATTGGTATTGAAAAATTAAATAATATTCGTGTTGATTATTTCTAGTTTCTGTTGGTACCTTATAACGTATAATAATTTTTATCGCAGATTAAAGTTCACATTTATCGCAACGATTATCTTTATTATAGTGAGGTACTGAGGTATCTGATTATCTGGCGGCTGCACAGTTATCGTAATTAATTAATTAATAATTTTAATATACAATACGAATACGAACAGTATATTTTCGGAATATTAGAACAAAATAAAAAACTAACTAAAATTACAAATTGTTTTCAAAAATAATTTTTCAAAATAAATAATAAATGCATTATATGTACATACATACATTCTTTATAATTTTTTATTAATGTATAGTTTTTATAATATTTTTATATGTAATACATATTTACCTATTATGATTTTAGTTTTTTTTTATCAGGATTATTAAATTTATTCAATAATAAAGTATGTAATATGTAATTTGTGTTAAAGTATTAAAATCAAAGCAAAATATGTAGTAAAATAAAATTTATAAATACGTAATTAATTTTTTTTTTCCACTTCGCTTATAAGATTCATTTGGTTATAAGACTCACTTTGTGCTGGTCCCAAAGTGAGTCTTATAAGCGGCGTCTACTGTATTATATTTAATTTGCATTCGTCGGATACTCATACACAGACATAAACAATTAGTGAGTAGTTCACTGATCACTTTTCACCGTTTCCATTGTAAACTAACTGATGACGCATTCCCGGAAACAATTTGAAATAAATGAATAAGCCGAATCGTTTTGAAATCAATATAATTAATTGGAACCTTAAGGGGGGTTTACACGAGATTAGTGCTCGGCCGAGTCACTAGAGTAAGTCACTAAATTGAGTTAACTTGAATCATGTGGACACTAGATTAACTACTAAATCTAGTATTAGATTTAGTAAACATTTTAGTCGAGTAAATAAAAACTGATTCTATTTACTAGGCCGAGTAGCTGTACTAGCCTTATACTGGCCTAGTGTAGACAACACTATCTTTAGTAAAATCACGAGTGATAACAATATTTGGAGTTATCAATTCGTATTATCAATTTATATTTTACCATGTTTTCAATTTAAGCTTTTTGTTTACTTCTTTACAATAAGTAACTTATAGTTACTACTTACCGACTACAGTTAAATAAGTTTTATTCAAAATTCTTATTCTACATAACTAAGTAACTATTTTGTTGAAATGTCAAATACTTATACTTCGTGGCGTGTTTACTAATAATTTAGTATAAATCAGTAATCACTGATGAAGTACTGACTGATGCGAATAGTGTTTTTACAAAAAACCGTTAGTTATATGCAATGCTCATAATCATAGCGTAATTAGGCCCATTTCACACAGGACGGTTTCGTGCGTGCGGATTTTATTCGTACGATTTTTCTCCGCACGGACGTTGTTTTCACACAAGACGGTTTTTCCCCCGTGAATCGTCTACGTTTGGTTATATTTTATCTTTTTAAATAGACAACAAGTACCTTTGACAACAAACGGTAGACGACTAAAAACCGGGAAGTATGAAAACGCGTGTCTAGTCACGTGTAGGCCACTGATAAGACGGCGCCGTGATTTTCAGTCGTTGACACGGCTGTATCACGGCGACCGTACGGATAAAATTCGCCCACCGTCCCGTGTGAAAGCCACAATTAATGTTATTTGATTACTGCCAAATAAAATGCGTACGATTAAAATCCGCACGGACGAAACCGTCCTGTGTGAAATGGGCGTAACGGTCGAGACACTCGAGAGATGGCCCCCATAGGCAATTCGTACTAAAATTAAACACTACACACGTCGCACACGGGGTACTTGGCGTTTTTCACGTTCCGGGGGATGTTTGTAGGTGCGAGAACGGCGGGACGTGCGTAGACGGCGTCGACGGGTACACGTGCACGTGCCCCAGGGGTCTGACGGGCCACTCGTGCGAGTGCGCGTTCGTGGACGAGCGTACGGTCAACTGCACGGGCGTGGTGACCACGTACCACGCGGCCAGCAGCACCGAGGACGCGGCCGCGTCGTCCACAACCGCGGAGCCGAACACGTTTTGGACGACTGACGGTTATGTGCCGTTCTTCGTGACCGCGTTCAGAACGTCGCCGGCGCCCGGAGACGCGTTCGCCACGGACTTCGGCATAATCTCCACCGCGACCATGCCGTTCGACCACAGCGCCGGGGCGGCCGCGACGTCCACCCAACTCGCGCCGGGTCGCGACACCGCGGCGTACGCGCCCGATCCCGTCACCGGCAGCGCCGGGACGACCGACCACGGTGGTGACACGTCGTACGACGATGCGACCTCGTTCCAACCGATCACCGACGGCTGGACGGCCGGGCCGGACGCGCGTGCTCCTGCGTCCCCGGACGGTCTCGACGTGGACGCGGCCGGCCGGGTCACGACGCGATCTTACGAGGTGGACGCGGCCGGCCGGGACACGACGCGATCTTACGAGGCGGCCGGCCGGGTCACGACGCGATCTTACGAGGCGGCCGGCCGGGTCACGACGCGATCTTACGAGGCGGACGTGACGGCGCGGGCCCGGTCCACCACGGCCGTGGAGAGCACCGTGGCGCTGAGCAGCCGCCCGTCCACCGTCACCGCGGCCACGGGTCGGTCGAGCGCAGCGGCCGCGATCACTGTTCGGTCGACCACGGCCGTCGCCTCGAGTCGGCCCGTCACCGCGGACGCGCGTCCGAGGACCACTACGACGAGACCGGCGTCGACGACGGCCATCGAGCAGGACGCCGCGTTCACCACGTTCTACGACGAAATGTCCACGGACTTTGATTACAACTTTACGCGGTTCGACGTGCCGGTCACCGACCGCGTACCCAGTGCCGCGGACAAGAGTTGCGTGAACGTGCTGTGCCTCAACGGCGGCGCGTGCGAAAAATCGAAAACCGGTCACAAGGTGAGTACGTCACACAAGTTCATCACAGTTCAACGCGTCTTACCGGCCACGTATTTTTTCGCAAACCTTGTGGTTACCGCGGGACAGCGGTTACCGTCCGAGGCTTGACGCGTGCCATACCCGTGGATAATGCAAGAACGGGATTGGACACGCCTATATCAGTGCTTTTTCGAGAAAGAGAGAAAGACAATGTGGTGCCCTTTTTTATGTTATGCACAAAAACTGTTTCATTAAATAATAACAATAACATGATAGTCGATACACATATAGAGGTCACCTCATTAAAAATATCTGTGCCATGTATTACAATATTCGTTTATTTCGCGAAGCGAGAAAAGCAAATGATCAACTAAAACTCCGAAGTAAATTGACTAAACTCGTTCATTTTAGACATGAATGAAAATTGTACATTGCATTAAATACTTTTAATAACCGTTAAATACCTTAATTACTAATAAGTGATCACCAAACTAAACAATATTAGTATGTTAATACCGTAAACTGTTATTTTAAATACAATATTGAATATAGATCGTTATTCTTTAATTACTATTTACTATCATTTATCATATCAATATTTGCCCCATATAGCCTTAAAAATGTATCATTACATTTTCTTGTGATAAGTTCTTGTGTCATATCCATTCTTATATTATCTATGGCATTACCGCGATGTGCATGCGCATAGATCATGCAATCCGTAAAGATAATACATTCATCACGTGACGCCTTTACAGTGCAACTGTCCGTTCGGTTGGAAAGGTGAACTATGCGCCGAGAAAATCGATATCAAGGTGTCCGCGTTCACGGGACAATCGTTTCTTAGCCACAGACTGTCGAACCGTTCCGGTGCCGAGATATCCATGGAGATACGAACGCTCGCGCCAAACGGCATATTGTTCTATGCTCAGGTCACCACGCATATGTACATGTGCCTTTATTTACAGGTAAATAGCGCCGAACGAAAAGTCAACTACGAGTACCTATGTACTATTATAGGGGTGGCCAAATTGCGGCTCGCGGTCTTATTTACAAAAACCAAAATTTTCATTTTTTTTGTATAGGTACATTTATAAGAAAAATGTTTTTATTATATAAGGCTATAGATTAATAAACAAAAAAAAATAATAATAAATCGATATGAATAATATAAAAAAAAATTTTACATTTAGCTAAATTTGTTTTCGTGCTATTTTTTTTCATGTCTACTTTTTTGTTAAGCTTCTTCAGATTTGGTTGAATTGATGTAAGAACAGTTCTTATTAATTCTATGAGATGATCATATCAGTCATATTTGAACGATATTTCGACTAAATTATTTTCATTGTTGAATAAAGCGATTCACATAAATACGTCGTTCCGAAAATTGAGATCAATTTTACCGCACAGTTTTTAATATTTGGGTATTTTAATATAGAAAGATGCTTCCGAAATTCCAGTATAGAGGAACAATTGTTCATAAATTGTTTAAGACATTCATCTTCTAATAACCCTAAGAGTTTTATTTCGAGATCCGCTTTATTTGTGACAGTTGGATGTGATATTGGACATCCGTTTTCAATGACATTAACTAAAAATGGATTTTCTAAAAGTCCCAATGAGTGTTTCAATGCCTTTAGGTCTCGAAATCGTTCTTCGAAAATAGAAATTCAAGTTTAAGTACACAGCCGTCACAATTAATTTTTATTTCTGATTCTATGAAACACTTTTTCACGATTTGGCTCTTGATATATTTGAATTAATAAATGTAGCTCGCGTGTATAGTGTATATGTTGGACACCCCTATTTACGCTCATACGTGATCATCCGGGATCAGAGCTAACTAACTGTGAGCAAAACAAAATAGTACGTGTCAGCGACAACTGATGTGTCGTCTTATCGGTTTGGTTGTATTCTTCGGCGGTGCGTGTTCGCCGACCGCGGGTTAATACCACGGATTCTTGGTTACAGGATGGTCTGTTGAAGTTCCAATTCTCCTGTGGAGTGCAAACAATGTTGTTCAGCGAGACCAGATACCGGGTAAACACGGGCCATCGTCTGTTGCTGACAGCAGCGTAAGTGTATCAGTGTATAGTGCACGTGTGGAACGCAGATCGGCTGGTGTGATGGTGTACAGCCTTTAATTGGACATTTTTTTTTTTTTTTTATTTCCGCTTTTCAGCTTGGAACACGCAATGTCGCATTCCATGTCCGACCACTGCAAGGCGTCACTCAGGGTTAACGAAACATTAGCCATGAGCGGCGAACAGGCGGCCGACACTTCGTCGGAGAAAGCGAAAAAAGTGGCGTTGCTGTATTTGGGTGGACTCCCGCCCGGTCAAAACGAAACGGCCGAACTCCCGGTCACAGTGGGAATCACCGGTTGCATATCGCGTCTGCAGGTGAACGATCGACACTGTTTATATACCGTCGTAATGTAATAAGTAGGGCTGTGAAGTTGATGACCTAAAAAACAATAAAAAATGACCAAAAAAAAATGCAAATATGACGTAAAAATGACAATAAATGTCCTAAAAAAATGACCTAAAAAATTATAAATATTTGTTTTAAATTAACAAAAATACAATTTTTTTTAAATATTTTACTATAAGATTCTATATTAATTTATCAAAGCTTAATTTTGTAATTATATTCACTACAAAACGATAACAGCGAATGTAATCGGCGAGATGAAGTCGGATAGGTACTAATCTTAGTCCGTGGTAATTTCCAAGTTATAAGTTATCGGCATAATGGTCGACATGAAACGATAAGAAGTGAACTAGTGTGAAATCAGTAAAAATGACTTAAAATGTGGGAAAATGACCTAAAAATGTCAAAAAATGACTTATAAAGTAAAAAACACCAAAAAATGCAAAAAAATGCAAAATAAAAATTAGTTATTCAGATCCACACGCTAATGAAACACATTTGTGGCCAGAAGAGCATCGTATGAAACGTTCCAAAAAAAAATGCAAAATGCATCAACTTCCGAGCCCTAGTAATAAGCAATAACATTCATATGTCTTGCAGATCGATGAAGTCGTTCACAACGTCTACGAGAACGCTACGGACGGGTACGGTGTGATAGAGTGTGCTTCGTTGACGTGCTTGTCCAGCCCATGTCAGAGTTACGCTACGTGCGTAGAGTTTGGCGACTCGTGGAACTGCCTTTGTCCTTCGGGGTACGTGTGAACTAAATATGTGTACAGTACCTATACCTACATAAGGCAAACGCGAACACACTCATTTTCGTTTCATTGGAAATTATAAACTTCTTTAGCTGCAATTTCTATAGTATCAGAGAGCAGTTAATTATTCTAGAGTATTTATAGTTTTGGTTAACTGAGTAAAGGAAGCATGGGATGTTCCGTAATATGTTGTTGCTTCCACGTGAGAACTTACACACATAAAAAATACTTCGCAATAATTATTTACTCGTTCAACGTATGATTTTTATATAAAAACATTTTTAGAAAAATATTTATTTTTCACTAATTAATATCAAAAACAAATATTATACAGTCACTTAAAAAAAATAAAGCTGTATCCTATTAGTACAGATAAATAAAAACTATAAAACATAATCATTTCACGGTAAAAACGTTGTTTAATAATGATTTAAAAAAAATAAAAATATTCTGTTCAAAAACTCATTAGTTAACCAAGAAAATTAGTGTTTATAACTCTCTACGAGTTTGCTCGTATATACATACACGCTATACGTACTTGAGTAGCTAGTATATATAGTGCAAAAGCACATTTCTCCTACGCTATACATGGGAACATGGCATTATATTTGTTATTTCTGGTAACAACTATACTATATTATAATATAATACGAGTATATAATATATAATAATATAAATACCTATCCTATAATATAATATTATAATAATGTAAGGAATTTTAAATAATTATTTCAAGTTAAAAAAAACAATATATTATTTTAGATTTAAAAACTACTGTAAAATGCAGTATATATTATGTAATTTTATTTTTTTTGTGTTCTATGAAATAATATAAATGTATTCGTAAAGAAAACTATAATTTATATAACTGAATAAAAAATACTCACTGGTTATGTTTATTATACCTAAAAAAATATTCTGAGTATTTTTAGAATAAAGAAAAAGCTTTCGAATAATAATTTTTATTCGATTATTTTGTCAGTGCGACTTATCACTTATCAGTGGCTCACTCAGAGAGATTCCCCGATTCATAAACTATCGCGAATTTTATCGATACCTATATTATTGTATCTTAAATTGTAATAACTTTAGACGTTCTGTAAACTATAATTTTGTTAAAAATATTAGTATTAATTTTTTACAGCCATAGTAGCCATAGGATATAAACTGTATGGTATCGAATATTTCGAAAATTGTATTGTGAAAATGTTTTTTTTTTGGTGTGTGCTTAGGAGACATTTTTGTAAATAACCCACTATTTTTAAAAATGCACCATGCATGACAAATCAACGATGAATAATTGTTTTATTAAAATGTTTAAAGATTCGTGGGAAAGAATTGCGAACGATCGGTGTGCGAAAACAATCCATGCAAATTTGGAGCTACGTGCGTCATTTACCCTGGAAGCGGATTCATTTGTCTGTGTCCACTTGGAAAACATGGAATGTATTGCGAGCACGGCAAGTATTGTTGTAACATGTCGTTCGGCAAAGCAAAGGTGGGGACTTTTATCGGTTTCACACCAGAAATCTTAACAATATTAGGACATTTTTATTTCTAAATTCGAGGTAATTTTTCGTTCTGTTGGTTATTTTGCCATTTTTTTTTTGTCTGAGTTTCTGTATAAAATATTTGTTGAAATTGAGATTTTTAATTATTAAAATAGTGCTCAAAAGTATAACATCCATATCATTGATCACCATTAATCTGGAGCTCAATCATGTACCTATTTAGTATAAATAATATGTAGGTTGTATAGGCAGTAATGTTATTATTATTTACAATTATTATTTTAATAACTTATATACATATTATAATGAAACCCGATGACAATGCATACATAGGTACACATTTTACCGTGCAAACATACAATGAGTGGATAGTGAGCACAGAGCCCCTACATAAAATTCAACAACAAAACTTTTAATAAAACAAATAATTTTATATTTTAAAAATTTTATAATTTACAAATTATATATTACAAATTTAATAATTTTACTGTCGATGTTTGTACAATCATATTCAATAAACTGGCGTACCTATTCCCAAATAACTGATATTATAAATTATATAAGGTACAGTACTACAATATATATATTTTTTCTACAGTCAAATTAAGTTTATGCATTTATTTATTTTATATATTTTTTAGCTGTTATTGTATTATCTAGGTATTCATAAATAAAATCTAAATCTAAAACAATTTGTCTTTTTCATAAAAAACTGTAAATATATTTATTATTATTATTTATTCTTAATTATATTATATCATGTAATATATATTTTTAATTTGAATGATTTTATTCTGCGTCGAATTATGATTATAACCAGAGAATTGAAAATAAGTATAAGAATTCTGTTTGTTTGTTAATGAATTAATGACAATTTACAGATCTCGAGATCGGTGAACCATTTTTCCCGGGCAGTGTCAGTGGCCTTTCGTCTTTTGCCGCATACTCTATACCGGCTGAAATCCACCAGAGTTTCGAGCTATCGATGCATTTTGTTCCGAATTTCATGGACCAAATTGCCGTAATGATGTATATAGGACACGATGCGTCCACCGATCACGTAGCTTTGAGCTTCATCAAAGGCTACATTGTGCTAACGTGGAATCTGGGCGCTGGCGCTAGAAGAATTTTCACCCCAAAGCCGATAAACTTTCAACCGAAAAGAACACACGTCGTGAAATTAGGCAGGGATGGCAAAACCGCGTGGCTCATGGTGGATAACTTTCCGAACGTCACTGGGCAATCGGCTGGTCGTCTTTCTCAATTGAACACCAAACCAGTCTTGTACTTAGGTAACTTCATGCCTCATACGTACAATACATCATATATTATCGGCAATTATTTAATTTAATCTGATTGTATAAACACAAAACATTGAATATTATGCATCCATATTTCGTAGAGAGATAACTTTCTCAAATGTACCACAAACTACAAAGCTTAAGCAAATTTGGTCAATACGAGTTCAACGTAACACTTTATCAAAAATGTAACAATTTTTTTTAGATTTATGTTAAAACAAATTCAACTAACGTTTCTCATTCAAAATGTTAATTTAATTTGTTGTGTCGCGATCGTTAACATTATAAAATATCTTACTAAGAAAATTTTTTTATTAACATAAGAAATTTTCAATTATTATTTTTGTTAAAAAAAAATGTTTAGTTAAAATGTTTCGATTTTCCCGATGCATATATCCATGGATCGAAGCATGACAAATTTTTTCTTCTCCGTAAACCAACTTTTCGAAGACAAATTCTTAACTTTTATACTAGTAATTATAGTGATTGTTACGTTTGTCGATGTCCCGCAGGTGGCCATGAGTCTCCGGGGATGGCCGATCTCCCGCACGACTTGCCGCTGCACACCGGGTTCGTGGGCTGCATGAGTTCGGTGAGGCTAAAGGCCGGTCACGTGACCATCCCGTTGAGCTTGTCGCGCGCCTTTTCCGCGGTGAACACCGGCAGGTCCGTGTCCCAGTGCTCGACCAACGAATGTTACCGGAACAACATTTGTCAGCACAACGGCGCGTGCATTCAGCACGGATCCTCGTTGGCGTAAGCATAAGTGTTTTTACCATTTTTTCCCTGGCGCAAGTGCATAGGTCGTCCGCACTTGACAGCATCAATAGTATGACAACGTATTATGCACACCGGCCTTTCATGAACACACTAGTGATTTTATTTAAAAAAATAAGATATGAAGTGTCGTGACTGTGCGGAAGGGAGAATATTTACGGACTTACACATGACGTGCACGGTGTAAGTGTTATATGTTTAATTTTCGTTTCGAAATTCGGCATGGCAAATGTTAAAAGCACACACGGCCGGGAGAAATCCCGGGATCCCGACTGCTTTTAGGTACCGAAAATACCGGGCCCTGTATAAATAATCCCGGGATTCTGATTATAACTTAATTACTGAGATGACAGATGTACTCGCCCCCTTTAAATTGACAGTGGAAGCAATCGGTCGTCGTGATTCCAATTTGTGCACTACTGATGCTGCTTCTAAATTGCTAAGGAATTGTCAGAAAAATATTCAGTACTTGTTAATAAAATAAGGACATGCTTGAGTGATCGTATAAAAAACGACGACGTCCAGAGTTATCTGGCGTGTTGAATTATTTATTTTCAATCCCTAAAAATGATTTTATTAAAAAACAAATAATAAAATTAATTAAAAAGATACATAATCCTATTAGTCCTAATGAAGAACAACAACATTGTTTTGAACAAGCAATAAGTGATTCTATTACACTCACTCAATTGACATTACAATAAATGTTGGAGCTTGAAATAGGAAAAAGTAAAAGAACAATTGATCCTCAAACACAAAAAGAAACTGATTTGATCAAGATAATCAAAAAAGAAATGAATCTGTTTGAAAATGGAGGAACTCGCGGGCATCATTTAGAGCTAGCATTTAAGTATTTAATGTCTATTCCTTATATTTTCAAAATGAAAGCAGAACATTTAATTCTAACGTATACAATGATAGTAAAAACTATAATGATTAAATAAAACGAAATTGTGCATAATTCTGTTAAATGTTTTTTTTCCGTTGGATTTCGGGACGATCCCGGGGTCTCGGGACTAATGATAGCTAAACATCCCGAAATCCCGGGATCGTAAGACAGGGCCTCGGGATCGTGATCACTACCGATGTACTTGCGCAGGTGCGTGTGCGACGACGGCTGGTTCGGTCCGGTATGCTCGCACCGGTACAACGCGTGCGACGCGAACCGCCACAACTGTTCGGACGGGTCGACGTGCGTGCCGATGGGCGCGGGGTACGAGTGCGACTGCCCGGCCGGCCGTACCGGCAAGCACTGCGACCGCGACGAACGGCTGTCGGACGTCCGGTTTTTGGGCAAGCGTTCGTTCCTGTCCGTGTCCACGGCCGAGCTGAACACGCAGCAGTTCAGCGTCGAGCTAGAGATCAAGCCGACCGAAGAGCACGGAATCGTGTTTTTCGTCAAACACGACGTCGCGCCAAAGAAGTATTTGTGCCT
This sequence comes from Periphyllus acericola, assembly GCA_949715065.1. Classification (NCBI taxonomy): domain Eukaryota; kingdom Metazoa; phylum Arthropoda; class Insecta; order Hemiptera; family Aphididae; genus Periphyllus; species Periphyllus acericola. The sequence goes on from OX454264.1 coordinate 31,229,381, forward strand.
GTCGCTGTACGGCGGCATGCTGGAACTCAGGATATCCGTCCAAGGTACGTGTCCGAACGCTCCCCGCCCGTGCCCTCCCTTCGCGTGGTCGGTAAAATATTTTTCACGCGCACATGGTTCGATGAACGGTTATATACAATATAGTTATATAGTTATAGTTATAGTTATGGTTATTATTATACTTATAGTTGTAGTTATAGTTGGGTCTTGTTTCCTGTACTTGACCGTTGCTTCGCGCGGATCCGCTTTCGGTCGTCATCTCCGGTAAACAACAGTATGACGTGTACGCTCCTCGCGACCGTCGAGCCAAAACTGTCGACTCGGTACGAGTTTATTGCATTACCTGTACGCAATAACTGTTCAGCAGTCGGCTGCTAGAAATATAACTTGACACGACACCATTTTTGCACTGAATACTTGATAAAATAAAACTCCATGTATTAGAGTCGTTTTTCCGAAAGCAATGGTATATCGGTTTCAAGTTTGAAAGACCGATCTCGAAATCTCACCCCACGTAAAACTTAGGAGTTGCGTACTTTTTTTTTAATTTATAAATAAATATGCTTTTTTTATTTTTCCAAGAGTTGTAAGTTTCTCTGTTAGTCAATGTGCTTAAAAATCCAAGCTCAAATTATAAAGTAAATACCGTTGTTATGAAAACAATTCATTGGGCACCTAACAATACGTAGCATATGTATTAATATTATAACTATGTTGTTATAATTACTAACCAGTATACCTATGGTAAAGGCAGTGGTGACTCGTGAGTGCTGGTGGTGGGGGTGCGACTTTAAATATAATACCGCTAGTTACAGGTATAAAAAATAGTTAAATTAAATATAATAAAATTAAAAACCTTACACATATTATTATTATAAAGCTTAATATTTTGTTCTTAAAATTGTCACAGTGTATTATAGCATGTCGTGTATGTATGATTATATAATTAAAAAATAACTAACTTAGGGAGTATTGAGTAGTTGCGCAACGGTTTAGAACCAAACTTGCGGTTTTCGGTCGAGACCGAAATATTTTGTGCAACGCTTGGTAACTGTTGTTTGAACGTCCATGTCGATATTTGACAAGCGTCAGTTATGTAATTTTAATGTCTTTATTTAAAATTTTATAGTAAATTTAAAGTGACGAATTTTATTTATTTTTTTTTATTACTCTTATTTTTTCAAGTGCAAACTAAAATATTAATATTTATCATTATTATTATTATTATTATTAGTAATTTTAACAATACAATAATTAGTATGGCGACTAAAAATGACGAAGTCAGAGGATTCTGGACGTTATTTACGTACATACAAAAACGTACTGACTACTGAGGTTCACACAAGTCGTTTGAACGTGTATGTATGTGTGTGTTTGAATAATCAAGTTTTTGACGAAATAGTGGTTGCGCAAATTGTTTGATCGTGTATGGGGCCTTTACAGACGAATTAGTGGTATGACGACAATTTACTTCCCGCAGGTCGCAGTAGAAAATAGATATGAAAATAATAATAATAGCGATTATAGCAACCGATAATGAATGACGGTCGACGAGCGTACGCAAAGTTAATTTTAAAAATAAAATACCCAACATTTTTATCTATATACATATAGGAGACCGCCCCTATTCACTCATCAACGCCCAGAGCAAACCACTGGGTCTAGAGACTTGAAATTTTCTACAGAGGTTCCTTGAGCAATGTAGGGGCGCACTAAGAAAGGATTTTTCATAATTCGAACTCTAAGGGGGTAAAAGGGGGTTTTTTTTAAAGTTTGTATACATTTTATATAGCTATAAATATGTATTTTTTTTCCCGATTGTTAATCGCTGTTTATCGGTGTATTGATTGTGCTAATAGTACGTGGAATTCACAATTCCACAATTATAATCAACTATATAACTGGTGGTAATAAAACCAGTCGCAGGTAATCGGTGACCCGCGATTGCAACACCGATTAAGTTTGGTTTGTTATTTTCGTGCGGTACACGAATAACAAACCGCGTAGAATATTATTAAGTGCTGTTTGTCGACCTACAGTACTTCAATAACATATGTTATTATAATAACATATTATAATAATCTTGGTACTTCAATAACTCCTTCTAACATAGATTCTTCTGAATTAAAAAAATATTTGTTTTAACTCAACATCGGCATTTTCTCGAATTTCTTTAAATATTCGACATGCATCTGTTCCTCGCTCATAACAATATGACAAATCAATATTAACTTTTTGTAGTGCTATAGATAGTGGTAAAGTTAAAGAAAAAAACTTCTCAATCACATGTAAAGCTTTGATAAACACTGAATTATGAATGGAATTTGGAAAATGGAAGCTGAAAATCTGTATGTCGTATGTGATGTGTTTATACTTGAACACTCTCCTAATGTTTTTAAAGCATAATAAATAGCTTAATAAATTTATAATTATACGCGGGCAACGCCGTGTTGGGACAGCTCGTCTACTAATATTTGAACGTATTGACGACGCTGCCGGTCGTCCAATATCGTATTATCGTACATAATAAGATTATTAACGTACCCGCACGCACACGGTTTCCGCGCCTTTGCTTACAATGTACGTATTTAGAATTATTGCTCGTGTGTGCATAGCGCATGCATACCCGCATAAGTTCCTTGTATCTAAGGGAAATAAATTAAATGTTTGCACACAACAATGTATTACATCATTTTTACTATTTAAAAATTTGCATTTAAGAAATAAGAAATAATTATAAGAAATATTTTTCAAAAATGTAGAATTAAGAATATACAATTAATTTGCTTCTTTTAGTTGATCATAGTAGGGGATGCCGTCGTCCAAGCCACGAGCCGCCACTGGGTAATGGTATCTTTGTTAGCGCTACTATTGTTTCACTTACATTACAAATTTTAATACTCAATATTGTCTTAATTCGATAATTTGCAACTATTTTACACTAGGTATATCTGATAGTATAGTTGATGTTCTACTTGTTAACCAAAATGTGCACTGTATAGTGCAATCAAGGGCGTATGTCCATATATATTAGCAAATAAATAATTATTATCTGAATTTTTATGAAAATATTTATTGTATAAATCCACATTATACTTTAATTTTAATTAAATAAATTATGAATTACTTATATAATTACTATGGTTCGGAACGTGTGGGTTAGGCATATTCGTAATAAATAGTTGTATGTGAATATTATATGAGCGAGCTATAAATTTGTTTTAGGATTTAAAAATGCCAAGTACAAAGTTTAATATTGCATATTTTTGTGTATTTCATTATTTTGGAACATTTGTTGTAGTTTTAATCTGGTTAAGTGTAACTTAGATTTTTGTAAAATCTACGACTTTTTTGAAACGCGCCTTGTATACCGGTACGACGGTACTTATATTTTTTATTAAAATAATAATCTAGTATTTATGTAATAAAACTTAACTGACTTCGATGTTTTTCACTATAAACTATTATTTAATTTATTCTCTTTGTACGAGTTGTGGGCGACCGGAAGATATATTACTTCTAGTATTAATAACTTTTAATAAAAGTTGTTTTTTAATTTTAAAATAAAATAGTTGTTTGTAAGAGCATATTATTTACGAGCATATCCATTTAAATTATTTTAAGGGCTTATGATATACATGCATACATGTCCTTTTTTAAGGGAACAAATTGCCTAGCCCAAAATAATTACTATAACTAATTAGAACTTATAAATACATTTTCTGCAAATTATAAATGTTCTTATGAATAGGAAATGTATAATGTACATAATTTACATGTATTTTAAAAATGTTTGATCGATTTTCTTTTCCTCGCATTATAAAGAATTTGATATGGTAATGCATTTATAATTTATAGGTAACGCAAGAGCTGTAAAAATTAGTTATCAAAATAATTTAGTGACCAAAATCATAATGGTATTATATTGTAGTACGATAAAAGGTTTTGCGTATTTTAATATAAATTTACTTACATTTTTTTTATAAAGTTTATTGATAACTCTAGGGGTAGGATTTTCTTTGTTCTTATTATGCCAGTAATACGTAAGTACCTACGTTTTACTTAGTTTAAAATGAAATCAAAACGAACATTTTTACACACTGTTTTTTGTACAGTTTCACATAATATAATGGAAATTGTTTTCTTTACCTAGAAACTTAAATATTTTAAATGCATGCACATTTATTTATAAATAGAAACGAGAAACATTACTCATTAGTTCTACCCTATTATAATTCAATTTGATATAAGCCCGTGGAGATTAGCTAAAAGGCTTTATAACAAACCTTATAACTCCCGCATTATATTACTTATATTAGTTTATCGAAACCACTCATTGAGTAAGAGTTTTTTGTAAGACAAGCGAATAAGAGTTTCAATTGATTGTCATTGTACTAACCGTCAATTAATGTTTTCATTAAAACAGCTACTGTTTCAGTGGGCGAAGCGCGTCGTCAAGATGACGTTTTGGTAGTTCGCAGTGGTAGAGTATTGACGTTATCGGAATGGCATAGCATACGAGTGGGCCGATACCGTCGCAAACTTTATCTATGGGTCGATGGAATGGTCAACTATGCCGTGTTACAACCGTCGGAAGGCATTTCTGACTTGGAAAATCTCATATACTTCGGTTAGTATACGTACCCAGCCCACCGTTGACGATTTTGAATAGCGTAAACGTAAAGATTTTTAATATTGAATATTAAAATTGTCCAGGAGGTCTACCGGATTTGTCGCGCATGCCGCCGGGGTCTACCGCCGGGTTGCCGGTACCGTTCACCGGATGCATCCGGAGATTATCGATAGACTACGAGACGATACCTTTACATTTTTCATCCATCGCTACGGGCAGGAACATTGCTGATTGCGACGGGACACCGTGTGGTGGCGATTTGTGCCATCACGGTGGCAGTTGTTGGCTGGACATGGACATGAAGCCGCACTGCCATTGCTCTCAAGTGTGTTTGGTGTTAATTTTTGTTTTCCTACGTCTATTGAACTTGGTCTGTTTGCCCAGGAATTTACCGGGGACTCTTGTAATAAGCAAGTACCTTGTACTGAATTCAAGTGCCAAAACAAAGGTCACTGCGTAAGCGAGAATAGCAACACATCGTTCGTGTGTAAATGCCCACCTGGGTGGGATGGTCCATTTTGTACAAAAGGTATATTCCGAATACGCTTTGCGTTGTAAATTTGTAATAGTATATATTCTCCAGAAAAAAAAACGTAAATTTTCACAAAGTAAATAACGCAATAACTGTGAACAATATTAACTAGTCCATCAACTTTAATACCTAACACATGTAAAATATTTGCAGTTAGTAAACGTGTTCAACACTTTAATAGAAACCATTCATCAGCAAATTATAACTACCTAACAGTACTACGAACACTAATACATATGTTTATTATTGCTCTTATTTGAATCAGTACCTAATTTAGGAAAATAAGTATTAAGCAGAAAACAACAATATAAAAATACATAAATAACCAAATATAACTTAGTGAATAGGTACTAAATATAACAAGTAATTTATCTAATTTCTACAATCGTAAGATCACCAATAAATTAATTTTATGTAATCAAAAAATGATATACTTGTTTTACACAATTCAATAGAAATGTTAAATATACTGCATATACACTATGTATAACACTATAGAATTATTCGGTATGCATGATAATCTTAAATTTATATGATAAAATAATTATGCATTGGTTTGTCCTATTTATTAGCTATTTTTTTATTTTAATTTTACTATGATACCAACTTTCAACAACACATAGTAGGATGGATTATTTAATACATTGTTTTATATTTCCTGAACAAAGTGAGATTTAAAATTGTTCTGTAATTATTAATATATATTCTAACTTGTTTCTATTATTTTATTGAACACAGTTATCTTGTTGAAAATTATAGCAATTTCAGAAATTAACTTTATACCTAATTTTATAAATATTTTATCAAAACAAATTTAACTTAAATTTAATTTAAAATTAATTTAATATTATTATTAAAATTATTAATTTGTCCAGTTTTGTAAATAAATACATAATATTGTAATTTCAACACTTTACCATAGAGCTTCCAACTGGTCCACCATTGTTTAAAGGACATGGATATTTAATTCTAAGTAAACTATCATCACTTACTAAAAGAGAAGGTAACGATGAAGTCACTGTGGATAATGAAACACAGTTTATAAGTTTAAACTTCTCTACAGTATATGACAACGGATTGCTTATTTGGACGTCACAGGTACCATAACCACACATCCATAAACATTCACACAAAAGTTTTATATTAAACCTAAAATTGTATTTATTATTTAAAGGAGGAGTGGTACTTGGGTTTAGGTATAATTAATGGATTATTGACAGCAACTTGGGCACAAAAGTATAAAATACCTAATAAACTGACAGCACCATTGTCAAATATAACAAATAACGAATGGCATATGGTGAGGTTGAATGTCACCAAATCAGATGTAACATTAGAATTAGATGATTGGATATCGGATCCATATCACCACAATGTAGAATCGTTTAATTTGAATGAAAACATAATTTATTTAGGTAATAAAATATAAACAATTGTTTAAGGTTTTTTTTACATTAATTATTATTACAGGTGGTGTTCCAGAAGATAAATACTTCTTAAGCGATAGACAAGATTTATTTAAAGGCAATTTTCGAGGATGTATCGAGCAACTGACTGTTCAAGAAAATGTTATTACTGATTTTAAAAATTATGAAAGCATAAATGTAGATGTGTGTGATACATGGTAAAAGTATGTTAGTTATATTAATGCGAGCAAAATAATCAACTCTAAAGAATTCAATTTTAATCAGTCAATCAATAAACTTGTATTTATTAAAATTTATTTATTTTTTTGTGTAGTCAAAATTTAAATGATATCTTTTTCCATCTTCCTTGGTGATTTCCGATGGAGCTCCAGTCAAAAGATCTTTTCCTTCGAAAGTTTTAGGAAAAGCAATTACATCACGAATGCTGTTGGTGTTGCACAAAATTGACAGTAATCTATCAACACCTAAAAATCAAAACATTTTTATTAGTTGTAATTTTATAACCACTAAAAATTCAGAATATTTTCACCTAAAGCTACTCCGCCGTGTGGAGGACAACCAGATTTCAATGCTTCAATTAGATGAGACATTGTTTCAATAGGTAATTTTAATATGGATTCGATTACTTTTGTTTGCAATTGAGCATCATGTATACGAATAGAACCACCTCCGATCTCACTACCATTCAAGACTAAATCATAATGCTGACCTTTGACCTATAAAAATAATTCAAATTACTTTGTTACAGGAAACAATTATTTATAACAACAATATGAATTAAATTATATAGAATAAAATTATCATAGCAATATTTGTTAGTGATTGAAAAAAAAATTGTTGTTAATAATCTTAATTCTAACTAACTGTTAAATAAAAATGTTAAGTTCAATTTAATTTTTTACTAAATCAGTAGCGTAATTTAGCAAAAATAAGAACATATTATCAACATGGATTCATTATATTGATTAAGTACCTACTTCTAATAAATTCTCGGAAGTGATTTCTGTTTGTGGTTGTGTGAATGGATGATGAACTGATTGAATAGAATTAGACTCCATTTCAAATAAGGGAAAGTCGACTATCCATACGAAACGCCAGGGATCATCACAAGAATTAGTCACTTTGAAATGCTCATTAATTTTACCCAATACTGATAGCTGAAATTTTATAATTAATATGAAACAATTATTTAAACAATTTTCAATATTCATAACTTACAGTTTTATACTTTGGACCACAAGCAATTGCAACCAAATCATGTTCGGATATATTGTCTGCGGTAACTACAGCAGAAAAATCAATTCCTGGAATGATTTTCTGCAGACTTTCTTTAAACGTTTTTAATGATTTTATATTTAATAAACTAAATTTTACATCTGGGTAATTGGTAGAAATTGAAGTCTTCAAATCATTGGTTTGTTTATTTGACATATTTTTTTCTGGGTTTTTTAAAACAAGGGCAACAACTTCATTTGATGAATTTGATACAAATTGTGTCCAATTGGAAATCTAAACAATAATCAAATCTAAAATATACATTTTATCATTTTTTAACTACATGTAACATAAAATAAATTTACTTAATAAATTATACTGATAATTACAGCCATTATATTTACTTGTAAGTTATAATTTCTAAGAAGAAATATTTAATATGAAGCATAACATTTTTTAACATATAACTTACAAGATACAAACCGTAGCTGTAATTTTTCACAACAAAAGCAAAAAAATAAAATATAAACTGAATACTCAAGCAGAATAAATGAAACAATTAATTTAAAATCAGTGATAAAAAATAATAAACAATATTTTAAAACATAAAATTATACATAGATTCCAACATGGAATGACAGAAAAAAATTTAGATTAATTATATTTGTATTAATATAATAAGTTGTGCAATCACTTTAATTCATATTCAATGTTTAGAAAGTAAAATAATATTAAAAAAATATACTCGTATATATTTTTTGTTTTAGAAATACATAAGTCCTAAGGTATACAATTAATAGATTGCATTTAAGTAAAAAAAAAGTTAATAAAAATTAATCTTTTACAAAATATTTTTTTAATGAATCATAAATTAAAATAATGTACTAGTTCAATGTATAGATGGAAAAAGTATCGTAGTTACTTTTGTACTGCAACCAATATCTGGTTTGTCACTACCATAAGTTTGCATGGCTTCTTCATAAGACATTCTAGGAAATGGTGTTTTGATTTTACCCAATTCTGGTGGCCAAATAAATGACAACAATTCTTCAACCAGCAACATAACTCCACTTTGATCCGTAAATGACATTTCAATATCCAACTAATTTAGAACATATAATAGATTAAATTAATTAATAAACAGTGTTAATATTTATTTACTTGAGTGAATTCTGGCTGTCTGTCTGATTTAGCACCTTCATCTCTGTAACATTTTGCAACTTGAAAATATCGATCTACAGAGCCAACCATTAACATCTGTTTTAATTGTTGTGGACTTTGAACCAATGAATAACATTTTCCTTTTTCATGAGTTGGTACAATGAACTCTTGGGCACCCTAATAATAACAATCATTGTGGTAAATTTAATGTAAATGGAACGATTAATAAAAAAATAATTACACCAGGAGTCTTTTTGAACAATGTAGGTGTTTCTACTTCAACAAACTCACGATTGTTAATCAAGAACTCTCGCATTTTCATTAACAACTTTGACCTCAAACGTAAATTATACTGCATTTCAGGAAATCGCAAATCAACATAGCGATATTTTAACCTTAACGATTCATTGGCCTATAATCAAAATCACAATTTTAATAACAACTGTTTAGTTAAGTATAATTGTTACACTTACTTTTTTAAATGTTCGTATTTGAAAAGGTATCTTGGTGTCTACAGAATTAAGCAAAACTAGATTGTCAACAATAACCTCAATTGATCCTGTAGCTTGATTCTATAAAAATGATTATTAAATAAAATATAATCATTTTGAAACTTTTAAGCATTTAAAATGTAAATAAATACTTACTTTATTAATTTCACGAATAGGCCTTAATATTACATTACCATAACACATCAACACTGACTCCAGAGGTAATTTATTGATCACATTTTTTAACTCAATACCTGGATAAAAAATACTGATAATTTTTTATCGACTCTTGTGAGAAAACAGAATTAATACTTGCGTCTTCAGGAATAATGAGTTGTGTTGAACCATAAGCATCTCTTAAGACAATAAAACGATTTAATCGTACATGTTCTAACCAGCCACAAAGAATAACTGATTTTCCAGAATCTTCAGCCCTTAGTTGACTACAAGTATGAGTCCGAGAGGTGTATAAATTAGCATTTGAAAAATCTGCAATGGGTTAAAACATAATACCAAATATTAAACAAAACTAACCATAATATAATTAATTATTGATAAAATTATACTAACTGTGTAATTCAGATGTATATTTATATTCTTTAACGCCTTCTTTGTTATTCATTATTTTAGCCGCTGTAGATTTACTTTTTGTTCCATTTATATTTTTGTTATGATCCGCTGACAAAATCCTAAAGTGCTTTATCAATAAATTCTAAAATTTAAACATTTTTTATACATTTTAATAGATATTATATTGTCAGCAATATCATTGAGTATTTAAAATACAATGACTTGCTTCGTAAATATTTGTCCGTAAAAGTATGTTGGTTTGACTCCTGATGAAGTGCTTTGTACGATACATGTTTCTTGGATACTTGATATAGTTGATGAACTAAACATTTATAACTTCATAAAAAAAAAAAAAAATAAGCGCAAAAAACTTAATGCTCGACTTCATCTATTAAGACCTCTCTTACGCTCAAACTTAACTCTTCCCCTCAAAATCATATTATACAAAACACTGCTACAACCTTTGTGGGCGTACGGCATTGTTATCTGGGGCTCCGCCAAGAACTCAAATAAAAAAACAATACAATCATTTCAGAATATCTGCCTTCGAATAATAACTGGTGCACCTTGGTTTGTCTCAAACGACTCAATAAATAATGACCTCAAACTACTCTCAATCAACAAAACTGCTTCACTGTATTACAAACGCTTCCACGCCAAACTCCTATCAAACCCCAATCAACTTATCAAGGAACTGGCATCACATACACTCCCCGGAAACCCGACCAGACGCCTGAAAAGGAACTGGTGCCGAGACCTGATAATTTAAGAAAAAACTCAAAAATAATTCGAGGTGTCACAAATGTGTGACTTCCTTCTCATATTTAATAATTGTCAACTGTTTAAATTTAAAAAAAATAACTTATTGTACATATGTATAGATTGTAATTTTTCAAATAAAGCCATTTTTATTTAAAAAAAAAAAATAAAAAAATAAAAAAAAAAAAAACTTCATAAAATAAATGATGTACAATATAATCAATATTTTAAATTGCTTCACATTTCAAGTTTTTAAAAATAGGTATGTATATAAAAGTAAGTACATACAATTTATCAACCTAGTATCATAATATCACTACTAAGTGTATGTATTAACTATGGGCAATAATCATTATAAGATATTACATAGTAATAATATAAGCAAGGGAATTTCAGTAACCACTTAATTAGAACATAAATAATTAATAATTAAGGGTTACAAGTTGAAGTGAAATCATACACGAGTAGCATCAATATTGAAGGGTGTCAAATTATTTTATTACTTTTAATGATGAACACAATAATTCAGTGTAGGCAATTAATATTATACCTAATTATTGGGGCTTCAAATAATATTATTTTGTTGTTGGCTTACCTTTGTTTATTAATATGTTCCTGGGAATGTGGAAAAGCGACCTTAATAAGAGCAATTAACAAAATATTGTAATTCAAACTTCAGAAAGAACTAGATATTATTAACGAAGACAGTTCAATACTATTGTTTTTAACATGAAAAGTATGTCTAAGCTTTGAGTTGAAAGTCTGATAACTACTGTAGATAAAAGTAGGTACTCTAGTACTGTTATACATATGAGTGTTTGACACTAGTCAACAAAGATGCAATAATAAAACAGTTGATTTAAGACAATTGTACGTAGTCAAATAATAAAATGTACAATTAACTTGTTAATTTTATAAACTCGAAAAAAAAAATGAATTATTGGTCGACGTTCATTGATGTGTTAAAGTCTTGTACAAACCGTTGGACAATAATCGTTGCTTGGTCGAATTCGAATAAATCGTACTTAAAACACGGTCGTGCCGTTGATCAAAACTCTTTGAAGGCATCCAATTAAATATACATTTTCTCATTTCTAGACGAAAATTGCCGGCTTATCATTGTTGAAAGACCAGTGTGGGTAGTCGAATGCTGATAACATTTCGGTGGATTTTTCGTACATAAGTTGATAACACGGAGGTGGAACTTGCAATGCGTATTTTGCACTCATTACTGCAACTGGCAGTATGAGCTTTTTCGGACGAGATGCTTTGTGGCTGCCAATGTCCGTGAAGAGAATTGTATTGTTAATTGTTATGAATTGAAGCGTGCAAACGAAACACGGAGTGTGTGTCACGGTAATGGATTTACGCGTCCCATCCCTTCAAGTCGCCGGATACTGTGTCTGAGCAGCGGCGTGTCCAGCTCATCTTCCGGGGGGGGGGGCGAAATTTGAACTCAAATTTACCTCTTCACGTATACGTCTGTAAAAGAAAGCCTGTTTGCTCATCATCGAAGCCATTATTTCGTGTGATTAAGTAGTGGAAACCGTAATGTGCTGCAATACCGTATGTACTAACACAGAATACAACTGAAGAACTACTGTACCACCGTACAAGCTAATCAATTTTTGATATAATATTTTTAATTTGCTTCATATTATCAACATTATGCTCTGTGATATCAACTATCATTCCTGATTCCCACGTAAACCGAAAATGTTAATAACACAGCTGCAGAGTGCTTAGTGCAAAATATGTCCAATATAATAATATCTGACAATATAATTATTATAGCCGCTATACCTCTAATCTCTTATAGTCTTATCTACATCAATTATAGTAGCAACTAGGTATATCCCTATCGACTACAAAAAAATGTAATAAATGTAATATTGTTGTACGATATTAGTTAATAATTGGTTAACATTGGTAACAAAAACCTGTTGCTTTTTCGATTTTTTTTTTTTTGTAATATCGACGTCTTATTGATTGAAAACAGGTTTTTGATAACCATTTCATTATTATTAAAAATAATAAGATAAGTAACAAGTATACATGAAACAAATTTCGAGGTAGAGCGATCGCCCCTATCCCCCTTTAATACGCCACTGTGTCTCGAACCATTCATGGACTAAAGCACGAGTGTATTGTGTAGTGTGTCTGACGAAATACCTTTTGTTAACGACATCGTGATTCTTGTGGCCAACCACTAAGTGTCTCGTCTGAAAGAAGTCAACTTCTCTCAGAAGTTCCCGTCTCTCAGAGAGACAATTATGAGATAAATAAAAATGGACAATAGTTGACCAAAAGATGTTATGGCCAAAATCAAATACAAACTATCACAGTGAGAGTTGGTATTGTCTTTTATTTTGTGAAAAACTAAACTTTTTTTAGTACATTACTCAAACATAGAGAATAAAATAGGTATTCAAAATACTAGAAAATATTCACTTAGTATTTTATAATAATTTTCTTAGTCATAATTTATCGATAAAGAATGGTATATAAAGAATAGCTTTATTTAAAAATAAAAATATACAAAATGTAACATTGGCTTTATCACTCAATCTATATTAAAATTAGAAAATGCCTCATTTTTACTCAATGAGAGTTTGGAAATCGTTGAAAATACTAAATTTAAACTTAGCCAAAACAATGGTCCCACTGCTGAAAAAATCAACAAAAAATTAAAAAATGTGTTAGAAAAAAATACTGATCTAAAATCTATATTTACGATACATAACATTTTAAATGGCAACAATCTATATGATAATTTCCAAATATAACTCCTGGAGAAGTAACAACATTTAAGTATGCAAAAATTACATCATGTGATGTTGAACAAAGTCTTAGTAAATCTAAGAATTTATTAAATTCAAATAGAAAATCGTTTAAATTATGAAAATTAAAAGCACCATGTTATTGTTTTATATAATTCATTTGAATAGCTTTAATAAATTTAGAGATAAATGTTTTTATACTAAGTGTTCATTTTATCATATTTTATTGGCGTAGTTTAACATATTTAAATGCCCACGATTATGGTCCAATTAATCAAATTCTCAAGCTTGAGTCTTTAGACCATAGACAATTAAAATTCGGTAACAATTTTATTGATAAATTATTAGGTGGTGATATTGATGCCCCCCGATTACTTGAGCGACTAGATATTCTTATACCCTCCAACACTAGGTTTCAGAGCCAATTTTATCTACCCATAAGTACCTCAAATTTTGCTAGGAATGCACCTTTAATCAGACTTATGCGTCAATACAATTGTAACCCCTAGATTGTACGGAGACATTTTTATGGACTTTTATTTTTATTTTTATTTTTATTATTATTCCTACTACTACTGCTATTATTATTATTATTACTGTATTTTCAAAAAGCCGTTAGGCGTTAACAAATAAATAAATAAATATTTATTTAGAGTAATTTGAATTTGTTTTATAGAAAATGTATTTATTTAATACAATTTATGAGGTATATGTATTTTAGTATATTTTTAATA